>JABXJD010000299.1:0-220000 GCA_013375575.1 Percina caprodes | reverse complement strand
TACTTTCTTCTGTGAGATTTTGACATAGACTGTATAAAACATGTTGTAGAGCGCTTCTCTCCATTGAAGCCTCTATGTCTACAGGCTTGTGGTGATGCCAATGTGCTCTAGGTGCCAACAGAAATCTGTGAGGAGCTGCCAGTTAGTTTTGTCACGGTCTTGTGTGCAATAAACATTACTCTTCGTGAGAAATAAATCGTGGCAGAGAATCGGGATATCAATTCTAGGAAAAAAAATCGCGTTTCGTATTTATTTTTCCCTGAATCGTGCAGGCCTAGTACAAAGTGAGTTTCTTTCAATATTCCAAATGAGACAGTAGGACTGTTGCAGTCATGATGAACCATGATGATGATGATGATGTTTTTGTTTGAACCAGCATTGGCTGATGAGTAACGAAGAATTGCAGTACATGAATGCCAAAGTAGGACTGAAGAAAGTTGGAAGCACTGTTACTGTTAGCTTTTTAACCAAAGAGCACTGACCAATAGATTTTTACTCTGTAAATTGTCCTGTTCAGTATGTATCTTGGGCACAATAAATGGATTTTTTTAACTACCCAATGTCAGTGTTGGTCGGCTATACTGTAGTTTGAAATATGTATCTACTAAAAAATTATTTTTGCACATCACTGCTTCCTTATCAGTCTTTGCATTTAAACATGTATACATGACTTCATGCAAACATTAGAAGCCACAGAACAAATACCATAGCTGTGATATTATCAAGAGACTTTTTTATGTCAGCTTCACATCAGTCTGGATTTTAAACCGTTCCCACATCGTCAGATAACATTTGATTTTCTTTTCTTTTACAGTCTGACTCTCGTGTAAAGTTTACGATGCACTTGGTGAATATTTTCATGATTTGCAGATTTTAATGTAATAGATCCAAATAAAGATTCAGATCACATCCAGGTTAGGCCAAACAGAGAAATATAGCACTTTGTTGTATTTAGTTTTTTTTTGGATTTATCAATTTTTCCACCTTTGCAAAGTGTAAAAACTTTATTTATATACTTTATTGCCATAATCCAAATTCCCAGCATTTCCAGTCCATTTTTGTATGCACAAATTGAAAATGCACATAAATATAGGTGGATGAAAACACACTCAAAGATAGCTGTAGATGTGTTAGCTGTTCCTGTAAATGCACCTGGCCATTGCACCATAAGGAATACTTATTGTGAGTAGTTGCTTCATTGTTGTAAAGAATGCATATTAATTAACTAAAAAATAAAAGCACCAAAAGACAGAACGTGACTGCAGTTACATACCATGATGTAATGTGTAAACACCAGTCATTTTCTAATTCATATGGCACGGGGGAAAACAGTGTTGGAATATTCCCCCGTGAAAGGCGAGGGTTGTCATGCAACTATCACTTGAAGGAGCGAAAAATAAAAATCAGATATGCAGATATAAGATAGGCAGAGCGAAAAGTTTCCAATATGTGTTTAACGCACTTTATCTGCAAACGGAAAAGATAGTTGAAAACAGCTAGAGGTCTCGCCATGTTCCACAGAGACATTGTTTAATCATATTTAATGTGCCTTATCTTTAGCTATTTTAGGAAGGAAATTGATACCCTCAATTGCATGACTGTATTGAAGCTGACGGATTGTTAAATGTGACTATTGTGCATAGACGAGATGACTCAAAGTGGAGGGAAGATTAGTGAATGCTTTGGTGTTGACTGGGAATTCTTCCATGGTCATAGTGCAAGTGCTGAAATAGACAGATGCAAATGGACAGTCGAGAGTCTCAGCCTTGTATGAATAAAGAGCAGGATAAAGTTGAGAGAAAAATATCCAAGGTCTTAGATGAGTCTGAAAAGATGCAGAACTTTTCCCTCTTTAGGGGTTTTCCCCAAGCTTGCTTAAAAAAATCCCCCACCCTTGTGGTTTGAAATGCAAAGTTAACAGTTTTACTCAGCCCCCTAAGGCTGGTATAGTCTCTCCTAATCTTTTTTAATGTGTCAAAAGGCTTTCTTCAGAGTCTCTGTGAAATTTCACACTTAAGTTGTTTGCAAAGTCAGTCTGAATTACAGTGTAGAGTGAGGGTTAACTTTTCTGAAGGCGTTAGGGAAAACTTTTTCCAAACTGTGCATGTTGTGTTTGTGTGTGGAGAGACAACAACACGGTATGATGCTTTATCTTCATCTTAGGTCGGACCACTAGACTTCCAACTGTGCCTGACACGGGCAGGTTGGATCATACAAAAAGGCTTTACTGAATTATTAATTATGTAATCTGATTTTAGGCGTTTAAGTCATGTAAACGATCAATTCAAATTAGTACTGGGCAATACAGTTTCTTTTTATGTGACAATATGATTTTCTTATCATTTTACAAAATGATGTCCAAATCTGTCTCAAATTGTACAACTAAGAAAAAGAGTTCCTACCATACAGCATGTTTTAATGTGGGAAGAGGTTTGTCACTGCAAACAGGTTATTGCATTGAACTTCAATTTGATGATTATGTATTTAGATTTTGTTCAGGCCAATTATTTGTTATTTGTGGTATATTGTTTTACCCAATTTGCTCAAAATAAATACTGTGACGGCACAGGAAGCAACGACTTGACACTTTATAGTTAAATAAATATGCCAGTGTGACATTATCATTCCATTACATATCGTCTGTTTCCTACCTCTCAACCTCTTCACTTAGTAGTCAGGATATTATGTCAGACCACGCATTAACACTGACCGGTCAAAGGCATACACCAGCTGCAACGATAGCTTAGTTAATATGAAAATCATTGCCGCTACTCAGACATTTTTGTTCAGATTGTATGCATACGATTAGTTTCATCACCCTGAGAAAGGCGTGAATCCATTCTCTTAATGTAATTTGTGGAAAATGTACCATGACAGTGTAATTATTTTTGAGGAGGCCAATTTGCATTTCCAGTGCTCTGCTAACTAAATGTAACTGTAGGTTCTAAGGCCTTAAAGATAAATTAATAATCTAGAGTATTTAAAACCCATGAAACATTTAAATTGAGTAATTTCACTTCCTAAAGGGCATAGTGGAGATTTTTTCACACATATGCAGACAGACACACTTTTTAAATAAATATCAGCACTAATCACTGAGACAGAAATCCGAGTGAGAGCAGAAAATATTTTCTGAAGCTTTTAATGGTTCCTTAGGGGCTGCCCTCTGACTTAGATTACATGGGATTTAGACAAAGTTGATGCATGCACCTCTTTAACCAAAACTTGGAATTCTTTTTTTTTTTTTTTTTATCCCAACAAATTGTTAGGATCACACACTTGAATTTTACTGTACTTTTTCCCTGATCGAATTACAACACACAACAAGTGTGTCTTATTTAATTTAAGCACGGAATGACAATGTAGTGTAGCAGTGCAGCAAAACATATATGGGGCATTGCTGCGCTGCAAGCTTTGATCAACCTTTAAGGGGAAATCGATTGGAATTGTTGCTCTGCCCCAATTTAGAAGACATCTCATCAAACTGAGTTGCAAAGGGTCTAAAGACTACAAGTGTTCATTTTTGTTCCCCTAGTGCTGCACATTTAGTAATTGACTCAGATTTTTGGCTTCAGGCAATAACCTAATAAGGCCATCCAAGGTTAATGATAGACCCTTTTTAGACTGGCTGAATGTCTGACACCGATATGTAGTGGTAGTGAAGAACAATTATTACTTACATGAGACACTCAGGGCAAAAGCCTCTGACATCTGAGTGAAACGTTATTCGCTGCTATGTTTTGTTATAGTTCAGCCCATGTATCAAATGTAACCATTGGACATTAGATCAAAATGCCACAGTTGTTCAGATGGTGAAAATCCCAGCAGTGGCTTGTGTTACTCTTTTACCGCCGTCTCTTCCCAGGAACACCAGTGCTACAAATCTCTGTGATTTAACGTCTTTCCTGTCCAAGCAGCTGGAGTCAGCACAAGTGTCATGTGCCATTGCCAATCTGCTGTCATGGCGCCCTCTACCAAACAATTTATCCCTTTCCCTCCTGCTTTATTAGCCATAGATTATGGGTGGTTGTGGATGGTGTAGAGCCTCTGCTGTCGAGGTAGCCTTGTAATTGACTCTGGGAAGACAGGCTGGATAATCATTTGAGCGTGCCCCAGTATCAGTGAAAAGCTGTTGAACACAACTGTTTTCAGTTTGTCCTGTTACTGTAACTTTCCAGTTCCAGGGTTTGTTTTTTTTGCAATGCTAGCAGCATGGCTCCAGGGTGACAATGTCCGTCTGAGTGTCAGTCCACAACTTTGGTCAAGACCAAAATATCTCAACAACCATTCTGTGGAGTTCCCTATTTATATCCCCAGAAGATGAACCGTATGCCTTTGGGGTTCCCCTTACTTTTACTGTAGCACTACCATGAGGTTGACATACATGCTTTTGAGTGAAAAGTCTCAGCATTGTTTTGTTGTCGTGCAAGTTGCTACACACATTCATGCCCTCCTCAGGATAAATTGTAATAGCTTTGGGGATCACCAGAGCCTTTTATCTAGGGCCATCATTATGGCAACATTTCTAGTCTTCCAGTACTTATTGTATCACCAAATACCTGTATAGCTAATGAAATTCCCCATAGCCTCAACTGTAATTTGTGTTTATTGTTGATTAGCAAATGTTAGCATGCTAACATGCCAAACTAAGATGGTGAACATGTTAAATTCGTACTTGTCTACCATAAGCATGTTTGGATTGTTATCCATTGTTATTAGAGCAATGTGTCTTGCATCGAGCAGTAGCAACATCTAGTTATTTGTAGAGATGGTCCAATACCATTTTATGCTTTCCGATACGGATTCTGATACCTAAACTCGCGTATCGGTCGATACCGAGTACTGATCCAATACCAGTGTGTCATATATTTATTGTGTTTTAACAACTGTATACTACTGTCCCTGTATGGATGTGATATCATTTCTATCTCTGTTGTCAGTCTGGCTCAGGTTAAACTCTTTGTGAAAAATGAAAAACACAAACAATGATTGCCACAGAACTTAAGTTATAACGGAAAAAGAACGTAAATATAACGTAAATTAACTACTTTAACATAGATTTTTTTTAGGGCTTTATTACGTGGACCGGAGCATAAACTCCTGTACTTCCCGATACCGAGACCAGTATTTTAGGCAGTATCGGCCGCGATACTGATACTGGTATCGGAGCATTTCTAGTTATTTGGTTGTTTGTTTTAACTGGAGACAAACTTTTCTGCTGTTTTTTAGAACTCTGGATCCTTGACAGCCACCTCCCCCAACGCTCCAGTGACTGGTTACAGGCGAATGGTCATTCCAACCCAGCCACCTCTGACTGCCACAAAGAAGTCTACGCCCAAACCTCAGGCTCCTGGGGGAGTCTCGTCTGTCACCCCTTCTTCTGCCAGCCCGGTGGCCAAGCCTCAAAGCCACACTGCACCTCAGCCTGTCCCAGCTTCTTACGCTACAGCCTCGACCCCAAGTCAGCCCACCTTCAATGTCCAGGTGAGGTCGGCCCAGCCTGGCCCCCAGCATCAAGCGCCAGTTGGGCAACATTTCAGCCAGCAGCCCATTCGCAGCCCTGCACAGGTGCAGTATATGCCTGCCCAGCCCAAAGGTCCTGACTTTGCCTATGGACCACCACAGCCTGGCTTCTCCCAGATGGCTCAGGGTGCATATCAAGAACAGCACCATCCAGGAGTACCTCAAGTAGGCGGCATAAGCACCAAGAGACCTGAGCCGGCCCCTGCCCAAGCATACCAACCTCCAGGCCCCAGAAAGACCTACATCACAGATGTACCACCAAGCTTGGCTCCCTACACTGCTGGACCAGCTGTTCCACCAAAGGTAAGAACCATGTTCATTACATTGCCACATGTTTGGTTGCTATAATTTTTAACTATTGTAAACATAGGTGGAAGATAACAACATATTTGTTATACGTAGAAAAATATCACCATAGTTAAGGCAGTATTGGCAACAATCAGTCCACCCAATTATCCATTCATCCTTCCATCCATTTACCCTTTTTATAATTTCCTGCAAATGTTCATATTCTGGAATGGTGGCTTTGGACTAAGCAGACTAGCCAAGGCCATTTCACCAGTCACATCTCCCAGCTCCTTCTGGAGAACCCTGAAGCGTTCACAGGGCAGCGGGGATATTTAATCCCTCCAGCGTGTTGTACGATTGCCCTGGAGCTTCCACCCAATTAGTTATCCCTGGAATACCTCCACAGGGAGCAGTCTGTAAGGCGTCCTGATTGGGTGCTTGAACCACCTCAACCTGCTCTGAAAAGCATAGCAGTCCTTCTTCAGGCCTCTCTGGGATATTTGAGCTATCTCAAAGACTGAGTCCAAACACCATGGGATGAAAAAGTCATCCCTTTTAGTCGCTACTCAAATTCTTTGAAAACAGTTGAGGGTTTGAACATGTAGAATTAAAAAGTAAATACAAGAGTTTACTCTGGTAAACCGTCTGCATGACTGGAATCACTTCAATTCAATCAGTTTGCCTCTTGATGAAGTGTGAAGGGTTAGGGGCCACAGTATGAGCAGGTCTGAAAAAAAAGCCTGGTATGCTAGGGCTTTGCAATTGATCAACATTTTTAATTGCGACTATGATTTCAGCTTCTCATGATTTCAGCTTTCAGCTCCTAATGATCACAAAAACAAACGATTGTCTTGTTTTCTGAGTGTTCAAATGGAAAAGTATCAAGGGGAAATTCACAGTTGTAGGTGTTTTCACTGTTTATTTGTCTAACTTCTTTACTGTGTTATAAATTCAATAATTGCAACATCTTTCCAAAAGTGAATGAGTATTTGGGTTAAATAATCGTTATTTACCAAAAATAATCGTGACTCTGATTTTTTTTTCCGTCATCGAGCAGGCCTATGGTATTGTCAAGCCAAATCATTTCTTGTCTTCTTTCTTCATGGCATCAATTCATGTTATACTCGTGCGTGCAGTATGCATACATTTGCATTATGCAACATCAGAGGGCAATGCAATGGGGAGCTGCTTGCCATCTTCCATTTAAATGCTCAGAATAAACAGTTGTTTTAACCTTTATGAATTTTTAAAGATCTTCTCTGTTGGGGGTTTATGCCATCTGATTTCTTTTCTCTTATTAACAGCAGCTTATATTTGTGTACTGTATATATCTATCCACTGTAGATTGTAAATCTAGTCTTATTACTTTAGGTTGATTTGTTTTTCATTTAATTGTGAAAAGATTTAATATGTACACAGTTAAAAATATAAAGAGAAAAACTAAAGTCTTTATGTTTTTATGCTAGTTATAAGTATGTGTGCGCAGTTATGATTCTATCTTGTTACAGGTTACATAAAAATAGCAGATTTGGGGAAGCTTAAACTTCAGCTAACATAGCCGAGATAACTGAACTCATCTGTTAGTCCTCATCCTAAAAGCCTTTTCTCTTGTAACGTTAAAAGTAAAAACAACTTTGTTAACATTAGCTTAGTTAGTAAGCCAGCCACAGCTGGTAGTCTGCTTGTGACAGCTGACCAAGTTGCTAGCTTGAAATGAGAAGCATGCTTTTGTCTACCTCTGTCTCGGATCAAGGACCTGGTAAATGTTGATCTTTTTTTTTTTTTTTTTTTACAATTTTAGAGTTAAGCAGTGTCATTGTACGTGTACCATTAAATGCACATGAAATTAATTACGCACTAACTCAAAAAACATATTCATAATAAGTTTGAAAAGCAGTGCATTTGTTTGTGCAAGACGTTGGACCTTTTTATAGAAGTGTACATTACTGAGAAGAATTACAAAATACTGTCATTCCTTAGAACAGAGTAATCTATGCCACTGAGACAGCTATTCTAATCTCAATACATCCAACCATCGACAATCTCTGGAAAGTGCAAGGCCCTTGAGTTTTCTTTAATTCAAGGATTTTATGCTAGTTCAAAATACAAACTGGGCCTCCCAGCCTCTGGGAATAGCTCATCAAGGACTGTACTTTACTAAATACAAATTAGCTTCAACATTGTAGAGAGTGTCTTAAAAATAAGTCTAATTATATTTGTTCAGAACAAAAGTCTACATTTTGCTTGAAAAGCTCACTTTGGTCCCAGTATGATGCATTATTAAAAAACAAAAGGTGGCGTTTAATAGATTTGTGAGCATCTCTTTGATTTCAGATAAAAGCAAATCACTAATTTTACAGATATAGCGTGGAAGATATATATATATATATATATATATATATATATGTATATGTGTGTGTGTGTGTGTGTGTGTGTGTGTAAATGTTTCTTTCTTTCCCAAGGATATACTATAGCAAGATAATGGGCTGCACCTCCCTCCCCCCAGGCTTTATTTGCTTGCTTTATAAAGACATCGGGAAACGTAATGTCCATATGCACACATTCAGCCAGATGATGTGCTGTAAATTACTCTGTGGTGTCACATCATGTTTGACCCTCTCCCAGAAACTTGTATACTGTATCCAAACCTTAGCTCTAATCTGACTTTTTGTTCATTTGTGTCCAGTATAGCAGCTCTTTAATGTTCAAATAAACCAGACACTATAAAAGCAAGATTGGTCTGAAAGCAAAATCTGTCAACTGTGCCTTTGTGATCATCACTCTGCTTGACCCGATGTCATGACCTGTTCATAACCTCTTACAAATGGTGTTAAATCTACTTAAAAGAAGTGGGTTGTTCGTCTTTTAATCGGTTGTGTAAATAAACCCAAACATAGTCAATTAAAGGAACTATTAACATACTTTTCCATCTCCAGTCACTTAGAGTTAATGTTGATTTTATGTAATACCCAAGACTTTCTCAGTAGGGGGTCTGCGACTGTGATAGAGGACTTTATTCAAGAGATCATTCCCCATAATTGAGGGTATTAATATAAGGTCAGTGCCATTAGAAGTCCAAGATGAAGTCCTCAGATGAAATTCTATGATCTAGAGTTCAGATTAGCTTGCCTGCTCTGCCCCCTACCTCACCATGTCACCCCCTGCCACCCAGCACCCAATGGGTCCTCACTCGCACGTAAAGTGAAGGTGTAAGAACAGCTTCTCACATCAACAGGCTCCTAGACACTTAATTACCCAAATCCACCAGTGTTTGATCTCTATTGTAGACCAAATTATTAACAGATTTTATGGCTGCCGGTTAACATACCACTTTCCACGAGTCTCTCCATCTATCCCAAAATTGGAGGAAAGCTTAGCTGGATGATGCCTTGTGTTATTGCTGAGCTTGAGTGACGTTTGACAGGGGAGGATTATTTTTGAACTGCTCAATCCCTGCAGTCAGTTAAAGCCCCCTCGAAGGTCAATGATGGTTTCAGCTGTCAAACATGTTTAAATATCTGACATTTCTCTGCCTTCCAGTCCTGGCCGCTTTGCCTCTTGACCTGCACAGGAACATTTGCATATGGTGCCATCAGAATGTGTCCAAACAACCATTTTAATTCATGTGCCATGGCATGGACTCTCTTTTTAACCTCTCAAATTGTGTTTTGAAAAGTAAAATAAAAATCCCACCTCAAAAGAATGCAGTTAGCAACGCCTAACGAAAATCTAAATAAACATTGCTAGAGAAATTATCTTAGACAGTGCACTAACTCATTAATTCTATATTTAAATGGTAATTCATGATTTTTTTTGCAGTCTATTTTTACCAACATAGTGGAATGCATCATAAACACCAGTCATGCTTGTTCAGGCTAATTTAATATGTGTCATAGTGGAAACTGCAACATTAATTTGTGTACAGATCAACTGAAAATATTTATTTGAATGGAACAAGCAATACTTTAGTCTCCAGAGCACCAGAAAACAGCTGTGAGTCAAACATGACGCCCAGATTACTGCCTTTTAGTTTGACATTATTAGAAAAGGCACCCAGCCTAGACAAGACTGTTAATAATACAAGTACTAGGACCAGAAGAGGATCTAAGGATCCCTCATTTGGAGTCATTCTAGTGCAGGACATTTTTAGACATCTAGACTAGTTCTTAATACCAGCAAGGCAAAACCTAATATAGGACTAGGCTTTATTGGTCATACATTTGTGTATTATCTTCATATTGATGGAAGTCAATATTACTGTATGTCTGTGGATGACATGCCCCACAGGTTATTTAAATCCGGAATAAAAGGGGACCCAGGACGGACCTTTGGGGCACTCCACAAAAACAAAAGATTTGACATTGACAGTCACCTATGGTTTTGATTTTTCTATGTGGAAACTTAACCACTCATAATACTCTCAGATGGTCCTTATTCTGCAGTGTCTGAACATTACAGTAAAATGAGCTGTCCTTTTCTTGGCATCAGAAGTACTTATATTTCTGCGTGGTGCCTTCTCCTTAGGTGATTGTCCCCAGTTGCCCTACTCTCCTGAACTATGAACAGCTCTTTAAATAAGCAAGCTGACTGAGTGCAGGGTTAGCAGCTCTGCTCTAGACTACCAGAGAGGATTCTTTGCATGGTGCAGGGTTACCACGTGTAACTACAAAGTGAGAGCCCAGGGCTTAGACAAGATGAAGACATGTTATCTGCAGACCTGTGATCTTTACGCTGTATGTAGATGCATCTTGGAACAAATTTCTCTTTGTTCTACACCAAAATGTGTATTCTAAACTATGTATTGATATACAAATTGATAGACATATAGTGTCATGTTTTTAAATTGCCTTTTTGAATAATCTGATCAGTGATTGATATACATTTTGCTTGAAAAGCTCACTTTGGTCCCAGTATGATGCATTTTAAAAAAAACATACTATACATGTTCTCTATCCTTTTCTGATGCCGATACATTTTCATATCTTTCACAGCACCATCAAACCATAACAGTGAAAGCTCATCCACATATCTTTATATTCTCATATTTTTATCAACAAAATTTCCCTCTGGCTACACGGAAAAAGAAATAAATACTTCTTTAGAATTCTTTACAGCCGCTTTCTATTTTTACTAAACCATAAAGTGTTAACACAACATCTGAAAAAGGAGCCTTAAATTGTCAATGTGCACCTCAACACATGTTTATTTGCTATTCAAATGCTACCATATGTCAAAGACAAAATCATGATTTTTATTTCTATTTCTGCCAAATTAAGGTTAAGTGGAGCTTTCAGAAAAATGCCACCAGTAAAATAAGTGTGTGTGCTTTTGCATACAAGTTGGATATGAGGTACAAGTAATGAACCTGAAAATATAATTACAACATATTAAGTGCAGTTTCTCACACTGTGATGTTTTCTTTAAAGCACAATTAATAAGAAAATGAGTCATGTTTTTGAAAAAGCACACCCACTCATATCTAACTCCAATTACACCTGTAAGCTACTCACCAAAACACTTGCCTATGTCCTTTAGGCCTGACTCATTTATTTCTATTCATGACTAATCTATCACTAAGTTATTTTCTGTCCTTATGAAACATTTACAAGTAATTGATGGGGGTACTCTAGCTATATAATTCAATGTGAGTACACAAATGTTAAAATGGCATTAAATGCCCATCCCTTGTAGCCGTGATTAATTAAGCTGAAGCTAAGGCTTACCTGTTCAGGAGGAAATTATCCAATTCTGCATCCTTTTGGGCTCTAAACTGTCTCAATCTTTCAAATCCATCTCCAATATTTACCCGGGAGGGGGGCGGGGGTTGTTACGTCTCTGGTCATGTCACTGTTTTATAGGTTGGGTAGAATCTATCTATCTGTAACGCGTTGGCTTCACGTGTTTACAGGTCTAGATCTGGCAACCCGGCCTGGCTGTCCAGCTGGCCAGTTGATACCAACACACAGGCCCAAAAACACAGACCGACATCACGACACGGAACGGACATTACAGAAGGACAAAATACTGAAGTAGCATTGTTGGCAGAAAAGATAGTATTTCAACTTAGCATGTTTCCTTAATATCTGGTGATGCATTGGGCTCATTTTTGGATTCATTACAGTAAATATATTACATTTTAGACCATTTATCAAAAAAATGGAAAGGTAATCTCCATTGGCTCTAACTTTGTTTTTAAACATTAGCAAATGTGTTGAGTGGTGAACACCACAGCAGGAGGTCATTCCAGCTGACTCCAAATAAGACCCTTCTTTAAGGCACCGTATTCTATGCTGCAGTTGACATTGGGCTGCCATGTGCATGACAATTTGTTGTTGATGTTTTGTAACTAGGCTTTGAACTTTTTGAGGTTTTGAAATATCAATAGTGAGTTTGGAGACATTTTTGGGGCTTGGCTGTGAATCTGTAAGACCAGGCAATGACAAGAGGCAGGTTTGTAACTCACTGTGTCATTGTACATTCACACTACTAGTAGAAAGCCTACCTCATTCTAATTACTAGAATTAGAAATAAAAAGCATGCTGTGGGTAGTGCATGTATAAAAATAAAGTTGCACATTTTTTTAGTCCATGCAGATACCCTGTCACGTACTACATCCTCTCACCCCCCTTGCACTATGCATTGTCATAAACATATGATAACCCATGAAAATGAGGTGACAGCCGGCTCACATGACAACTGGTCACATGACTGTTAAGTTGAGCAGTCTTTACAGTTAACTTTACCCGACATAAGGTTACTGGAAGCCGACTACAGAGCATGAGTTTACCCAAAAAAGGTGGCTGTGAGCCGGGTACAGGGCACCGCGAGGTGACAGTCCTTTCAGGGTTTGTAACAGTTCAGTTTAGCCTAGCTTAAAAGTGAGTGTCATGCTGTAACAACAGTTAAGTGTATGCACCAAAAAGACTAGTTCAGATTTGTGGTTTGGATTAAAACCCTCCTGGGATATGAACACGTGTTTCCTGTCTTGTGTTTTCCCCAGGACAGGAACTCCTCGGCTTGAAAGCTCTGTGTTTTAGGACCCACCCATCCACCCCGACCTCCTCCCTATTGACTTATACCTTGTAACCATGCAGCACACATTCCTGTCTGGTGTGCGCACTGTATTCTCATCAGAAATGCAGGTCAGACTGTGTGACCGGGACCAGTCGGAGGCCTCTGGCATTGCCAATGTACAAGCTACTGTTTATAGTTACTGCTGTGGCTACAACCATGTTGTTAAGTAGGAAGACATGGTGTTCGGTGGTGGTCCACGCAGGCTCTGGTTACTGAATGTTTAAATGTCAGTCCACTTGACTTGATCCTTGATGTCAGTGATGGAAAGTGGATCTCCTTATGTTTCACTGTCTTGCCAACACATCAGAAAGCTTCCTCCCAGTAGCTGCTTCAGCCTTAAAACAGAGCTGCGACAGATCTCAAATGCAAATATAGCCACCAGCGACAAGAAAAACAAAGTAGGGCCATTATATAACTATTATGTCAAAATGATCAATGGTTGAAACAATGGACATTTTGTGAAATATGTGCCTTGCAATTATGGAAATAATTGGTTTAAAGTTAGGTATTTTTGTGGGTATTTTGTTGTCATTATGTTTATGGTCAGATAGTGTGTGTATTGGTCATCAGAAATTTCAAAAATGTCACCAGGTCATGGGAGTTATGATCTTATTGAAGGAGATCAGTAGAATGCTTTTCAATGCAAAGCCATTTTTAAGGACTGTTCAATTAATAAAATTATTACATATTAATTGACTTTTTTCAATTATTCACTAGTTCACTAGTTAATGACAAACTCAAAGAGTGGATTACATAATTAACCACATTGATGTTATAAGAAACCAGACAGCTGTGCAAATGAAAGGTACACTGGAGTTTTTGATCACTAGTAGGGCCATAGATGTTTTTATGTCTCTCTGCAGATAACTCTGCAAGGCACCTTAATACAGCATGTCATATCATGTAATGAATACACCTTGTTCCTTAAATTCCATCCAGTAGCAGTTTAGAGAAGTCCCATTTAGAGGATATGCCCAGATGTGCTGGATGGTTGCAGGCCTTTCTCACAGAGGACATTTTGAGTTGCCAAACATGGGTGCAGCGAACGTTAAGGAAGGACTGAGCTTTGACGCTACATTGTAAGTAACCTGTGTGGTTTTTATATTAAGTCACTGACACTTTTTTGGTGTTTTTTGATACCAGTCATTGATTGACTATGCTAAAAAAAAAAAAGATTATTGTAATTATCTAATACTCTTCTTTTATGTGCATTAGTTTATGTTGTAGGTAGTAAGCAATAATTCCTCTTAAAAGTACACTATCATCGCGGTGGAAAAACTCACATGTCATAAAGGCACCAGTTTTAATAAGGGGTTACTGGGGAGTGTATGACCATCTTAGTGCTAATGAGAGTCCTACATCTCTGGAGAGGCAGAGATATAAAGACATATACATTGACTAATTTATGGATTTTGCCCTTCACTTCATTCACAGTGATTCTAAACCACAATAATATCTAGCCACCAAATTATTATTATAATTATTACAAAAGTTACAAAGTAATGTGATTTGAAATTAAATAACACTAGGTCGCCACTTGCATCAAGTAATGTTAGTTTTACTCTGAAATATAGGGCTGTGTTGTCTTCTCATGTTTGTTGATTGGCCGGTTCCTACGGCCAGTGGTAACGTCAGTAGATCAGAAGTGTTTGTCACATAACCGCTCATAAATAATAGGCCCTGCCACCCGCCTCTCCTCTGGCCCCCTCTGAGATGAACAGCGTGGCTGGTAAATAACTGGCCGGATCGATACCTGTCATTGCAGTTCAGTGAGCCCCGGCAATCTAAAAATGTCTGAGCAGTTAGTTTATTTTCTTGTTTTCAACCTCTCCTTACCGGCCTGTAGTGAAGAGATGCACATGTATCCTGAGATTATTCTTCACCTTTAAATTGTTTTAATAAAATGAAACAGTGGCACGCTGGCTCACAGATTTAATTTTCATTATAATATTCAACAACAAATTCATCTAGTAGTAGTAGTAGCAGACTTTTGACAATGCTGCTAACACATTTACATGTGTTAAATGTCCTTTTTGTGATAGTGTGAAAAAAATGAGATAAATCAGGGGTCTTTAATATTTTTTAAGACAAGGACCCAGAGAGAGAGAGACAGAGAGAGAGAGAGAGAGAGAGACACAGACAGACAGACAGATAGACAGACAGACAGACAGAGAGCCTACTACATAGATTACCAAATTAAGTTGCATATTAAACTGGGCCTACAACAATGTGGGCAGCATAAAGACTTCAGACTACAGTATATAGTATGTAGCTATTTAATAAAAAGTGTTATGTATTTATTTATTATGCTTTATCTTTTCCAATGTTTTAGACACAGATATGGTCATATAATGGCTCTATAATGGATCTAGAACTAAGAGACCCAAAACAACCCCAAAGAAAACGACCACAAAGAGACACAACACGGTAACAAAGTGACACAATCCCACAAAGAGACACATAATGTGTCAAATTGCTTTTTTAACAATTAAAAACATCACATTTTCTTGACGAAGGATGCCTACCCCCCCTCCATATACTTGCACCTATGTCTTCCACAAAGCCCGGGGAAACATTTAATTTAGATTATTGTAAATAGCCCTGTTCACCTGAGTGCTAATGTACAGTCAGTCTACATGAAGGTGTGCTGTACATGGTTTTCTAGGTTCAGTCAGACACCAGGCAGCCACAAGCAGCTGCATAAACAGTGGCCCCTGCTGTCTCCTTCTGGACATGGTCCCTCTGTCTGTTCAACACCTCTCTGTGTCCTACTTGTCTTGCACAAACACAAGTTTTCTCCATTTTTGTTTTGGACTGTTGCTGGATTCCTCTCTGCCCTCTTAACATCCTCCTCTGTCCACAAAAAGACTCTTTTATCCGCCCCCTGGCTCAGTCCATGAAACGTGTGCACTTTCTAAACATTTTTTTTCTCATCAAGGAAGTCTCCCTCAGCGGATCAGGCTTTGTGTATTGTTGGCCCCAGCATTTTGGTGGTAGGGTTTGGTCAAATGATATCCTTCAGGGTGTCATTCAGATAACCCATGTAGTTGTTAAGGTGGAGAAGGATATATCATGGTTTGTCAGGAGGAAAAATTACACAGGAGATGGACGACACTGTGTATTTCAAAAGGGAAGTGCAGGTTGCCAATACATCGATTTTAAGGCATAACCTGTGTGAGTCGTCATTATGTCCACCACATAGGTTTAAATACAGATCCCTGCTACCACATGAGGAAACGGCAGGGAAATACTTTGAGCTCTAACCCTAACCAGGGAGACCTGCATCCTGTGTAATCTGGTGTTTTGCTACCTTCATGGGATTGTAATGGTATACAAAGAGACGCCAAATACGTGTTTGCTCCATCCCGACAATTTGTGCAATCATTTGTTGGTGCTGTTGGGATTTTTTTTCTTTCACATTGCTTGTAGCTCCCCTCTCTACACTCTCAGATTTTCAAATATCTGTTTGCAGGGGGATGTGTCAGTTCGGAACAGATGACCTAGTTTTTACACACGCACAGTCTTACAAACATGGAAAGGCCCCTCTACATACATTACATTCCTGAGAACACTCTTTCATATGAATTCAGTTTATAGCAAAGATGTCGGAAAGATGGCGGAAAATGTCAATTATGGAATTGGTTAATTTTTAATTATCGTTGGCTGCGTTGTACACAGCTGCTCTGCAGTTGACTGTTATTTTTTTTAGTTTGCATTTAATTGGAGCTGAAACAGCATGACCTATTTTGTTTGGAGAGAACGTATACTTTATCTGTGCCTCCTCAGAAGGTGGCCTTGAGCTCAATTTGCAGCGCTGTGATCGTTCTTTCTCGAAGTGTAATGCATTACCGATTACTCATAACCTCTTTAACATCACACGCAGCACATTCATCAACTGGATTACATAAGGCCACTGACATGTGATTGCTTTGGCAGACTTAACAAATGCTTCAATTAAACATGCAGCTGCCAGAAAAATGACAAGGCAACTTTCCCTCAAATATTATTTTTGTCCAGCAAACTGCTTTTATTTGAAGTTGAATACCTGCCGCATCCTCACTCTAATCCAACCCGAGCTGTCCTTTTGTATTATTTGAAATACAACTCTAATTTCTGTCCGGTCATTCTTAAAAGCCTGAATCTCAGTGATGCCGTGCTGCTCCTCTGGCTTTCAAAGCCAGTTAAGAAAATGGGTATGATATCAGATATGAAATTGATGGCTCTCAGTAAACACATTTTCTTAAAAAAAAAACAAAAAAACCTGTCTGTTTGGTGTTTGACCCATTGACTCCAGACACACGACATGCTGTAGCCCCCCCCTTCTCAAAACACCCACCCACACACACACACACACACACACACACTAACTGGACAGTGTGACTGATCCAGCAATCCTTTCATTGTTTTGGTAAAACATTCTCCTAAGCTGCTATAATCACTCTTTTAGATATTCCAATCCAATATAAAAAACCAATCCCTCCTGAAACCTAACTAATGCAATGGTCCTTTTGCTGTTATTATTATTATTATTATTATTATTATTATTATTATTATTTTATTAAGCCATTTCCCTTTCAAATGCTCTGTGTCCATTTTGAATGATAGCATTGTGATTTAGGGAGAGACAAAAAGGCAGGATGCCAGATTGAGAGCTCTTTTAAAAGCCTGAGGTAAAGCTGCAGCTCCATTGACACTAAGGAGCATTTTGTTTTGGAAAGTCCATCATCACTTTAATCTGTGGATAAATATGTCTTTGAGTGATTATGTCTTTCTTTAGTTTGTGCTGATCGTGCAGGACATGTTAAGCTATTGTAAAAGGTAAGACAATTGCCTTTTTGTGTTAAGGTGCAGTATTTGCTTTTCCAGTAAAACAGAAGCAACACACAGCTGATGGACGAGTGCAGGTTTAGAGACGCAGATTAGTGTTGCTTAGCAGCTGTCTTTCATTGGGCTCTCTCTACAGCGCTTGTACTTTTCCCCTTCTGGTTATCACTTCCCGCTCAGTGGGTAGTGCTGTTTATTCAGTGGCTCACACGTTGCTTTGGAACTGTGCAAGAAAACAACACTGGCCTAAATATGAGAATTCAGTTTATGATTCCTCAAAAGGTCAACTAAAATTTGAATTCTCCTTTTTTTGGCTGGACCATGATCTGGCAGGGTTAATTTGCATCCCGGTTTCCTTCACTTGCTTCCCTCCTTCACGTCTTAGTCCTTCCCACCGAGGACACATGGGAGAGAGTCATTCAAATTTTATTTAAATCGTAAAATCACCATTAAACAGGTTGTCAGTGAACTTTACAATTAAAGGAACACAGAAACAACAGGCTGCAACAAAACAATTGAGATCTATTAATGCAGTAATAAACTATACTTAACCAGTATTATAAGAGAATAAATGAAACAGGACGCAGAGAGGCTGGTGTGTTGTTGTTGGCTGCATGTACGGTGGCCCTGAAGTTCAAACCACGGCCACAACGCGATGGCGTTTTGCTACAGGAAAGGGTAGGTACACATTGGACACTGATCCTTGTCCTTATTGGCTTAACTGTCTGTAATTTACACATGGTTTTGATAGTTTGTTTTTTCATTTGGAACCAAAAATCAAACAGAAATTGCATGTTTGATTTTTGTTCCAGTTAAAAAACGAATAAATAAAAATGCCCTGTTTGCCGTTTTTTGGTTTCTGATTTCAAAAAGACCTATTCTGCAATATATTGGAATTTATTACATTTATTACAACTTCTAATTTTTTCCAATATCAAATGACATCCCCAAAAGGAAACTTTGTGAACTATCTATTTTATCTAAAATACACATTTCTGTTTGTTCATATCACTTTAATTGTATTGCTGCAAAATGGGACAAACTGACCACCACCTAAATTCTAATCCATACTTGCCGTCAACGTATCAGTATACTGTGTAACCATGTTGCCATGAAAAATATCGCGATATTATGCTTAATTGATTCCCCATCCCTATACCTTAGTAGGTAATGAAACGTACATGGTTCCAGCTTCCTGTTCACTTGCATTTTTTCCACTTGGACTAACAAAGGTGTAAGTCAGATGCTCTGAGAACAGTTGGCTCTCCCATTCACTCTCTATCACTGCAGTGGAAGCAGGAAAGACAGAGCCTGAGGTTTGGTTCCTCAGTAGGATGCAATGCTGTCAGGGCATCAGGTGAGCCCACCCCCACCCCACTCTACTCCTCACTTAATCAGTTCTGACACAATGCCAATTCCACAGTGGGTGGCACACACAGCTGTATTTATAGATGTGGCAGTGGGGCAGTGATCCGCTCCCACACTCTGCTTTGTCTGCTCACCTTTCACTGTCACGCTGTATCAGGTAGCACGCAGCAGTGGGCACTTACACATGTTATTGTTGCTTTTGATTTGAAGTGGTCTCACATTTAATAACGGTTGGTCAAGTGGATGGCATTTGATGATCCATCAGGATGTCTTTCAGGGGTATTACAACTGAAAGCAGATGGTAGATGACCTGAAACTATAAGCCTCAACATACTGGGAAAACAGTGGAAAAAGGTGCGGCTGTTAACCCAGTCGCCACTAGATTTAAGCCCTAACTTCAATGGAAGTGCGACTGGGTGTCCTGAGGGCGTAGGCAAACAATTTACTGAAATGAGCCAGACGTAACTGAAAAATCATGTCTGCAGTACGTATAGCTGGTGTATGATTTCTATTGTTGCCTCTGAAAAGCTGAACAGGAACTGCGACGCAATCACAAAGCATGCAGGGAAGCAATTTCTTTCTCTTATTCAAGTGAAAAATTATTCCGTGCTGTCACAAAAGACTCCCTAACAAGGTGCTTTAAACTCTCTGGCAGTGCATTGCTGCAGGGTGTCAAAGAGTGGATAAGCTATAAATGAAGCTTAAACTCAAAAGTCTGTTTCTGGTAATAGGAGCATTTCGTTCCCTCTCCAATGTGCTTTTGATGTGGAGCTAAGATTAACAGTGTTAAATCGTCCTCTTCACTGTCTCAAAGAAACAACACAGGCATAATGAGCATATTGTTGACACCACAGGCACTCCTTTATGGTGTATGAATATTGTAGGGCTGCAACTAACGATCATTTTCATTATTGATTAATCTGTCAATTATTTTCTCGATTAATCGATTAGTTGTCAGAAAATGGTAACATGTGGATCAGTGTTTCCCAAAGTCCAAGATGACGTTCTCAAATGTCTTGTTTTGTCCACAACTCAAAGATATTCAGATTACTGTCCCAGAGGAGAGAAGAAACCAGAACATATTCACATTTAATAAGCTGGAATCAGAGACTTTTGCCAATAGTCATGGATAGATTCTATATCCAGAAGTGGATAAATTTGATGTTCCAATTCCGGGATTGCTCTCGTTCTGCTGGAAATTCCTCCGGATTTCACTCTTTTCGGATGTCCGTCCACGTCCTATGTCTATCTGTCCAATCAGAGTTTTCTGTAGATGACTAAATCTACATCTGAACGTACACATGTTCCACCACAACAACTTCCTTCCTGAGACTATTTAGCAGCGGCACTGTGACTCCGTCCGGCGCTTAGCACCGCCCAAGATGATTGTGATTGGTTTAAAGAAATGTAAAAAAGAAATAAACCAGAGCATGCTTTTCTCCCACCCCAGGATACTGTGTGGACTAGCCAGACCCTCTTCCGCAGTGCTGTGGAGGAAGGTCTGACAAAAAGAGACTAGTTTACAACTAATTGATTCATCTTTGCAGCTCTAGAATATTGTACATATATTGTATTATTTTCTGCAGGTAGTTGTCTTAGAATTCAACCCCCTTCATGTACACCTCTGTTGATTTAAAAAAAAAAAAGTAAAGATGTAATTTGAGTTGAATATCCAATCACTGGAATGTTCCCTTCATGTCTACCTAATCCTCCATTATGTGATGCTGGCAGGTTATGGTTGAGTGATTGAGGAGGCGCAAAGGTGTCAAGGAATCCAGGAGCTCAGGCCCAGCTGCTCTCTAGAGAGCGCTCCTGCGCAGCACAAAGATTTGCACGTCCAACGTGTCGATCCCTCAGAGTTAATGAGGCCTTCTGTTTGGGCTTCCATTATCAGCCCGCTGCATCCTGAGCCGGGCCCAGCAAAAGTCATGCATCATAAAGTCCTAGACACTCCTTGATACATAGCGGACAGTAATCAGAGCTCAGCATTTCTCACTGTCTGTGGAAATAAACTCAGTAGACCATTGCATGTTTCTCATACCAAACCTACTGTACATTTGTATTACCACCTTTAATTTACTGTTGAAATTAAAACAACCTTATTTATATTCTTGAAACCTTGACTGGTACTTACAGTGTGTTAAATTTATGAAGAATTACTGTCTAGTGCAAGAATACACAATCTGGCATTACTCTTTAATTCTGAATACAAAAACATTATTGCACTCAATCTCCTATTGGCAAATGTGATTCCTTAATGTGACACAGAAAACCTCGGATAAATTAGAACAAAACCAGACCGGTCGCCAAGCACCCACCCAGCTCCCTGATGTCACAATTAGTAACACCTCAAAGGTTAGCTCAGATCTCGCCCCGTGTTACTATATTGAAAATCAAATCCAGCCAATAGATCTAGGGATGGGCATCCGAGAGTTGCTGATTTCTAAAAAAAAAAAAAAAAAAGATAAAAGTGCTCAGACGCTTAGCCTCGCAGCACGGAAAAAGGCAAGTTCAGGCCTCCAGGGTGTCTGCAAAGGACACACACCTGCGACGGGATTTTCTTTTTTTTTTTTGGTGTAGGGGGGGGGCTGCGGCTCTGTTAATGATTGGCAGAAAATGTCAGGCACAACACGTTAGCCCCATACACACACACAGCAGGCAGATGTCAAAGACTGACTGATAAGAGGGAGGGCACGCTCACAAGTAAAAGGAAGGAAGTGGCATCTTTTGAGAGTTGTGTCATCCTTGTGAAATCTGTTACAGATTAGGCCTCACCACCGTTCACTGGTATGTATGACTAAATACCTATCTCCTGACCTAGCACCCAAATATACAGGACATAAAAAGTGTCTTTTCCTTCTGTTATCATTATTTTCCCAAATATAAGGATTAGTCAGGGTCACCGATCTCCCCCCCACCACCACCACAACCCAATCTTTGTATTGCACAGAAGGATCTGCACAACCTTCTGGGCTGCACACCACTGGGGCCTGAGCCAGGGTCAGATATCTCAGAGGGGGGAGGCTGACCGGACACCACCCACTGCATTTTAATTACTGGGAATGTGTGTTGTTAGACCTTGAGAGGGCTTCATCTTGATTTATTGAAGTTAGGGTTTTGTGACTCTTTAACTTGAATGTGGACGTATTCTGTTAAGCAATACATCCTTGCACTTTTTCTTTGCCTTTTAAGCAGCATTAGTATGGCATAGACCACAGGGGAAATTCATCAGTGAGATGGAAATAAATGCAAGAAGCTGCTGAAATGTTATTTGTTACCTCGGTTGGCTTTGCGAATCACAACTATGTTCCTGTTTCCCCCGTTCTTAGGGCAGTGCTCACATGGCCCACCCTGAGGATGAGCTGGAGCGCCTGACCAAGAAGATGCTGTTTGACATGGACAACCCACCATCTGAGGAATATTTTGGTAAGACAGATAGCTCATCTCCTACACACTGTGTTAGAATTAGCTGTGAAGCTACACTAGGTGTAAACATTGAATAAATGATCACTGAATTCCATTTAGCTGCTTTGCTTTAAGGGTCCTGGTATTGTGTCACACTGTAATGACTTTGCGTCAGGTATACTGGAGCGTGACACAGTAAGCGGGACGCCAGAGTGACTCAGAGCTTGCCGTGAAGCAGTATCTCTGGCCGTACCATGTGTATGAGGTCATTGACAAAAAAGCCAGTTTTAAAAAGTAGAACACCCAGCAGGGTGTATTGTCTTAGCCTCCCCTTTTAGAATGCAACTTTCAAATTACTGGACAAAAAATTATATCCTGAAAATAGGATGTTGATGGTATACAGAGTTCCATTCATTCTGCACTGGCCTGTGAGCGCCCCAAGTGGAACTCCGGTTGAACTGCAACCAGTTCAAAAGCCGGAAGTATCCAAAGAGTGGAACACATTGGGCACAGTGGTATCATAATTGTTACACCTGTACTTTTTTAATGTCTGCTGTGCCTGTGTACTTTAAGGGCAGCTTACTATTTTTGTTAACAGAGACGCCAAACCAAATAATGTCTGTTTGCATTTTAAAAATTAGCATAACGCCCTGCATATTTTAAGCTTATTGTATTAAGCATTGTGTTGAAAGGTGATTTGGCAGGACAGCTAGTTTTTCACATCTGGCGTATTAACATTTGCTAGTTTGTGTTAGAGATAAAGGATAGTATCTAATTACATTAACTTTATTCACTGGAATGAATTTTGGAATTAAAGTAAAGGACATGGAATGCTTGTATCATGTAGACGCTCCGAAAGTGTTGGTGTCATTAATTATTACTCATGGGGGAGACAGAAACTATTCACTATAGCTTTAATTAAATAGAACTGCTCACTTAACAAATTTGCGGTGTAAGAAGGAGCGGTACTGCAGGTCGCTGTCAGGCTCTACAACACCTGCACCACCTGATGATAATGTTGCTGTTTCTGTTTCAATTACCCACCACGCACCATGGCTCTATATATAATTTTATTATCTGTATTTATATTTTTCCATTACGAGTACTTACTTTTTCAAAATCATTTATATTATGGTATACTTTTGCTATATTATTTAATTACATATTATTCAGTTTAATTTCACATCACTTACTTACTGTAACTTGCAATATTTTTTGTACTATGGCCACCTCACTTTAAAATACCTTTTATATAATACCACTTCACATTCATTCAGTAGTTTTTGCACATTGTCTGTTGTTTGCCTGTTTGTTGGTTTTCTTTGTACTGTGGAAAACTGCTGCTGTAACAAGTGAATCCTATCCCATTGGGGGATGAATAAAGTATTATCTAATCTAATCTATCTTTTCAGCATCACGTTTCCATTTGTCTGGCTAACTAGTCACAATAATGTAAGTACATGAATCCAACAGGTTATAATCTTCATCTAAAGCTTCCAGATCCACTCTATTATAATAGTCCCTGCACAGCACTGACGTTCCGTTACCATAGTCTGGATCAACTGAAGTACATTTCCAGGATAATGGCATGACATCCGTTCTGTCCCCCACCTTCCGCTCTCTGTGTGTCGCTGTTCTCAAGTTTGCGAGCTACACACTGAAAATGGCACACTTTGAAGTTGGATCGCTTGGCTCTCTCTATCTGGGATGTTTTGGGATTCATTGCTGGGATAGTTATGGACAGAATACATGGTGATACATTGCTAAGAGCCAATGAGGTTTAATCCTTTATCCAGCTAATTTAAATAGCTTAAGTTACTGTATTGTGTCAACAGTTAAAATTGGATGTGGCCTTTTCTTTTGTGGGGTGCAAATGTTTGTTCACCGCCCAAGACGCTTGTGATTGGTTTTTAAAAAATGCAAACAACCAGAGCGTTATAAATCTCCTCCTTACTCCACAGCGCTGTGGAGATAGGTCTGGCAATGCGTGACTATCACAGAGAGAATGTGGGGGTCTTTATAATCTAACACGCTCTCACTCACTCATAATGACCTGCTGCTTGTTAGATGTTACTAATTGATTTCTCCCCCCATCCCAGCCTCCTCCTGCTCTTGCTTCTTATTGCCACATTGTAATAGGATCACTTTCCCTGTGCCTGTTATGTATCATCATGTTGTGGCAATATGGGCCTGCTCTGGGTTGTACTGGAGGTAGTCTATATCCACGACCTTCCACTTCCGGGATTGTTTCGGAATGTCCATCCACGTCCTCTGTCTCTGTGTTGGCGTTCTAACCTCTGGTGGATTTCTGAGGACTATCTGGTCCTCAGATCTCTGCATGGTAAATCCAGACAGCTAGGTAGACTATCTGTCCAATCAGAGGACTATGGTTACCTGGTCCTCAGATCTCTGCAGGGTAAATCCAGACAGCTAGCTAGACTATCTGTCCAATCTGAGGACTATGGTTACCTGGTCCTCAGATCTCTGCAGGGTAAATCCAGACAGCTAGCTAGACTATCTGTCCAATCTGAGGACTATGGTTACCTGGTCCTCAGATCTCTGCAGGGTAAATCCAGACAGCTAGCTAGACTATCTGTCCAATCTGAGGACTATGGTTACCTGGTCCTCAGATCTCTGCAGGGTAAATCCAGACAGCTAGCTAGACTATCTGTCCAATTAGAGTTTTCTGTTGATGACTAAAACTACTTCTGAACGTACACATGTTCCACCAAAAACAAGTTTGTTCCTGAGACTATTTAGCAGAGGCACCGTGGCTCTGTCCGGAGCTTGGCGATTGTGATTGTTTCAAAGAAAGTGTGGAGAAATGTGTCCAAAACTATTGCTTGTACCACAAAACCATGCCACATTTAGAAATAAAACACTGTGGGATAGTGGCTTAATAGAATAAAAAGTGGCATAAGGTTTCCTAGATTAGCCCAACCACTGACCCACAAAGTTAGTTTTGTAACACAAATGTTTTTAGAAAAATACTGCAGGTGTGTATGCTACAGACCAGGTTAACCTAGTATTCCTGGTACTTCTTATCTGTTGACTTCCAAGTGTAGACACAGCAGCATATCTACCAGTCTGGGAAGCACTCCTCAAGGTAGAGTGTCCAAACTATATCAGTGGGATCAAAGGATAAGGCTCGGGGTATAATGAGAATGAGAGATAAAGGCTTTGGACAGATGAAACATTCTGATTTTGAGAAAAACTCCCTATCCTGATTGATTGTCCAGCTGTATTTCTTACAGTATTTTTTTCCACTTTGTTTTTTTTCTCTGTAGCACTTAATATTTAATTTCGTTCTCATTTGAATATATATATATATATATATATATATATATATATATATATATATATATATAAACTGTCAGGATTAAACAAAATACCAATTTTAATACTATTTTGTGAAATAGGATTCAAAACAGAAGGATTCTGTGCATTTCTATTTAATTTCTATTTTTCCGCCCTCTGTACCCTCTGCTGCCAGCGAGTGCCATCCTCTCTGCTGCGCTCTTCTCTAGCCTTTAATCCCCTTTGCCCTGGAATTAATTCCCATGCCCATTAGATACCTAACTCAGTACATTCAATAGGACTCTGGAGCAGGCTTTATAGCAGCACGTAATCATACAGCACACTATGATAGCATGTGTAGGTGTATTATAGCTACAGGGACAAGTATTTAACCGGTATTAAGGGATGTTCAGCTTCACATTGGTGCGCACATACGTAAAGACCTTAATTGGTCCACATTAGACATAGGTCAAATGGATCGGCTGGCTTAAGCAAAGTGTAGTCATTTCACAGAGGAATGGCCCTCATGGCCTTGTTGGCCTCATTTTTGGGTGAATGTGTATGCAACGCAGCCCTGGCTTGAACTCTTTGAATACTGCCATACCATGCATGCAGATGCCACTATTTGCCAACTTTAAGGCTGACGGCTTGCGAAACAAGGACATGGGAGTTGAGAAATGGGTCATATGTGAGCTGAGGTAGCCAGAACAAGTTAGGGATAGCGTGTGTGTCCCCAGCTGACAACGACTGGCTGTTACCGAAGTGGAGGGTGGGGGGGAGCGTGGTTGGAGGGAGGAAGGGAGGCAGGGAGGGAGGGAGGGAGGGAGGGAGAAGGAGGAGGGTCATCTTGTGGTTAAACAAGGCGACAGCTGAATTGACTGAGAGATAGAACGAGGATGAGGGCAGGAGCCTAAGACCGAGGTGACTGTAGGGACTCATTAGGAGAGAGTTCAAGCACAGGCACACGCTGCTCTGCAAATCCACAGAGCCCCCGTCCTCCCCCCGCTGAATAATGTACACACAGTGTAGCCACCACAGTAACGTGGAAAATGGGCTTTTTAGTCCGCCATGTTCTTTACTATATATCCAGGGCCGGGGGATAATCAGTCCCAGAGCATGAGCCTTTTTGTAATTACAAAGAATCTAATGGCACACAAGCCTGTTCTTTTTTTTGGTGGGGTACAGGGGGAAGAGGGCTAGCAGTTGTTGAAACCCTAAGGCTAGTAATTAACAAGATTAATCAAAGTGGGGCTGCGATCTGTAGCGCGCTACCGGACTGGATCATTGTCTTCCTATAACAAAGTTTTATTGGTGTCACTAATGTCTTTGATGAGCCTCTAATCCAAAAGCGCTGTAGTGGGTTTTCATTGGTCCAGAGGGGGTTAATTGAATTGAATTAACATTACACTTTGGCTCTGTGATGTCACATGGAAACTTTTCAGTAGACTCTGTGGAGCTCCATCTGTAGTTACTCAACATTATCATGCTTTTTTATAGCAACTTCAAACCAGCAAATTATACCAGTCACATCATTGAAGACTTTTTCTTGGCAAACCAGGCCAACAAAAAGCAGCCGTTCTCAAACGGTAAAAAACCTGAAAATGATGCACTATAAAAGAACGGCTTTTCTTGTGAGAAACCCAGTTAGCAAGCCAAAAAATCCCTCCTGTGATTGAAGCTTCTTTGAAAAGCAACTGATTAGTCTTGATTTAGAGTTCCAGATTAGATTTGAGTAATCTGAAAGAGCCTTTTCTCCAAATGTCATCATTCGTCATATTTAATCCACTTAGGTTGTGCGTAGGTGTACTGTGTTTGTGGAAATCTAATAAGACACAGCTACTCAGCTCGCAGTACAGATGCCTCGGCAGAGGAACTTACAGTATTTTGTCATCACTACATTTCTGTCAACCAAAAACCAGGACATAAAGCTAAATAATTGAAAGGAATTTGATGCTTTGCATTATTTACAATTAACGATGATGATACTTATGCAATGTAGTTCATTCTGCTGCAGAGAATCTGTTTTTATTTCTCCTTTAATACCAAAATGTGAATTGAGAAGTCCTCCATGCAATCACAGACTTGAAGTATTCCACCGTATAGAATTAAGAAAGATGTGAAATTTTAATATCCAATCAATATGTATGCCTTTTTTCAGTGCGATTTTTGAGCAGTGGCATAAATGTTTTTGTAATGTTATTATCAGATGGTAAAGAGATAGTCACTGGAAATAAGCAGGGAGATTCATTTGGGCATAGTACTCCGCACAGGACTCTGAGCTGTCGGGAAAGCCTTTTCTTCCTGGTGTGAGCTAGCCTTTGTTTTATGATAAGAGCTGAGAAGAAAAGGCAGGCTTTGCCATTTTCCCTCATAATGTCAGCTGGAGGAGCCCTCATAATTTATAAGACACCTCACATGAAATGTTCATAAAGGATTTTGGAAGCGATACAAATGGCGGTGTTGCTCCAGTAACAGTACAGGCCAGAGGAGTCAGAACAGATCAGCTGAGGTAAGTGGGTCACAAAGAAGTTTAGGTTCACACAGAGCTGCCTCTTGTTTCTTTATAACACAACTGAGCATCATAACTTAATGTATTAATAGGCTTCCAGTTTAGACAGCTTTGTGCATGTTCTAAGATACTCTGGTGGAATTAATTTCCATATTACTGAGGTCGCCCTCAGCAACCTCTTAGGAGTTTGCTTTTAGATGTGCCTCTACATGTCATAACAAGTGGAATGTGTGTCAAGTAAACCCCCCCCCCCAACCCCCCTTAACACTGCTTCCACTCCACGCTCCACCTCCACAGTCTCCAAATGCCTTTGGCCAACCATCTCCCCCTGTTTCTATTTAGTGCATGAAGGTGCATCTTTAAGGTTCATTTTTAATGTTCGTTTAGTAAGTATAAGAAAAGAAAGAAAATCAAAGAAAAAGCTCTTCGAAAAATGCAGGTACAATATGAAAATACTTATAGACATATTCCTACAAAAAGCTGTCGCTCAAAGTACTTAAAATTGTGAAAAAGGGTCTTTAAAGTTCTAATCCTTAAGATTTTCATTAAATCAAACCGTGTTTTTGGTACTATTTACTGTATGGTTGGTATTATAAAATTTTTATAGTTAACTGGTCCGGCCAATCACAACCGTTTATCTCATGTGTGGCGGGTTTCAAATGATGACTGATGACTTGTGGAGCCTTCGTGCTACGTACGGTACACATGTTGAAAATACGTGCAGGTCTAGATTTGTAGTGATTGGTTATAGTTTTATTTGTGATGGTACTTGCTGGTCAGATTTTATTAGTGATCGATTATGTATTTTTTTACAGATGTCTATTAATTTATCTGGATTTTAATGCACTGGCACTTTATGATGGAAAAAACTGGCACCTTAATTATGGAATGTAGGGCTTTTAACTCTTTTAAATGATGTGAATTTATGGTTATATTCCATGTGCTTATTATTCAGTGCCCCCACTTCATGTGGCTCTCCTTCTTTTGTTGTGCTGTGTGCCTAATTGTCTTGCTGCACCACAGTTTGCCCCTCGGGGACAATATCAATAAAGTTGAATTTGATGACGCCATTTTTTGGCTTGTGCCATGCACGCCACAGCAACATAACCCTAGCTTAGTACAGCACAGCGCCCTTGGGCATTGTCAAAAACAACCAGAATGCAGCTGCTGTGGAACTTTCTGTTGAAGTACCCTCGTTCACAGACATATTGATGCTGTCCGTCGTTCAGTAGTCTCGCTTTGCCAGACCCTCCTTCACAGCGCTGCAGAGGAGGGACTGGCTAGTCCACACAGCAAAAAGTGTTCTGGTTTATTGGCGTTTCTTTAAACCAATCACAGTCGTCTTGGGCGGGGCTAAGCTCCAGACAGAGCCTCGGTGCCTCTACTAACTGCAGAGATCTGAGGACCAGGTAACCATAGTCCTCAGAAATCAGCTGGAGGTTAGAATGCCAACACAGAGATAGAGGGCAGGGACGGACATCCGGGTGAAAAGAGTGTGATCCTGTGGATTTTCTGGCAGCTCTGGAGCAATCCTGGAAATGAAACGACGTGGATGTAGACTAGTTGTCCACTAGTCACATATTCAGTTGCTCTGATTGGTTGTATAGTAGGTCTATCTAAGTATGTCCAGAGGCCTTTTTGGCTATAACACCCCATGGAGGTTCCAGACTAAGTCGCATTTGCCATTTGGTCCGGCGATGTCAGGCTTATTAAATCCTGCTTAGAGAATAGAATAGTTGTTTTTTCCTTTATCATCACAGTATATTTTTGTTTGAACCTGCCTGCTATTATTTTCCCACAGTAATCTCCTCATAGGCCCTTTAGCTTGAAAAGCCTATTTCCTCTTCCACTATCAGAGAATGTCCTCCAATCCCAGTGGCAAAGTGCTGCGGCCTTGTCGTACTGTGCTGTACTTTGTGTGAATATTCTATGTATGTTGCAGCAATCACTATGAGACAGAAGAGCATAATGCTGCTAGAAGGAGGTCAGCAACCACCCAGGAGCTGGGGGCATCATATGTGTCAGTCTGGTGACATGGCAACTAGTCTAAATCCCATGCATCACTATACCACCTACAGTGGATTATAATGTACGACTGCAAAAGACAAGATTATAGAACACAATAGCCACAGATGATCCACCAGAGCTGCCTTTAGAAGAGAAATGCTCAGTGTGAGGCTGCTGATGTGACTTCCAAGACCTTTTATTTTCATGTAAATAATGTTGCTTTGATTGTAAATCTACAAATATATCAGATTGAAGAAATGATACAGTAACCTCCAGCTTTTCTGTTTAAACTGCCTTTAATTCTTTTTTCTTTTCTTTTTCATTTCTTCTTTATTTTTTTATGAATTAGAATTAGTCAGTTTTTGTGTTGTCATCATCTTGCTTGTTATTGGTCACATGGTGTTTTCAACATGTCATTATAGTTTCTTTTTTTGAGCAGTGGGGGCAGTTTCATAAAACATAAAGTTGTTTTCTTTTCAGCATAGTTTATGGGTCCTCTTTGCCATTTCTGTTCTCTCATTATCTTGTCCCAGCACTGCGACTGACCTCACAATACTGCTTTCTAGTTTCTCAGCTGATGCAGTGTGCCAGCATGGGGCTTCTCATCCCAGCGACAGAGGCCCGCTTTTTGGCAGCAGTTCACGCGAGGTGACCAGCCCCCTGCGCTCCCTCCCTCCCCTCCCCTTTCTCCCCCGCCAGGCTCGGCGCTTGCTATCCTGCCTCGTTGAGACAGCTCCACTGAGGCTTGCAAGATCAGCTGCCGTGCGAGCCCAGCTGAGGCTTTAGGGCACTCACGTTGCTAGATTTCATTTGTGAGTGAGCGTTTGACCTCAGGAATGAGTAGACATCGGCATGCCCATGCACGCAAACACAGACATAGTTATGAGCACACGGGTGCGCACGGATAAACAGCATATAAACACACAAACACAGGCTTTGAACTCGCAGCATGGCCACATATTGTGCTGCGCACACACTCACCTGTTCCCTGCCTTTCCTCCTTCTCTTTCTCCCTCTTGCTCTCTCTCACTCTTTCACCCCATTCGCCAGCCTCGCTCGCTCCCTGGCACCCCTCCATGTCGCTCCTGCCAACCTGCTTCCAAAACATGTAACCTACACTCAGACCCCCTCGCTCTGACGCCGCGGGCCCTGACAGGCCGAGCAGTAATGCTTAGTGGCACAGGCTCGCCTATCCTCCGTCCTCCACCATCGCCGCAGCAGTTCTGCAGATTGCTATTTGCTGACATTGGGAATGAGATTAAAGGCAGGGGTTAGGAAAGAGGCATTCAGAGATTGAAATGCAGCGATGACAGCTATTTCTCTTGTCATACTAAGGCAACTGAAGGCCACAGCATTGTCAGGCTACATGGAGGGCAATCTAAAGCAACAAAGTAGATTAACCTAGAGGGGAAAGAGATGAAACAGTGCACAAATCGTGGCCTCTGGCAGTTCACTAGCTGGCAGTTCCACTCCTAATGTTATTTTCTGCTGTTAACCACACACTGACCTATTGTTTATCTCTTTAATTAAGTGTGAGAAAGTTATTACAACTTTGTGCCTTTGTTTGGCCCACCTTTTTAAAAGTGTCACAATAAATGGAAGCTGCATCAGTGGATACACTAATTCAAAATTGAAGCCCAATAAAAATGTTAAAATAGAGCAAGATAATTAGCTGTAGCCACATATCTGTTTGTTCATTAGGGCGAAAGATATTTGATTGCAATAAATCACATGATTGTCCATAGTTAAGCATTTTTTTTATCTGTTGTAAATGTACTCTAAAGTGGATTGTTTTTAAGTTTCTAATGCTCGCGTGGTATTTGTATTACAGTAGTAACTCAATTCACAATGACAGTACATGCAATTTTTTATATTGGATTGGAATATCTAAAAGAGTGATTATAGCAGCTTAGGAGAATGTTTTACCAAAACAATGAAAGGATTGCTGGATCAGTCACACTGTCCAGTTAGTGTGTGTGTGTGTGTGTGTGTGTGTGTCTGGTCTGTGAGCTGCAGACATCGTTCTTGTTGTTGTGTTCTTGTCGTGTCTCCCTCCTTCCCATATTTCCTCTCATTGTTTTGGAGTGAAACATTTGGTTGCAGGGAGGGATTGTGGAGGAGGTGCACTGTGCCTTCTTTGGTGTGTGTGTATTGGTGTATTGTCCATTTCTGTATGTTGTCATCTGGACCAATGTTTTGCATTTTGAGCTCTTTAAATAAAAAAATTAACTCAAAAAACAGTGAAAAGCCAGATAAAACTGTAAATCACCATTGAATCAAAATAATACGTTCCTTTTAACTGTGAAATTAAGCATGTGACTAATTTTAGCTCCACCCCAAACAGAGTCAGTAAGAACCATAATTGAAAGAAAGAATCTGATTTGGAATCAGAACTGCTGAAATCAAAACAATGCCTGATGACTACATCACGCTTCATGTTTTCAAGGAACACCGCAGGTCTCCCCGTAGATCAGACCGTAGACGCGCCCCACTCTGCTGCAGCGAGACTGACTCTGGCGCTTGGCAGGTTTGGTGAGCCCCTGGCCGTTATGTTACATGGTGGTGATGGCGCAGTGGATATGACACATGCCTGTGGTGTGGGAGATCCGGGTTTGGTTCCCATTGGGATACATTAACCAATGTGTCAATGAGCATGGCACTTAACCTACCTCCAGAGGTGTGTGACCTCTGATTTAAATAGCAATTGGATAAAAGCGTCAGCTAATTGATATGTAATTAATTACGTGTCAAGACATTTGTGGAGTTATTAGCTTGTTAATATTATGTTCATTGTGTTAATGCAATCCTTTAAGCATTGTTGTGTTGTTGCTATTAAAAACATAACACATGCGGTACTTGCATGTGTTTTGTGTTTTTACCACCATATCTATCGGATATTTAAATCCAAGCACAAAACTTTAGTTGCAGTCCCAAAATGGGTTTGGTGGTTCTTTTATTAGTTTTGGATACGAGCTACAGTTGCTGGCTTTGCCTTTGGGCTTTGCAAGGGTTGCACCAGCAGAATTGTATTCTTTAGGAACATAGGGTGAAAAGTTTTGGTCTCCCACAAAAAAAGTTCCTTGCGATCCTTCTTTACATGCACGATCTTTGATTTGTGACGATGTAAGATCAAATTGAGCTGCAAGTGTGCTCCCTCTCTGCCTTTCATGCTGCTTCAATATCACGGCGTGAAAAAACAAAGAAGGCAAAGACTGAGGGAAATCTGAAGCGTTCTGCCACTCAACATCCCCCATTCCCAAACAACAGCGTCTCACTGCCACTACAAATACATTAGAAATCAATTATTTATGGAACAGAGTCAGGGCCTCTTTAATCTTTTCCTTTTATCCAATTAAATTGTCTAACCATTCTAAGCCTCTATAGCTCACAGGGAATGTGCTTCTTTAAAAAAGAGAAAAGAAGAAAAGATTTTCTCTTCAGTCCTTCTTTTGACTTTCGATATAACAGAGAGAATACACTTCTAAGGGTTGAGGAATAAAAGGAAAGAAAGCGAGTAAAGTGTAAATGAACTCCCCCATCACCATTGCATTGGTTCTACAGGAACTATTTGAAGTTTTGATATTAAGACTCTGGTTCCATTCCCCGTGCAAAGGGACGCTGGGGAGCGGTGAGGCCTTTCATGATTCCTTTATGCCCAGCTGAAATAGTTCGAAAGTATTTGCGATCATCTCCACAGGGGTAAATACGATGTTGCTTCAATTGCTGTCCTGTATTATTCAAGACGTCAATTGAAGTAGTGTCTCAAAATTGAAAATGCTTGCTTCCGACGCAGATGTGTGAAATTATTGATGTGAAGCATTGTAAAACACTCTGCCCTTCTGCCTATTATCATACAGTAAGACTGTTTGAGGAAAAAGTTTCCGACGTACTGAAAAGCTTTACATTTTTACACTTTGTGGAATTATTTTCTCACCCCACAATGAAAGATATAGTTGTAGAAGGAGGCTTGATATAACACAAAGAACATGTCCAATTCTTTCACTTCAAGTGGGATAACTTGACCACCGCGCTATGTTGGTTCAAATTTGACTTAATTCACAACTCAATTAATTGACAACAATTTAGATAATTGATTAACCATTTAAGTTTTAGTTTATATTCTCCTTTTCTAATCCTCATCATCATCATTACATCCATACCTCACTATCACATTATTAATCATAAATCCTAACTGATTGAACTTTGGCCAATCATACACTGACACATCATAGTAATAATTACTGTGATTTACTTGTTATCATTGGAGCCCATCATCTAGTCTACTGTAAAAGCGTGGTATGATGGGAGACATCACAGGGACCTGGGATGAAATAAAGTTATGTATTTCCTTTCTGCCAAAAGAGCTTAGAGATGAAGCCATTTGTTGAGTAATCATCATTGATTGATAAATAATTAATATGCAACTGTTTTAGAAACAGAATCCTTTGTCTTCTGTGATAGTAAAGTGAATACCTTCCAATAATCTTATGGAATGTATTAGCTGTCTGAATATGGCGACTTGGTCTTCAATAGGAAACCATGATGGACATTTTTTATGGTCTTAACGATTGCTTAAGTAATCAAAGAAAGTACTCCAGATTAATAGCAGTGTCATGGTCTGACATCACATACTATGAGAGTCCAAGCCGCGGCCACTCTACCAGGTAAGCTAACCAGGCGCCCATGACGTGCCAGTTGTATCATGCTTTTAGAGTCTTATTAACAGGCTGTGCATTTAATCAGATTTTGACGCGATTTTGACCTCAACTCCCAATGATCACAAAATAAAATGTAGCACATTATGTTTTTCCAGTAAACTTTGTTTTTGCCTTGCATTCTGAATGACACGCCTCTCCCAAAGGCTCAGCTCACTCAGCCAAGCGAGGTCCTGTTTGTGGTGCTGTTTAGAAATGAGCGCCAGGGAAGATGGCGGAGGGAAAGAAGCAGCGTTTGGTGAGCAAGAAGGGGCGAGCAAATTCCATTGCCACTGTTTGTTTTAATTCAATAGATGGAACATCTTTCCAAAAGTCAATGAGTAATTGTGATGTCATATTAACCAAAATAATGTGATTATTTCCTATCTTTTTATATTTTGGGTCATATTTAGAAATGAAAAAGCATACAGTCGTTTCAAGGGCCAACAGTAACAGCCTCAGATCTGCTGCTCTTAGTTACATGATCATGTCATGTCATGTCATGATCAATTCATGTGTGGGCTGCTGATGTGTGCACGCAGCATGGCATGACATGTCTGTGGCTATGCATGCACTATATGATACATGTGTCTTCATGTGTGGAATGTCTGGTGCAAAGAGATTTTTTTTCTTGTGTGTGTGTGGGTGCGTGGGTAAAACTGTACACTGTACACACAGTTGCTCACAAATAGCTCCTGAGGGCCGTCGCAATCACAGACTGCCAAAAGGAGAAGGATTTCCGAGAGGTTTCCTTCTCGCTGTATAAAGTGGGAGCCCTGTGGGACATGTTTGGCATTCTCATCCACTCACTGAAGATGGCCTGTGATCTGAAGCCACTAACAGGCTCGGCATGCGCCGTCTCTGTCTCCCGCTCGCTCGCTCTCTCTCCCTTTCTCTTTCCCTCTGGCTCTCTGAAGTGATTACCCTGCTTGTGATTCCGCTGACACCCACATGTCCCCCCGAGACGTGCCTTCACTAGTTTGTTTAATCTGCCTCCCTGTACAGTAGGTAACGCAGCCATAATTGAGGTGTGCATAGAGCTGTGGGAACAGATGAAAACCAATAGCAGTTTTTTATGAAAACTTGTCTGCGTTATATGTTGTGGATGACAGCAGTTGCTAAATTAACGTACAAAATTCTGCTGTGATAGGATCTCAAATTGTTAACAGCCAAATGTCTTCTGTCAGCCTTTTTGTTTCTCCAGTCAGTACCCGGTGATGCTTGTTGTAATAGAAGCCACAAACATCTGTGTTTCAATAAGGATTATGAAATCTTACTGGAAAAGTTGCGCATCCAGTCAGTCGTTAAGCAACTTTTCTCAGTTTTCACAGAGGCTGACAATAAGATAATGAGTTATCTGAGATTAGAATACTATTAGCGGGCCTTGCAGTCAAGCCGATATTTGATCTCTGCAACATATGCTGTTCCAAACGTTGTGCTGATACCTGAGACAGATTCCCCTTTACACTCCGTTTGAATTTTTTGATACGAAAAACAGCAAGTGGAACTGTGAAAATGCAAGCATCAGATACTCTATCTCCCCCGGTTAGTGTCTCGCCTCTGTCTGTAACACGCTTGAACTGCTCTGTTCAGAACATACAGAGTGTCAATCATCACCCCAAATCAGCCTTCAGATGAAGCAAAAAATGAAAAGGAACAAAAAGTGATCCAAACAACTGAACTTGAATTAATTAAATATACTGTATCATACTTCCTCTGAGCGATTGCATCTCTCCTCAGATGTGTAAAAAATAAAACATTCTCAGATATCTTTTTAAACCCTATTATTGTAAGATACCAGTAATTAAATTGACAGTGTTATTAATTGGGTTGAAGATAACTTGCATTGAGTCGAGGACATCTTAAACTCAATTAAAGATATCTCCAACTCAGTTAAAGATATCCAAATGCCATGTCCCGCAATATGCAACCAGGCGCTTTCTGGCGCAATAATATCAGTTCGCTTGTGCCCCTTTTACAAAGACTTGGTTATACTTCTAAAGTTTTTTTTTTTTATCATTTAAAGCCTGATTTTCGTTTTTAAATAGATGTCGCCCATGTCACACTTTGGTGATGTGTATAGTTTCTTTAATGTGCCATAATTATAGTATTTAATCCTTCCTTATCCACAGTTTGAAACAGAAATGAAGATTAGGCACTTCTGACATCAGGAAATGAAGCATTTAAAGGGATAGCTCCAGATTTTTGGAACATGGTAGTATGAGTGGATGCATGGGCAACAGCTCAGCCTGTAGCAGAAAGTTCATCAGCAATAGTGTCAGTTAGGTCTTAGCCCATTTATCAAGCAAGAATGATGCTGCTTTTCTCCTCTGTTCTCCTCTGTTCCAGCTGTTTGATTATTGCATTTACCCATGTAGTCATTATATCCACATTGCACATGACAAATCTTAATGTGTAAATATGCTGTGATAGCACCAATAGGCAACCCTACAATATCATGGCAATAGCAACATTGAAGTATTTGATCAAAGACATTGTGATATTTGATTTTCTCCACATCACCCAGCCCAGCATTGTGTTTATTAGCTCTCCTGCACAACAATATACACGATTGGATCATTTGTTTTGATCCTTGTGTTTGTTTCCTGATGGAATATGTGTGGATTTCTACTGAATCTGTCCTCAGCCTCCCCTCCTCTCCCTCTCCCTCTCCCCAGGGCGCTGTGCCAGCTGTGGAGAAAACGTAGTGGGTGAAGGCACCGGCTGCACCGCCATGGACCAGGTCTTCCATGTTGACTGCTTCGTGTGCATGACCTGCAGCAGCAAGCTGCGCGGCAAGCCTTTCTACGCGGTGGAGAAGAAAGCTTTCTGTGAGCCTTGCTATATTGTAAGTCTCTTTTTTTTCTGCCTCAGCATCTCGTTTTGACTCACTCTGGTTATTTCTGTGTCCATGTTTCAGGTTCAGTGTTTTTTTATTTATTTTTTACACTTTAAGCACCACATTATGTTTTCATCAAAAACCTGAAGAGCTGCCACCTCTCACCACACACATCGTCTTTCCTCTTTTAGTTTTGACTCCGTTTTGTTTTTGGTCACTCAGTGAAACGGTCTTTTAATGGTGTCTTTCCCTGAAAGTGATTACTCGCAGTTACACAACTTTAATGACAGATACTGTTGAAGAACACAGACAAGATGCTGTGAACAATGTCACTAACATGATTAGTCTTGTTAAGTGTGCAGTGTCTTGAGTTATATATCAAAATGTAAGCTCTTTGAATGTGTTAGCAGTCTAGCAGTTACCATTAGCTCAGTGACTGTAGGTGCTAGCACACACACTTTACACCACTGGCACGATTTGGAGGCGTGGCTGGTGTGATCCCATCGCAATGGTGGGAGATGGTCTCTAGTGTTGACAGTGACATCAAATGTTAATAGCAGCTATGAAATGAATAAGCTTGACTTCAGATTTGAGCCATGAGCAGCAATTACACAAGGCTAGTGCAAAACTCGTCTTGGCTGCCCACTACTTGACTCTTTTTGGCCCAGGCCAACCTGATAGATCAGTCAGATATGGTGTTATTTGCACTAGAGTTGTTAAATGAGTGTTAAAATAATATTGGAATGTTACATGGTGTTCATTCTCTTTGTGGATTACATAACACAGAAGATTCTGTCTCTTCTTTTTCCTCATTTTTACTTTTCTAAATCCCTCATTGGATCAAACGTTGACCAAACTGAAGAAATGACTGGCGGTGAGATATCCCAGAAGGTTTCTGCAGTTATTTTTAATTGTGTGTGTTTTTTTTATTTTTATTTTTTATTCCTTCTTCCAAAACTGTGACCTATTTTCCTGTCGCTATGTTGAGCAACACACATGAAAATATTTCCTGGCACAATATTGTTAAGAAAGACGCATCGTCTTGCAAAACCACAAGAAAATAGTTAAGCAGAAGTGTTCCTGTCATTCAGTTTCATTTGAATATGGTTCACTTTTGTCATCGGTCCATTCAAGGTTTCTTACTGTCAGCAGCATCCTGGTAAGTTCCAGGTCAGGAAGCTGAGACGGGAAGTAGCTACGTGAAGCAGTGAGCCGTTACAAGACTTTCACTCTCATGTTTTAAATAAGAAATAATTCATTTGTATTGTGTTGTAAAAAAAGTTTAAAAATTATTAAGAGGGTCATCGTCTCCAGATACAAATGAAGCTAGTACAGAAAGTATATTCATTAACATATTCATTGAAGCTCCTCCAAATTATATACACCAAAGTCTGTTTACAGGTCTCCGGTAGTGTAGTCTTGCTTTGCCAGACCCTCCTCCAAGGCGCACTGGAGGAGGGTCTGGCTACACCACACAGCATTCTGGGATGGGAGGAAATCGTGCTCTGGTTTATTGGCATTTCTTTAAACCAATCACTATCATCTTGGGCGGGGCCAAGCTCCGTATGGAGCCACGGTGCCTCTGTTAAATAGTCTCAGGAAGGAAGTTGTTTTGGTGGGGGCGGTGTATGCTAGAAACTCTGCAGGGTGCCCAAACCTTTGCAGATACCATTTTTTTGTTTTCTGTTATTTTGTACAACTTGTATAATGTGATTTTTCCATCTTTTCTTGGCTTCTTTATGCACATTAATACAAATTTTTACCTGGGGTGCCCAAACTTTTGAACCGCACTGTATATACGTACGGCGGAATTTCCTGTTGCACCGTTGCAACTCCGGAGGATTTCTGAGGACTATGGTTACCTGGTCCTCAGATCTCTGCAGGGTAAATCCAGACAGCTAGCTAGACTATCTGTCCAATCTGAGGACTATGGTTATATGTTGTGATTGGTTTAAAGACATGCCAATAAACCAGAGCATGTTTTTCTCGCATCCCAGAATGCTTTGTGGACTAGCCAGACCCTCCTTCACTCTGCAGCATGTGGATTGTTTGGTAAAGCGAGACTAGCGGTAGTGTTACTGCATATGTAAGCAAAGGTGTATGAAGCCTTTAGGTGCTCCTCGGGGAGCTGTGTGAATTCTGATAAATGTCCTCAAGTGATAACAGAATAAATCTGGAGCTGTGGAGGAAGAGAGAAGTGAGCTTCCCAGACCCCTTGGCCAACTGAATGTCCTCAGTAGTGTTTCTCCCGCTGGCCCCGCCCACGAATTCCCGCACCAGTTTATAGTTTGGTGACGTCACAGGTTTTTTAAATCACTTTTCTTGGCTCAAGGGAAGCTTTTCAAATATAAATAAAAAGTCCATGGATTAGAAATTCTTGTTTGCATTTTGGGTTGTCCTGGAAACTGTATTACAGACTTTTCATGTACAGTGGTGGCCTACGTGATTTATCGTTGCAATGGCCACTGGACAAAATTTGGCTGCAAGGCTGAGCGCACTTCATGGAGCCCTGAGACCTCTGCTCATCTCGGCTCGAGGCCAGCAGCTCCAGGCGACAGAGTTGCATTGTGGGCAATGTAGGCACCAAATTTGGACAAGGAATTGCAATAGACATGGATCCTTTTTTTAAACAATGCATTCCAATAACAATGTTATTACTGTGATGCTAAATATTTGGAGCACTCTTAAACGACAGGATGTGAAAATTTTGATAATTTACAGCTTATGTTTGGAAAAAGTCTGGGGGTTTTCTACAGCCCCCTGTGACAGACTGGAGTCACACTGAAACACGTTGTCAGGTAGTAATTTGCCTATATAATACAAGCGTTCCACTTTGCGGATTGTAGAAAAGAAAGTTTTAAAGAGTATATATAAAAGTATATAAAGTATTTGCTTTTCAGGAAACATCTCAGAATGATGATTATTAGTCCTAAAGAAATAAATTCAAACACACACTGATATTGCTGATTCTTCCGACATATGACATGAACACATACATACAATGTTTCTTCACTTGCGGGAAGTGGATTGAAATACACTTTACCAGTAAAGTCTGGAGTTTAAACCAGTGGCCGGCCATCTCTTTAATCCTTCCTGTTTAGAGGCACTCACTGTGATTGTAGTTGTCTTGTCTGGAAGTTCTCCAACTCTAATACATGTGCTAAAGAGGAACGGGATAATTTAAGAACTTTATTTATGCATTTCATCAGCATAAATGTTCTTCTGGCACAAGATCAAAAGGATGGGGAAAATCTGAATTTCTTAATGAAAGTAATTTCTTCTTCTTTTATTACCATCCTCAGGGTCATATGCCTCTGTACGATTAGAGAATGAATGTGAGAGTTGAGTCCCCGAAGAGAAATGTCGTATCCCAGAGAGAGGGAAAACTTCAAGTCAGTCAGTCTAGGAATCTCTGAGCAGAGGAGCATTGGCAGCATCCCAAACCCGTATTACAACTCCCCGTTTTCCATCTTCCAACTCAACTTGATTTTTAAAATTAGTGGAGTTGCCTTTCATTCATATTGCATGTATTACATTACAGAAATCAATCTAGTAAAATTAAAATGTGTATTCTTGATTGATGCTTTTTGAATAATTCAGTGTAAAAATGTTTAAAAAAATGTTATTTGCTGATAAAGGAAAAGTAAAAACTCATTGGTAACACTTTATTATAATGTTACATGAATTATCATGAATTCGTGCTTGGCTTCATGCATGAAAAAACATGAATACATTAATGTAGTACTTCATGAACTATTGGTAATGTACAAGGATTAATAGCATCTCATTCATGATTTAAAGCAGCAACAATAATCAATCATCATGATATCTGATTTATTTATGGTATTCATGTCTTCTTTAGAGAACTGACCAGTCACAGCAGTGTACATATATTCTAAAGAACTGTAGAACTGGTGCTGATCTCCGCAATTTGAAGCCTTCAGTTCATATTGATGATTAAAATTATTATTTTACAGTACAGTAGTTATTTGTAAAAAACATTTATACAGTACTTTTATTTGTTAAACAAATGCTTGGGCCTGTAAAAAGGTTTTGTTCTTTGGTTTCAGTGTATAATGGAGTATTTCATTGTATAATAATTGTAAACAAAATAAAGGTTACTACGTCACGGATTTCGCCTATCACAGGTTCTTTTTGGAACGTAACCCCCGTGATAAACAAGGGTTCACTGTAATGTTTAGTTAATTATGATTACAACACTACAATTCAGTTTCTCTAGCCTGTCACTTTAACTACAGATTTACCTATGAAGAAGACATGAACATCATAAAAAAATCAGAAATCATGATGATTCAAATACCTTAATTGATGCAATAATTAAGGTATTGTTCCAGCATTAAGTCATGAATGAGATACTATTGATTGTTGTACATACCAATATTTCATGAAGTACTACATGAATTAATTAATGCTTTTTCATGCATGAAGTCTTGCATGAATTCAAGATAATTCATGTACCATTATTATTAAGTGTTATCAACTAACTTATTTGAAATGCATAATATATTGTTAGTTTCTTAACCTGTCTAAAAATAGATTTTTAGTGCACCTGCCGGAATCGAGATTATATTTACATTTTATATTTCCATCCCATATGTTATAAATTGTAAGTGTGAAATAGATTTCACTAACGCCCTCTGGCACAATAGCACATTTGATGTGATATATCTTACAGGTACAACAGGTGCCTGAGGAAACTCACTGTGTGTGGAATCTGTGTCATATTATGCAAAAATCTATTAATCCCTTTACCAGGAATTGCAGGAATACATTTTGCACCCCATGCTGATTGCCATCCATTAAAGTTTTCTGCCATGTATCAAAGTAAGCAATCAGCAGCCCCCTTTTATCTAGGCTCAGACTTTACATATTCTGTGGAACAATACCGGCATTTGTATTAGCGAGAGCTGTGTCTTCCGCTGGGTGATTTTCCTCATTCAAACGGTTTGTTTCGATACCGTTAATTCCTTTTAGTAATGTGCAGGAAGTCACTCACATCTGTTATCATCACCTGTCTACTTCCTGATTTTACAACCTCCTATCTCTCTGTCTCACCAACCTCAGTCACACCACAGGCCCACAAATTGCACAGCAGTAATCAGCTTTTGTGCTTGTGCACTTCCGTGGCTTGCCTCCACAGAGCACATATCGCTGCTTATTTGAATACACAACCACGTTGATAAACTCTACAGACGTTCAATTAATGTCTCGTTTTGCATGGAGTGCTTCGTCTAATCGTGTTAATGTGACAACTACGGGCCCCAGCCTGAGGTGTCTCACAGCTTCCCCATTCCATGTTTGCACCCATGATGAGACCTAAAGTATGAGTGTGTGTGCATACGCCACCCAGCGAGCCGTCCATTATTGTTGCTGACAGACAGCAGTTTAGAGTTTTGGTGCTACTAAGTGTATTCCAAGAAAGCTCTCATGTGAAATATATTCCATAATAGCTAGGCATGTTAGTAGCTGGGTCACTCAAATTGTAGATCCAATAATGTAACCAGGTCTAGGATAAAATCAACAGTATGTTTTCATGTGCTGACCCAAAACCTTTGTAGATAACCACCAATTTCTATCTGAATGTTTATCTTCTTATTTTGGTCAGTCACCTTGCAGCTAAATGCACATTGAAGTGCAGAAAGTTGAAGGTGTGAGGCTTTTCTTATGTGCGTGAAGAACACAGTCTCATTTAATGCTTGCTGAGAGCAGAGATACGAGGTGAATGTAATGCATTTAAGAAAGAGTGCTCCACTTTAGAGGAAAAGTGCTGTAATTTGACAGGCCAGGAGCAAGTTCAGTGTGCAGTGTCACTGCTTTTCTGTGAACATACCAGATACAGACAATGTCATGTGTTAGGACTACGTCCAGGTATGTGCTAAGTGTTCTGCTCTCTAGTGGTTTTCACTTGAACCAGTTTCTCTGGGGCAGTCATTATCTGTTGTTGTAATGATAGAAATGTTAGTTATGAATCTTTTTATTTGGATTTACCTGAAGTGTAGTCTCGCATTGTCAGACCTTCCTCCACAGCGCTGGAAAATAATGATTTTACATTTAAATATGGTACACCTGTGTACTATAATCCCATTTGTAAATGAATGACATGCGTTAGGCGAGACTTGTCCTCCACCGCAAACACAGTCTGTCACGCCACATCCTTCGTCTGCACCAGCGAGGCTGGCTTTAAACCAAGTTCAACTCTCTTGCCATTTCTCAGGCCTTCACGGATTCAATGATGGCCAGAGGGATGGGCAGTCCCTGATTTTGTTTTTTTGTTCACATATTCACACACGCTCCGCTCAATCTTAAGGAAGCAGACGGTTTGAGGACAACGATATGCTTAACTTTGACGGTTGGCTTTTTTAAGGCAAGGCCAAGCAACTTTATTTGTACAGCACATTTCAGCAACCGGGCAATTCAAAGTGCTTTACATAAAAACATTAAAAAAATAAAATAAGAAGATAAAACACAAGAATAAAAGTTACACTGCAGCATAAGAAATGAAACAACCATTTAAAGAAAGACAACATCAAAAAGAAAGGTCTTCAGCCTTAAAAGAACTGAGAGTAGCAGCGGATCTGCAGTTTTCTGGGAGTTTGTTCCAGAGATGAGGAGCATAGAAACTGAACGCATGAATTTTAGCCCTAAACCATTTAGCGATGTATAAACCAGCAAAAGTATTTTGAAATCAATTCTTTAAGGCACTGGAAGCCAGTGTAAAGACTTCAGAACTGGAGTGATGTGATCCAGTCTCTTGGTTTTAGTGAGGACTGAAGGGATGTGATCCAGTTTCTTGGTCTTTGTGAGAACTGGAGTGATGTGATCCAGTCTCTTGGTCTTAGTAAGGACTGGATCAGCAGCGTTCTTTAGGGAGACCTAAAGACGCTATATTGTATGGACTAGTTTTTCCAAATCCTGCTAAGACATAAGTCCTTTAACCCTTGATATATTCTTAAGGTGATAATAGGCTGACTTTGGAATTGTCTTAATGTGGCTGTTAAAATTTAAGTCAGAGTCCATGACTACACTGAGATCTCTGGCTTTGTCTGTTGGTTTTTATATTATTTAAGTGGGCCTTTTTGGGCTTGCCATCTCCGTAGATTACATTCTGTGACACCATATTTCTTCGCTGCTTGGCAGTTGTTTGGTGACTGCTTTGTTAATCACCTTCATGTTAAAGTTAGCATCAGAACTTCTCATTCGTTTGTTAACACGCCCTACTTGTGAGCCGCTTTGTTTGGGACTGTTGGGAGTTTGATTGACGGCGTGTCATTGTGGTTTAAAAGTCAAGACCTCGAATGTAGGACAACTTCCCTTTTTCATGTATATTTATCTCCTATTCTGGTAAATACAGTATTGATGGTCTGTATTTTTTTAGTACTATTAATTCAACGTTTTTACATTCTCTATTTAGCTCTCTATATAGTCCTGTTCAGTGTTAGTGTTGGAGACTGGATTCAAACAGGGATTCATAGAAAACAATGCTTCATGTAATCCAATCTCTTTCTCATGGATGTCATGCTCATGTTACACTGCTAGTTAAATTAAGAGCATTGTAGTAGCGAAACACGGGGTTGCTTTTATTGTGAAGCAGTCACAGGAAATGTGTTTATATCAGAGGTTAGTGCTGACAGCCATTATTCATCAAAAATGCATCTGCAGAACAATCATTTTACTGCATTCTTCTGGCACTGGATGAGTTTTAGAAATTGCTGCAGGCGACTGGCTGCACACCTTCAGCTACTCGCAGTCTGCAGCATAAAATTAGATAGTGATTTTAATTATTATTGTCTGACTTCTTGGTTAAGCTGCTTTGTAAACAGATACATCTGACATGGTAGCTGCTCAAAGAGTTTTTCCTGTAGTATAACTCTCAAGCGCGTGGTACTATTTGTTTTAGTAGCGAAGCACACCTAATTGAGGCTTGTTTCGAACATAATTTACCCACTGTTAGTGCAAGTTAACATACATTAGTCAACCATAACTATAAAATGAAATTTTTTTTAGCTGGAATGTTTTCTTTATGTATCCAACTTTGACCATTCCATTTGTTTTTATTGTCTCTCTTGCTTGATACACTTAAGTGATTATAGGAACTTCAAGCGCATAAAGAGCTTATATTATTCTCATTTTCAGGTCCATAGTTGTATTTAGAGGTTAAATCAGAATAAGTTTACATGGTTTAATTTTCAAAAAACATCATATTTTTGGGATCCTCTTTTCACCCTGTGTGTTGAGCTCTCTGTTTTAGCTTCAGAGTGAGACATCTCACTTCTGTTCTATCTTTGTTGGGAGTTGCACATGCTCAGTACCTAGGTAAGGACTACTAGCCAGTCAGAAGCAGAGAATGAGGGCCCTGACAGTACCTAAGTAAGGACTACTAGCCAGTCAGAAGCAGAGTATGAGGCGTACCCTGACAGTACCTAGGTAAGGACTACTAGCCAGTCAGAAGCAGAGTATGAGGGCGTGCCCTGACAGTACCTAGGTAAGGACTACTAGCCAGTCAGAAGCAGAGTATGAGGGCCCTGACAGTACCTAGGTAAGGACTACTAGCCAGTCAGAAGCAGAGTATGAGGGCCCTGACAGTACCTAGGTAAGGACTACTAGCCAGTCAGAAGCAGAGTATGAGGGCCCTGAGAGTACCTAGGTAAGGACTACTAGCCAGTCAGAAGCAGAGTATGAGGGCCCTGAGAGTACCTAGGTAAGGACTACTAGCCAGTCAGAAGCAGAGTATGAGGGCCCTGACAGTACCTAGGTAAGGACTACTAGCCAGTCAGAAGCAGAGTATGAGGGCCCTGACAGTACCTAGGTAAGGACTACTAGCCAGTCAGAAGCAGAGTATGAGGGCCCTGAGAGTACCTAGGTAAGGACTACTAGCCAGTCAGAAGCAGAGTATGAGGGCCCTGACAGTACCTAGGTAAGGACTACTAGCCAGTCAGAAGCAGAGTATGAGGGCCCTGACAGTACCTAGGTAAGGACTACTAGCCAGTCAGAAGCAGAGTATGAGGGCCCTGAGAGTACCTAGGTAAGGACTACTAGCCAGTCAGAAGCAGAGTATGAGGGCCCTGAGTACCTAGGTAAGGACTACTAGCCAGTCAGAAGCAGGGTATGAGGATGTAACCTGTCAAGCATACTGTGTGATCCAAAACAAACCCGCTTCAGCCGGTAACCATGGCTACAGCTCAGCCGTACATATTTGAACCCATTTGTCATCCAGAAACACAGGCACAACAACCCGCAAAGCTTCTCAAACCTAGCTTGGAGCAAGACGTTTCAGAGTGGTAAGTTATTTAAATGTTAACAAGTTAGTCTTTCATATGTTACGATATTCTGCACTGTCTGGCCGTTGGGCTTTCTCACTTTGTAAACCTATTACATGCACAAAAAACATATATAACACAATAAAGGAAAGGAAAAGGATTATGTGAACTAAGAATATTCTATTTCTTCACTTCACAAAATAAGTGTCTTAAGGAGCCGCGAAGGAAAAGCACCAGCGCCAAAGATTTGAGAATAAAAATAGAAATTCAAGTCTTCTCTAAGTGTTTGAGAGCAATTTACCAAACAACCGTTGTTACAATTTGAGTTTATCAAATTGTCAGAAATAACAGGAGCATGCATAGATTTCTGTCAAATAAGGTCACGCAACCTCACCAAACGTTCTTAAGAACACATTTGTTCTTAAACCCCACGGATGCAGTTTTCATGAAGATTCTGGCATTCACCAATGTTTTCTCATTCGGGAAGAACAGACTCTAGGCATGCTCGCGAGCACTCTTACACACAATTAAGAGCTGACTTGTTTGTTCTAATTTTAAAATGTGAAATTTCATTGGGATTCATCATTCTAAGAACAACTCTGCTGTTTTAGAACACATCAAGAATCCGACGTAGACCTTTTCTTAGGAATTTTCTTAAGAACAATTAAACAAAATTAGGAAGATATTGGTGGATGAGGCCCATTAAATTTTACGTGTTAACTCGTGGAAGCTCATTTCTTACTATATGCACTAACCCGAAGGCAAATATGGCAGCATTTATAGGCTCAATTTTCACAACTTTACATGAAAGTAAAGCAAATGAAGTCATAATGTTCTCTCTAAAAGGAATAATGACTGCATTATATCTTTTAGAGAGTTCAAGCCAAAATGACACCACATTTATTTCAAATTATACTCTAGAAATAAAGAGTACTTTTCTGTCTCCTTTCACTTTAGGAAGTCTGCTCTTAACCAGGACAGCCTACGTATTAGTTACCAGAGTTGAGAGCAACAGGGACTCTTCTTGTGTCTGATAGCTCTGCTGGTCTTTGAAGACATTCAGCACTGGGATTCAGTGTCACTGAGGTTAATTGCTTACACAGGGTACCGTGCCTGCTGTTCTTAAGTCTATTCTATGTCGTCCATATCTGCATTGTTACCATTCCAGTCCTTCCATTTTCTGCTGCATTCCCACATCAAGGTTTTTGCCCAGTTAATTTACTTTTAAATGGTTCCTTAGCTGCCCTTTGCTTTAGGTTCCTTGCTGGTAAACAGATCCATTCAATCTGCTTAACTGACACCAGTGAATGGTACAAGAGTGGCAGACAATGCTCAGTCCCCTGTTTTGAGGCAGAATCACATCCCCACTTTTCTGTTTATACTACCACGTCCCATGAATATAGATCATCCAAAGTGCAGCCAGTTTAAGTGTACTGTAATGAGACAGATGTAAGTAACACAAGGTCACGCCAGGAGCCCAGCTTCATATTGAAATAGAAGTAATAATAAAGATAGGGATTTGCCCACACAAAAACCTTAATCTATTTCTGCCTCTTTTGACAGAATTTTAGAGAGCGCCAAGGTCACGGACGCCAAGTTGCTTGAATGTAATTACGTTCATTATCTGGTGTTGTACTATGGCTGTGTTATTTCAAATAAATGGGCTTCGGTCTGATTGGGTACACTCTGCGAAAGACTTTCCATTCTGCTATTGTAAAGGAAGAGCGGCACACAGCAGCTCTGACCTGCCAGTCACCAGGAAACGTTCATGATTGACTGATGAGCTCTCACCCTCTGTGTCTGTTTGTCTGTCTTGGAAAGTGGTGATGTGAGCCTCGCTGCTCGCCCATTCATGTTGGCTTTTTCATGACTTAACTACGTATAAGACTGCTTCTTTTTTTTTGTGTAATTAATTTTCACATGCAGAACCACTGTGCGTATTCACCACAAACTCTTAATAGGAATTTCTATCATCAGAAGAAAGCATCTTCTCTGTGTGGCTCAGTTTACCAATCCACTGCCATGCATTTCATACAAATCAAAACAATACTGATAAAACTGATCTAATAATTTAATTAACAAATGCTCACCCAATTAAGTAACTATAAATCAGTGTTATCAGTGTGTTTAAACCATTATTAACCAGGTTTTTTGAAACATGTAAATTAGACACTTTGTAGAGAAAATATTCCACATTTACAGACTTTTGTAAAATGTAACTTTTTGAGTGGCTTTCTGATCCTGAACACAAACATTCTAAAAGTCATGAATTATTTATTTGTAATGATTCCACTAAGAGAAGTTTGAAAAAAGAAATGCATGGTTTTGTTTGCCAGTTGTCTGGTTGGTTAATAATAATAACATAATACAGTTTATAGAATAACATAGGTTTAATCAAAAATAATGTTACACTAATGGTATTCCTCAGTGTCTCAATTTTGTGATACAGTAAATGCAAAATCAAAGAAGGAACCATGTGACTTTTATTTGGACACTGTCCAATATCTGATTCGTTATGGACCTGTTTTCCAGTATATTGAATATAAACAACTGCACTTCCCCACAGAGACTTGGCACTTCCCTTTCATTTACAATGGGCTTTGATGATGGGAACAGTCCTAGCCAAAAAAGAAACAGATTCTCAAGGACTAGACTAAACAATTCCACCTTGTTCCCCAAAATTGATTTTGGGCTCACATTTAGGTTAACTTGAACGTGATGGAAGAATCCTGGGCACCTCTGCTCATAATCTATGATGGCACAAGATGGAAATGGGTTGATGTTTGGCATATTAACACCTGCTTGTACTCAATAGCTCTGAACAGATAACCTGTTTTTATCACTCTAAACAAAGGGCACTATGCCTTAGAAATGTAAAATGTATTCAGTATTTAAATAGAATTGACTAAATTGATGTGATTCTGATGTTTAGTAAATGAATAACCAATGAGCCTCCAGGCTGCAGCACAGCACACACCTCCACCACCAGTCAGGTAACACCTTCAAGGGTAACTACCATTTTTTTTCAATCTGGACAGTGTAAGTTAATAGTGCAATTTTCCAGCTTGTATTTACTTTCACAAAAGTGCTCATTTTGACACTGACAGGCTCAGATTAATATTCTTAAGCAATATTTTTAGAGCCAAAATATCTTCACATGCAAATTGTACCAAAACTAGAGGGGTGATGGTTGGAAAAGTGGGAAGATGAGCCAAAATGGATTTTCATAGTTTTATTTTGTTTCTGTTGACTTTGAATGAAGTGTATTTTACGATGCTTATATTTTATTTACATGGAGTCTGGGGGCTTTAGCGAACCCAAATCGTGGATGTTTTTATATTTGTATTTATTTTATATATTTTTTTAAGATTATTTGTTGGGGCTTTTCCCTTTATTATAGTGACAGTTGATAGACATGAAAGGGGGAGAAAGATGGGCGATGACACGCAGCAAAGGGCAGCAGGTCGGATTGGAACCCGGGCCGCTGCAGGACTCAGCCTACATGGGCCGAACTGGGTGAGCTAGAGGCCGTCCCCGGAGGATTTATGTTTAAAAATAGAAACTTACTCTTTAACAGAACGGTCGATCTCCTTCGAAAACCTTTCCACAATGTTGTCAGACACTTAATAATAGATAGAATAGAATAATAATCGATAATAGGTACAAGTAACAAAGAAATGTTTTGTTAGCTAAGAGAGAATTATTAGCCAAAAAATAGATAATTAGCTAAAAGTAATGGATAAATAATTGAAAGATCCAGCTTCTCCAAGTGGCCATAGTGACCAAACTGACCTAAACACAAACAATTCCAAACCACAATGATGACAATACAATATTTTGGGGGAGTTACATCTATATCTTCTCAGGGTGGATTCAGTTCCATACCCTAAGTAAAAGTCCTGCATTTAAAATGTTACTTAAACTATTTTAATATGTTCAGGGAAATGTACATTAAGTATTAAAATAAATTGAAATGAACACATTTGGAGCATGATGGGTGATGTTGATAAAGGGTCACGTGAGTCTGTCTGATAGCAATAGAACCACTGCTCTAGTAGTTGTTTACTGAATTTTACAAGTGAGTTCAAATGCACCACACTCATAAAATCAAGATAGCAAAGGGAAGTTTCCTGTGGGTGGCACAGCACCCAGAGGCGACAAGCATGGTGCTAGCTGTATTGGGGCTCCTGGTAATGGATGTCCTCCACAGCACATCAAACCAAACTACTCTCCCACCTAACAATGGGATATCCCCCAGAACTCCCCTAAAGCCCCTGCTGTCATTGAGAGAGGGGATTCACCATACAATACATCCAATCACAGGCGGATCTCTTCTGCCATCCAGTCACAGAGATGTAAACAGTTCATCACAGAGAAAGAAAGTTGGTATTGTTGCTTCCCTGACAGTAATGCTGCTCTAATTAGAAATGACTGCACACACCACCCACACACCTGTCACTTTGCTGTGATGGATATGCAGTTAGTCAGATTCAGAAGCTTGCAGTCTGCGTGCTGAGTTCAGGCCCCCCATATGTTGGCCATTGTGACGCTGCAGCTTGCTGTTGGCATCTCTGCATGTCTGCACAGCTGCTGCTCTCGCTGGGAGAGCTGCTTACGCGCGCACGCCGAGCAGCGGCAGGTAGGCATCCACCCAGCCTGGTTTCACTTGTCGTGTGAGGCATGCTCGCAAACACACAGCAGCTCGGCTTTCTGCTGACTTTGTCATCAAATATTCATGGCTGTCTGCATTAGCTTGCAGAGTTCTAATTGAGTTCTGTATATTCAGACGTGATTAACTCGGTCTAATTCCTCAAAGGAGTGAGCCAATTAGATAGCACTTGCATGAATAGAATTTCACATCTAAGTACATCTCCAGACTTGCCAAGACAATTACATGTGTGTATATTTCCGCTGTACGGTGAGTGTGAGCCCACTAAAATCAAGCAGGTCATTATTTCTTATTACTGCAGGAAGAGCAGCTGTCCTATCCATTACAAGCAAGTAAATGAAACGCAGGAGTGTTGTTATTAGAATACACTGTTTGGACAAGAAAGGACAGGCCGCTTCCAAACACCGGGCCCTCTAAACCTTCCTCATGTTTTTTGTCTAAGCACATTTCTGACCCCCTTCCCAGGAGCGAGCAGGAGAAAAATATCCGTGACCCAGTGCTGACCCACCACAATGTCACTCTAACTCATGGCAAGAGAGAAGTACTGCCGGGGTCTTTGTCAGTTTCTCTCTGTAACCAGAGCAGGAGACACTGCCCAAAGTCCAGAGGGGTCACATTCTGCTGCCGAGCAGAATTTAAGGCAGAGAGGCAGACAGGCAGGCCGGCCACTTTGCCTGAGCCAGAGACAGAGATCAAGGCCCCCACTGCCACCTTTTATTCTTTGAAGAAAGGCCTGAGCAAGGCAAGAGCTGTGTGTCGGCCCTGTCCCTTCACGTTGGTTGCAGCCAGATATTATCACTTAGCTTTAATAAGAAATGCGTGTGAACTAATAAGGCTGTGCAGCTGAGTGTAACAGAATGGATGAATCTTTGAATCTCATTTGACACATGCAGTTTAGAACTGCAAAGATTAATCAATTAATCGAAACTATTAAAAACTATTAAATTAATCGCCAATTATTTGTATAGTCTAGTTAGGTAATCTTTTAAGAAAAAAATGTAAAAACTCTCTGATTCCAGCTTATTAAATGTGAATATGTTCTGGTTTCTTCTCTCCCCTGGGACAGTAAACTGGATATCTTTGAGTTGTGGACAAAACAAGACATTTGAGAACGTCATCTTGGCGTTTTCTAACATTTTATGGACCAGACAACTAATCAAGAAAATAATTGAGAGATTAATTAACAATCAGTTGTTGTAGACCTAGTGCAGTTTTTGTTACTTTATCAAAACTCATGTCCTGAAGCGGAAGAAGTGAAACCTACACAGGCGGAGCAGCCACTGCCAAGAGGATCCATAAAGCGTCCAGGCAGAGGTATAAAAACTGTAAAAAAACAAATCAGGATAGGAGGCTCTGACAGGATCCCATCCCATTCCTGCATGCGCTGCTCATCCATAGCCCAGTGTGAATTCATCACACAGACAGATAGACAGGCTGAGCTGAGCAGGGTAGACCTGCACTGTTCCAGGTCAGAGACACCGATACCTCGGCGCCCTGCCCTGAGTGGCACACAGATGATTGTCACCAATGCTCCGTCTGTGAATTATACAGCTGATGGTTTTAAGGCCACTGATCCTCCGAGTTAGCAAACCATTAGGAGAATCACTTTCCACTGCGTGACATGCTCGCTCACACCCACATGTAAACACACACCTCAGTCGTCTGCATCAGGCAGCGGAAAATATACGAGTGGGTGATTTACATAACACACTTAGAAAGGACAGGATTTTGTAAATGAGTCAAGTCGCGTTAGCATATCTTCATATGCTCAGACTGTGGGCTTGATGCTCACACACTGCACGGACAGATGGACAGAGCCAGGATGCCAGGCAGCGCTGGCTACTGGAAAGCTGGGGATGGGACCATGGGGGCTCATTGTTAACCTTTGCAAGATGAGGTGGGAGAGATGAGCATGATCACTGAGCCTGACCAGCTAAAAGGAAACACACACACACCCAGTTCCACACAGATGTCTGCACCTCCGCAGCCGGAGCAGACCACAGATCAGTGAAGGGTGGTGCTCCCACAATCCCTTTGCAAATGTGTGGAGATTTAATGAGCTCCCAACCACCTCCCTCAACCAAAGCAGATTTCTGGCATTTTCCGTGGGCTTCAATGATTTGGCCTAATGTGGAAAACAACTTTTTTTTTTCCTTTAACCCCAACCTCAATAATCATATCAGCTGCTTTGTCAAAAGGTTTTTCAACTGATTCAAGGTATCTCTCTTAATTACTTTTCCCTGTGACAGAAATACTTGGTTAAGAACAGTTCTTGACAATTAGGATTCACACAGCAGCATCAGTGTCTGTAAACACTGACATGCGGGCCTGTTTTGCCAAATCTGCTTTTTAAATATGCATGAACAGAAGCTGGTGCCAAGTCAGCTGTGAGTGAGGTAACTGTCAGTGTTTCAGCTAAGAGAAGAGCCACACAGATCTACTGTAAACTGAAGACTGTCATTCACAGCGTGGTGTGGAGTAATTCAGCCGTAGTATGCGGAGTTGGAAGTGAATGGTACATTACATGGGATGGTTTTGTTAATGAATACATTTGTGCACATTGTAAATGAGTAAAACAACCCTAGTGTATTTCAGTCATCTTAATGAAGGTTGAGTAGAGTCTTCTTGATGGTCAGTGAGCAGCAGGTGTCACGTTAGAAGATGGAATGTGTAGGGTTTTATAGCATGGACAAAATAACAGGAACTCCTTAAAATCAAATGCATTCCAATAAAATAAATACGACCTGTGTTAAATGCATGAGCTTTTGTTACTGCTGAGACTGTTGGTGCAGCCGATGCAGCGGGCCGGGGTTTGACTCCGACCTGTGGCCCTTTGCTGCATGTCATTCCCCTTCTTTTACAGTCTGTGTATTAGCCACGCTCTGTATTACTATTTCAAAATGTTTCGTTGTGACGAAAAGAGAGCTGAGCCAGAAGGCAAAGCTCTCGATCTACCGGGCAATTTTCGTTCCTACCCTCACCTATGGTCATGAAGGCTGGGTCATGACCCAAAGCACAAGATCCAGGGTACAAGTGGCCGAAATGGGTTTCCTCAGGAGGGGGGCTGGCGTCTCCCTTAGAGACAGAGTGAGAAGCTCAGTCATCCGAGAGGAGCTCGGAGTAGAGCCGCTGCTCCTTCGCGTCGAAAGGAGCCAGTTGAGGTGGTTCGGGCATCTGGTAAGGATGCCTCCTGGGGGCCCCCCTAGGGAGGTGGTCCAGGCACGTCCATTTGGGAGGAGGCCTCGGGGAAGACCCAGGACTAGGTGGAGAGATTATATCTCCAACCTGGCCTGGGAACGCCTCAGGATCCCCCAGTCGGAGCTGGTTAATGTGGCTCAGGAAAGGGAAGTTTGGGGTCCCCTACTGGAGCTGCTGCCCCCGCGACCCGATACCGGATAAGTGGATGAAGATGGATGGATGGATGGATGGATGGATGTATGGATGAAATGCTTCGTAACAGTCATTGTTTACCAAAAAAACAATATTTTAGAGCCGTAGTTTGTGGTGTTGGATAACAATGCATTGTAGTGAGACCTTACTGTTGTGTACCCATGCTTTTTGTAACTTTTTCACTTTCTTTAGGAGTCATAGTTCCATCATCTATACTAACACTTCCTGACTATACTTGAGTACATGATTATATTCTTGTAGGATTATTTCTTGTCCTGCTTGATTGACCCATATTAATAATAATAAAAGAGAGCGAGGCTGCTTGTCGAGGTTCATTTAGTCAGCAGACACCTTCCCTCAGGAAGGAGGAGGGTCAGTGATTTGACTCATAGTTCAAATCAGCGTCTCTTATTCACTGCAGAGGAAAGCAAGCGCAGCATCAGCTTTCTTTCTTTCTTTCTTTCTTTCTTTCTTTCTTTCTTTCTTTCTTTCTTTCTTTCTTTCTTTCTTTCTTTCTTTCTTTCTTTCTTTCTTTCTTTCTTTCTTTCTTTCTTTCTTTCTTTCTTTCTTTCTTTCTTTCTTTCTTTCTTTCTTTCTTTCTTTCTTTCTTTCTTTCTTTCTTTCTTTCTTTCTTTCTTTCTTTCTTTCTTTTTGTTAATTTAACACAGCATGGCCTGGCACTGACCAGCCCATTCTGAGAGGGTCTGGACACACACACATTGAATCAGATCATCTGTAAATTTGGCCCCCTCAGAGTTCCGTGTGCCAGGTCATAAATTGCGTGCCCTCTCACTGAACTCCTGTGTTCCTCCTGTCAGCCCGACTAGGCCGTGGGAAGAAGAAAAAAAAGAACAGATAGGTGGAAAACTTGTGTTGGTACGGTCGGAGGAGATGGTAAACAGCTTAAAGTTAGCAGTATTTTCTTGTCTTATAGTACATTGTTGGAAACTGAATATAATTTAAAGATGGGCTCTGAGAAAAGATCTGCAAATGAATTGAAAAGTCGTAACCCTGATTCTCATCACATCATTTATTCAAGTAATGGGTCCGTGTTTAACTACATGGAAGTATATATATATATATATTTCACTAGTGTCTAATTTAATTGTACTATACTCTTTAAAAATAAATTTTAATCTGAAGAATTGAATCCAATAAAGTGACATTTTACAAAGATCTCTCATTCAAAGAGATTAATTATAGAAATGAGTCAAAAGACCCCACCCCATTAACATTTCTTTAAATGGAGGATTTTAACTTCCACTAAGTGATGTAAGTGGTTTGACTCTCGGTCTCACTCTGTCAGGCCTGCGTCTCATGTTCAGAGCCGAGCACATGGGACCGCTTAACTCACTGTTACATGCTTTGTTTGCCATCACACTCTTCATTCCAACAGACAGCTGTGTCAAACGTTGTTTGGGGAGCCCGTTGCTAAATAGTGGGAAGCTGGGCCGGACTGCGCGGGGCATCAGTGTGTCTGGTGCAAGACCATGATAGCACTTTGTAGCAAAAAGCTAACGGCTAACTATGAGGAAAAGGAGCCACAACTGACAGACACTCCACTCACCCCTCAGTTCAGCAAGAGGCTGTCTGACCTAAATTCACTTTACCTCATCTGCCTAGACATTTGTTTAGCCTTCTGGGCAAACACTTAGAGAAATGTATGAGGGAGAGGGGAAAAAAGAATACATATGCTTGAATACATCACATTTAGTCAGGGAAAATGCAAAACCCGGACATCTGCAGACATATACAGCCCTCTAGTGGCAAACTGCAGAGGACCTAGATGTCTGACGGAGAGGGCATGGAGTCACTTATGTTGAATTTTTTAAACCATCTGTGGGGTTCCAAACACAGACCAAAAGTCTTGTATGTTTTCTGTTTTGACATCAGATTCACATTTGTGTAACAGGCCGACTAAACGTTACCTAATACCAAATAGAAGGAGTCACGAGTGAATGAAAGACAACAGAGGCTGAGCAGAATGAATGAATTGAGGTCATAGAATCTTACCATTGGAGAGAAAGAGAGACATTTTTTGCCTTTTGAGTACTGTACTCATTACTATGGCCTAGAGGAACTGTGTGCTGTGAAATCATATGCTCTAGTTAAGCTAAACAAGGGCAAGGTATTCCCACATGAAGGGCAGATGAGAATAAGTAAGTGGGAATGCAGACAGATGAGTAAGAGTTGAGGATGGTTTAGTGCTGTTTGGCCCCAGCATCTTACTCACATTCTCAGGTTGCAAATATATTCTCGCTCTCTCTCTCTCCCTCCCTCTCTACCTCTCTCGGTCTCTATGTGCGTGCATGAGGCAAACCTCAAGGGCTCAGTGCAGCAAGCTCATTAAAGGCTTCATTCCACTTCCAGGATTGAGCAGGATTGCAGTATGGACATTGTTGATACACAAATGTTGCCCTGGGAATAATGTTTATTTCTATTACCGTCTTGGAGGGGGGAAAAGACAAATAAGAATGCGGAGCACACATTGCTTTTCATGAAATAATGCCTCTCCAGGAGTGCTTTGAAGAAACAAACCACCTTCTCACAGCCTTGAGTCATACATCAGCTGCTCTCATTTGTTGCCCTTTTACCCTCCGATGACATATGATTGGCTTTGTGAGAAGCAAAAGTCAGACACCACATGGTGTCATGTCAGGGACATTTTTTACATTGTAGTTTCAATGACCCTCATCCTGTAAAGCAGCTTTGCTCATTAGCATATAGACTATAAATGTCACTGCATGTGCTCCGCAGCCGGACAGGGGAATGCTGGGAGTTCACCTCGGCCGAGCGGTCACACAAGTGTCATTTTAAACGGCAGGGCCCCGCGGTGCGCCTGTGAGGCAGCCGATGACGCAGCGCAGTGTTGCTACACACCCCGAGCTGTGTTTGGAAACACTGAGGCAGCTTGCCACTACAGTGGGAGCCAATGGGAAGAGCTGAAGCGTGCACTCTTTAGCCCAGCCAAGCGCAGAAAAGGGGGCAGAGAGAGAGACACAAACATCCAGGAAATGCCTGAGAGAGAGAAGCAGCTCTCACACGGCCACATCAGGCCACACATTGATCACCCTCACATGATATATCCATCCCCAGTAATTGCATCGCTGTTTAGAGAGGCGGTCGTTATTTATGAAGTATTGAAATAACGAATGGCGTCTCCCGGTAGATATTAAGAAGAGAGATGCCACAGATAAGTCAGAGGCAGGCGGCCGCCACGTCCCCCCGCAGGCCGCCTGCCCAGTCGCCTGGCTGCAAAAAACCTGCAGTCATCACAAAGTGGAAATATTTATGTGAGGATGAAGTGTTGGGCGAGGGCAGCTGAAAAATGACTGTGTTTGTGTTTCAAGAGGAGTGCTAATCAGATTCCTTCAGCTTCAGAGGCATTCGAGGACAGCCGAGCTAAAGGTCCTGAGTGTAGATTTATTTGTTGTGCGGGAATAAATAGGAGCCAAGCCACCTGCAGGGTACCACTGGCAATGGGAAGCTGAAAAACCACAAGCTCAAACCTGGAAAGATGCAGAAAAAACCTGTTACAATATGTTAGTAGACATGTGCTAATTGAAAACAAGCGTTCAAAAGGCCTTTAGGAAATGAATCATCAGAAACACTACATTAATCATCAGGTTTGTTGTGTAATCACGTGGGTGTCTGTGGGTTTGTGTGTTTGTGTCGACAGAACACCCTTGAGACCTGCACCATCTGCAGTAAGCCCATCATGGAGCGCATCCTGCGGGCTACAGGGAAAGCCTACCACCCTCACTGCTTCACCTGCGTGGTGTGCCACCGCAGCCTGGACGGCATCCCTTTCACCGTGGACGCTTCCAACCACATCCACTGCATCGAGGACTTTCACAAGTATGTTGTTTCTGTTCTTATCAGGTTTAAAATAAATGGGTTTGAATTAACAGTGGATGTTAACTACAACCAAACTCTGCAGTTCCCCTCAGTTTTAGCTTTTTCTATTTGTTTTATGAAATGCACCTTTACTGTTTGATTGATCAGTCTACGGCAGCAAAAAACTCTGTGCTGTACGCTCCATGCCTGGATCAGACAGACACAGTTAGCGGCTAGGCTACCTGGTGTACTCAGTGGAGCATTTAGCATCTTAGGAGCCGTTGGTGTAGACCAAAACAGAGGTAAATAAAGTGTTAATATTTGATGACATTTGTCAGAGGTGATATATACGTCCACTTTCCTTTTCCACCTTGATATTGTTTTTCCAGGCTAGTAGTTTTTTTTTTTTTTAAAGATTATTTTTGGACATTTTAGGCATTTATTTTGATAGGACAACTGAAGACATGAAGGGGGAGAGATGACATGCAGCAAAGGGCCGCAGGTTGGAGTTGAACCCGGGCTTGCTGCTTTGAGGAGTAAACGTAGTATATATGGGCACCCGCTCTACCAACTGAGCTATCCGGGGTCCCGGGCTAGCAGTTTCTGCACGCACGCACGCACACACACACACACACACGCACAATTCCACCAGGCATGGATGTGCTGTGTTCCGACTTAGTCGTGGTTTTGTCCCTTCGTCCGCCATGCTTCATACCACCCGGAGAGTTAGGGCGCTTTGCAGGCCCACCTCACTGATTTTTTATTTTTTTTTTACTTGAATATTTGTGCTTCTAAAAATAAAAAGTCTACATAGGTAAATGGTTTCTTTCATTTATTCCAGTTATGAACAACATGGATCAAAGATTTGTGGCTGTGTTTTAGTTAATAGTCAATAGTGTAGTGACGTGAGATCAGGAGTGGTTATAGGGTGTTCATGTTGAAAATTGACCGGGTGCTCTAGCCCAGGGGTGTCAAACTAATTTTAGTTCATGGCCCACATACCCCTAGTTTGATCTCAAGTGGGCCAGACTAGTAAACCACTCCTGAAAGATCAGAAACCTGATCTGCCACAGAGTTTTGTTGTCAGCTTGATGTTGGCAAAAGCAAGTTGCTTCTGCTCTGACAGCGATCTAAGGCCATCATAGGAAGAAAAATAATGTTACCGACCTGCGAGAGGGGAAATATTCCAAGAAAAAAGGAATTTGTTAAACAAATTAAAGTTGTAAATGCACAGAAAAAGAACTCAGATATTGTCTGAACTAAAGTGGTTAATTTGGAATTGGAATGAATGACTTTTCTGCCATTTTCACACTTTGCAAAGTCATCCTTTGGCGGGCTGGTTCTGGCCCACGGGCCTTATGTTTGACACCCCTGCTCTAGCCCTTCCACTTCCTGCCCCCTGGCTGTTATAAAAAAAAAAAATAGACCTGGCGCATATTGTAAGCAGAGAGCCTCTGCTTCTACGTCACGGCTGGTCAAATCACATGATTGCTGGCGCCAGTCGTGCCGAAACACATTGGTGGAATCTAGGGTAAGACAGGAAACTAGCATACTGTATGTCCAACATTCCTTTATAGCTGCACAAATGATGTGTTTCATATTAACAATGCATCAAATGACTAAGTGGAAGGTGAAAGATATGTCAACGTGGAGTTTACAGCTTGTTCCACTGCCCCCAAGTGGCTAAAAACCAAATAATGCTGCTTTAAAATCCTCGACTGACCTGAGAAATTCAGCTGCAGTCTATGGAAGCCGAATCTATCCAAGAGACCCCAGTGCTTCCCTTTCAGGAAATATTGCGGGCAATGTTGCAAGCCCAATGACCTTATGAATTTAATAGCTCCTTCCTGTCGTCACACTCCACCCATTGCGTAACCACCACCTTACCAGAAATGTTCCTGGACTCAGTGACCAGAAGGCGAACAGAAGTAAACAGCTGGCTCTTGGTGTGAGTGCACAGCTTTAGCTCGGTGGAGGAGCTGCACTGGGCCGTTGTTTGATTCCACATGACAAGTGTGACCTGAACAGCACAGCTCTTTGTGTCGAGGAATCATCACGCCTGGCCCTCAGCCGTCTTCCACAAAGCCCTTTCACTTCCTGCTTCCCAGGCATTAAGTATCAGAAGTAGAAGTGTCCACCGGCCTTCAGTCACCTGACATGACCTCAAGTCGCAGCCTGCTTTTCATATCCTCACTGACACTATTGTTAGATATACCTCTTCCTATTGAAGGCATTTCCAGACTTACTGATGTGAAATTATTAAAAATGTTACCAGAAAAGTCAGTTCTGATATTCAGAGTCCTGCTATGTTTAGCTTTTTCCTCAAATATTCTGTTTCTATAAACTGTTTCAGAGAAATGCAAATTTAGCAGTAAGCACCTTACAGAATAAGCCCTTTCAATATACATATGGTACATATATAAAGGCATTCTATTCTGTAATATTTGCTGTTTTTACTCTTGTGTTGATAGAGCGATTAGTCCCAAGCTTAGGGTTGGGGACTCCCACAGGGGTCACATTAGTCCCAAGCTTAGGGTTGGGGACTCCCACAGGGGTCACAAGATCAATCTGAGGGGTCATGAGCTGACTAACATTAGAGCAAAGCAGAACAAACTAACTGATGCTATTATTACAGGGTCATTTCTTTAAATCATTTTATATAATATAAAACAAAGCATGGTTGTACTGGTCACCAGAAGTAGCCATAATAATGGATAGAAAGATGACTTTTAGGGATCATAAGCCAACAAGTTTGAGACCTGCTGGACTAGTCAGTTGACAGTAAATAATTTGGAAACCTTTTTAATAGTTGATTAATTATTCACGTCATTAATCAAGATTTTGAAATTATATCTTATTCCAGCTTCTTAATTCTACAGATTTTTGGTTTAGTTTTCATTGTTATTATATTATTAATTAAACGTCTTTGGGGTTTTTAACTTTTGGTTAGACAAGTCAAGCAACTTGAACACGTCTCTGATGGGAATATTTGAATATTGAATATTTAGACAATTAACAATTAACCCCTTAAAGTATCAGGCAGATACATTTTATAATAATGAAAGTCATTGTTAGTTTTAGGCTTAAAGTCTCAAAAAGCATCACTTAAAAATTATTAAATGATGATGGGTCATGAAAGTTTTTTACAAATTGTGTTACTACAATGTCCCATTGTGTCATAATGCTATTGTTTTGATTGTTCTAATTCCTGTTATTCCTGGTTGTGTTTGACAGGAAGTTTGCCCCGCGCTGCTGTGTGTGTTCCGAGCCTATTATGCCAGCGCCGGGCCAGGAGGAGACCGTCCGCATCGTGGCCCTGGACCGCGACTTCCATGTGCAGTGTTACCGCTGTGAGGTATGTTCTCTGTGTCTACCTCCTCTGCTGTGGGAGCTCTATAATTAGCACTGCTGGTTATGTACAGTGTTGCACAGCTCCAGGTCATTATGGTATGAAGGTATGAGGCCTATCATGCCAGTCCCCCGAGTCACCTTTTCAGCGAGAGTGGATCATCCCTCTCTCTTACCTGCCTCGAAATAGCTTTCCATCTCTCCTCTGCAAAGTTCATGGACTTACATAGTAACCAATCTGTCCGCCACCGCTCACCGGCTGATAAGTGGCGCTGAGGCATTACGTGCTCGGCTAAAGGAGAAAAAACGTGTCACATTGTCAAAGAGCAGTGCCAGTGTGAGTGTACACAGAGTGTTTGGCAGACAGAAAGGTCAAAGAAAAGAAAAGCAGATTAGTTCAGCTGAAGGGGCTCAACAAGAGAAGAATTCTGTCACCAGAGAGACATGAGTAGATGGAGGTGTGTGTGTGTGTGTGTGTGTGTGTGTGTGTGTGTGTGTGTGTGTGTGTGTGTGTGTGTGTGTGTGTGTGTGTGTGTGTGTGTGTGTGTGTGTGTGTGTGTGTGTGTGTGTGTGTGTGTGTGTGTGTGAGAGAGAGAGCGGGAGAGATGTTCAGAATGTAACCCAGTGTGACAGAGAAAATAATGCCAAAGCAACGTGTGTCTGTATTTGCCTGTATTTCCAATTGTCCACATGTGTGTGTGTGTGTGTGTGTGTGTGTGTGTGTGTGTGTGTGTGTATTACGCTGTAAGAAGAGTGGAGAGCACAAACTGTTTTACAGACACAAGATCAGAAATCAGACTGAAGGCTGGAGTCAGACTGAAGATCCACACACGGCACTTTAATAGAGCAACACTGGGATCTAAGAGATGTCAACCGCACCGATCAGAGCAACAGACATCAACAATCATCACTCAGATAGTATTTTTCTTGATCATTGAGAGTCAATCTACTGCCAGACTGACTATATGAATATTATAGCCAATCTACAGTAGCGTTAGGGAAGTCGATAAACACACACATACATTTATGTAAAGCTAACATTTACATATTAGTGTTACGTCCTTCACATTCACGTTGACTAAGCCTATCACCGGAGTGCTGGAATAGGGCTGTCGATTATTTTCTCTATTTGATTGATTAGTTGGTCTATAAATGTCAAAAAATGGTTAAAAAAAATGTTGATCAATGTTCCAAAAGCCAAAGACGACTTCCTCAAATTCCTTGTTTAGTCCAATAACTCAAAGATATTCTCTTTACTGAAGAAACTAGAATATATTCACAATTTAACAAGCTGGAATTGGAGAAATGTTACTTTCTTTTCATAAAAATTACTCAAAGTGATTAATCGATTATCAAAATAGCTGGCGATTAATTTATAAGTCTAAAATAATTATTATGAAAATGCTAACATGCTGATGTTTAGCAGTTACAATGTTTACCATATTGTAGTCTATCTATGTCCTAATCAGAGTCCTTTTATGATTTGATATTGATACGTAAACTTACCTAAATATTGATTAAATATGTATCTGGCATGGATAGGATATGAGTGAAAATGTGACTCATAAAATTGATGTGAATAATCAGCTAGAGAGAAGATTACTCTGTTGGAGTTGTTGGGACTTTGAGGAACCCAGTGCAAACCCTTAAGGGAAAGAGATCTTTGGCCTGACCGTTGCCCAGTAACAGCCAGTGAGTCTGGAGGGGTACCAACACCAGACTCACTGGCTTCTTTTCTGCAGAGAGCATCCAGTAACTTGACACTGGCTGAGTTTTTAAATGCGGGAAATGTCTGATTGAGGGTGCGAGCACAGTGATGGCTAAGCGTGGCTAAGGGCTGGCTGGTGTTGGTGGACTAACGGAGTGTCTGTGTCCTGCAGGACTGTGGCTCTCTGCTCTCAGAGGGGGATAACCAGGGCTGCTACCCTCTGGACGGACACGTCCTCTGCAAAAACTGTAACACCAGCCGCATCCAGGACCTCACCGCCAAGGCCACCACCGACCTCTGAACCGCCTGTAGCTCGGTCACCTCCACTGTGATAACCAACGCTCGCTCTCTCTCTTTCTGCCTCCCCCTCTATCTTTCTCTTGCAAACATACCATTCACAGAAGCCTGTATTCCTCAACATATATGCATATAAATATTCCTCTATATATTCACTTTTAACAAGAAAAAGCATCACGTGTTCACCTGCACACATGTATCTATGGACTTGGTACACTCACAGCAGAAGAGGCTGTGTGTTTCTTAACTGTGTTGTTAAAGGAATAGTTTTTTTTAGATTTTTGGGAAATGTGCTTATGAGAAGGTCAAAGCCACTTTCATGTTAGTATGCTGAATATGAACTGCAGTCAGCAGGTGCTGGAAACGGCTGGCCTGGCTCTGTTCAAAGTTTTCAAAGAAATCCACTCAAGTGTATCCTAAAAGCTCACCAGTTAACATGTCGAATCTCATTTGCGGTTTCACAGGGGTTACGGGCGCTTTCTGGCCAAGAAGTAGTAAATGAAAGCCACAACTTGTCACTTTGAAGCTTCTGTTTTTGTACGTATTAAAAAAAACAGATAAAGCATGTTAGTGAGCTTTAGAGGTGCCGGTAGGCGGCTTTTGTTGCCTCTGACAGAACCAGGCTAGCTGTGTCCCCCTTTTTCCAGTCTTAATGCTAAGCTAAGTTTAAGACTGACCATACAGATGTAAAGTGACAGCAATCTCCTCATCTAACTCTTGACAAGAAAGCAAATCAGCATATTTCCCAAAATGTCAAACTATTGCTAAAATCACTCCCAGACCCATCAGTTAATAGGTCACAATATACATCATCACTCACTGTTATTATCTCATATCATAATCATCTGCAACCAGCATGTTTTAGCCAGGGTAAGTCCAACGTCTTCTCGCTGACTGGTTGTTTGGACCTGAAATGTCTGGCTCCACCCAAACATTGCAACATGTTTGACACACCTGCCCTGCAGGTGAAGATGGATGTGTGTGTGTGTGACTGTAGTTTCATCGGTACTTAGAAAAACCAAGCGCATACAGTATGTTGGTGAGCACATTATTTTTATTCTTTAGTGTTTGTACAATGTAAATCCACAGACGGTACACACACACACACACACACACACACACACACACACACACACACACACACACAAATAATATTACACACTGAAGCCTATTATCGCAAAACAGATCTGCATTACTGAACACCAAAGAATTGAATTGAAACTGCCATATTTACTGGGCATATACTTTGTGTGCAACTATATTAAAGATTACTTACATGATATCGATCGGACCACAGGAATGACAGGTGGTAGTTCTCCTTAATACGCAGCTGTTGAATGCAATTCCCTTTTTAACATAATATTTTCTTTATACTTTACAATCAAATGTGCTTTTATGTATACAATAAATTGTTTTCTGTTGGCCTGAACAGTATAATCATGGCACTCCATTCATTAGATATGGCCCTAGTTTTTTAGAGCAGATAAATATGTAACTTACAATGGCATAGCTTAGATTAGTGATTGTGCTGTAAGAAGTCTGCTAGAGATCATGGATTAGAGATGGCTATGCAATTTGTGATGTTAATTGCATCGACACTTTATAAGAACTTTTATGAATAAGGAAATATTTTACCTGTACAGATTGGAGCATAAGTGTCCTTATAGTAATCCTTGAATCCAAACGATGCTGCTGGTACTGTGTGACTCTGTGTGTCAGTATTGATTGTACCACTCACGCTTGTCTTTTAGATACAGTGTTTGTTTAAAGTTGGTGGGCAAAGAAGGGACCATGAGATCTATCCCTAAAAGGACTGATTTTAATTATTTGTTCCATCCACCAATCACCAGTTGACCAGTAGTTTGACTGTTTGATTTGATAGTTACTTCATTAGAATCACTAGAGCAATACGAAGACTGTGAGTCAAAGGTTCCCTCTGGAGGTTTTGTCCACTCTTATGATTGGGTCCCCATTTTGCTAGAATGTTGACCCATATGCAGAGTCTGGAACGCTCCATAGATAATGAACTGGGGAAAAGGTTTTACATGACCCTGAGAGCACCGAGGGGAATGTGAGGGGAGGATATAGGTACATTTTCTATCTCAGAACTTAAAAACTTTACTGTACAAAACAATAAAGCTCATTTTGGTAGCCCTGGAAAGAAAACAATCGTTCTGAGTGGTTTCCAAAATCAATCTCCGCTTCATTGTCTGTGGAGCCGCTCCAGACGTTATACTTGGTGACGTGGTTTGTGGCTTTGAGAGAGAGAGAGTAGCTTACGGTCATACATGTTGATTGAACTTTCCCAGGCCTTGGAAATAACGTATTGGAATTATGAGTTAAGGTGGTCTTCCCTTTTTAACATTCACTTCATACAGAGGGAAAACAAAATGACCACAGATGCAAAATGACTACCAAGTCCTTTGGAAATTATGTTTGGTGCCCCTTTCAGAGGTTTGGGGGTCTTGCCTATGGGGGGCCTTTACATGTCTGTGTCCAAGGGCCCATTGTCTCATACATAATTTGTCCATAGCTGTAGGCTTTACAGCGCATGCGGGTGATGTGCTACACATTTTTTGCAGCTGGTTTCACGCTACTCCACTAAGCCACAATTGGTGGAAGCAAGATGAGAAGCGCAGCAGTCTGCCTGTAAAAGCAGTGAAGAAGAAGAAGATAACAACTCCAGTTTAAAGTATACAAGCAATCAGCTTTGCAAATGTTTACTGAGAAAGAAAATGAATTCAGCCTGTTTGCATTTTGTTGTTTAATTTGTTTCTAAGACAATTCCACAGGGTACCTTTAGAGGCTGTAGGTCAGAAGTACTGGTCTGCCTGTTTGTTAGATTGGTTTTCAGTATTTCTCAAAGCCCGATGATGTCTTGTACGTGTGGATGGACATATTATGAACAAGGCGTTCATTATAATTCTCTTTACTTCTCTTTCCTCTTTTCCTTACACATTAAGAAGTGTGGTTTTCATCCATTTGGATACCAGAAAGTGCTTATACCAACGATACTGTGTCAGCTGTAATCAGCAAGTCTAGTGACATCAGAGTGCCTGAGGCAAGGCTTCAACCAGGATAACACATTGTACATAACTGTGCTAATAAGCCCATTAATAAATGAACAGTGAATTCATTAGACCTTTGCTGCTAAAAGTAAAGAAAACTGTTTATTATTTAAAATCTAAAGGAGAATTTAATATTAAACACTGTAAACACTCTGCTAGAAGGTTAGGCAACCTAAACTCCATGTCCTCAGGCACCTTTCCATCCATATCTGGAGCGCAGTTCACCAAAAACCAGAAGACACCAAGACTTACAGTGGAGTAAGTGTAGGTGAAGAAGGCATCGTGGTGTGCGTTAGGCTACATTTACATTGCTCCATTTTTGTTTTAAAAAGGAATATCTTCTGCTGCTCTGGTGGTTCCGAGCCCCTAAACCGAGACATTTCTGTTGGTTAGGAATCTGCTCCAACCGTAGACCTTTGGCAACGTTTTGCCCCCTGATTGGGTTATTGGTCACTCCTCTGAGACTAAAGCTATTAACGTTACCATGGTAACTACCAGCAACAGGCAGAGTATACCTGCTGCCTCCATGTATACAATGTTGATGAGAAATGCGGTTTGGGGGGCGGCCTCTAGCTCCCCCAGTAAGAGCGTGTGCCCCGTGTAGGCTGAGTCCCTCGTAGCGGACCGGGTTTGCTGCGAGTCATCCCCACATCTCTCTCCCACCTTTCCTGTCTATCTGTTGTCACTAATAAAGGGAAAAATGCCCCAAAATCTTAAAAAAAAAGAAATGCGGTTTGGGCGTGTTAGTTTAACCTGAGATTAGGTCTTCTACTGGAGATGAAAACACTGTGCACCGAGATCACTTTTGGGCTCAAAAACTTTGCTTAATAACCTGAATACAGTAGCACTGTAAATGTAGCCCTAAAGACATTAGAAATGTCTCAACAATGTCACAAAACTTAAGCTGGGCATACAATTTACAGCCATCTCCAGCATATTTTATGTCAAATTATCAGTTATTAAAAAATAGATACTTATAAATAGATCAAACTGTTTGAGAAAAACATTCAAATATGTTCATCTCCCTAGTTATAGAAAACATTTATACTCTACATACTTATTTTAACTCTACTTTAAAAAAAATGACATACAGTATATCACACGAGCTACATTAGGATCCATAGCGTTGGTCATTTGACAGTTGACTCAGTAAGCCATCTGATTACCGGTTGTTAGGCAACAAAGGACTAAAAATACACTCTATATCATTATGTCACATGTGTTGCTAGGTTTCAGCTCTCAGAGATGTTGCTGGGGATTCGGCTACAGGTCGATACAGGGCCTTCTGACCTGCTGGGAGAATTAGACAGCATTGTTAAAGGCACAACACAAAGGAATCGACTTAAACAGGCAGAGATTAAAAAACCAGATTCTGGAAGCTCTTACTATTCTAGTTCAGGTGCTTTCCACAGCGACTTGTCTCTGAAAACAGTAGCTTAGAGTACTAGCTGGGTCAGAAAGTGGACATTTGTGTTTTTGGTTTTCTTTAAATGTCTTTTCTGAAGGAGAAATTGTATCCATTATTCAGATTGGTTTGGTTCATACTCTACAGGAAAACAAAGCGATATGGAGTCGGAGTATTTGCATGGCCATTGCACAGTTGAGTCATTCTAGTGTTGTGTTTAACTAATTGGTGACCGTGTGAGGAAGCATCAACATGTAACATTAAATAAAATGTCTGTGCTGAAATGTAAAAATGTAGTTTCAGAAAGTGAGATTTCCACAGTAGCCTTTTACAGACTGCTGTCAAATCAGAACTTCTGTGTGGTGTTAAGTAAATGTACCGGTTCATGTCCATTTATTTTATGTAACGTATAATACAGCCATCAATTAGAATTGTTGTTTAAAGCACATTTTCACACCCTGTGCATGTTGTGTGTTATACACCAGAAAAAGAGCTGCTGTTAGTTTGATAAAGCATGTGAGGTCATTTAATGCTGCACAAATCAATATTTTTTATAATGTGTAAAGTAAATGAGCTCACTCATAGGGACCAACCGACAGAGAGTGATCGCCATACGGCAGCAGCAAGCTGGTGAACAAAGTGGAGCTTGTGTCTTGTTACACAGCCCCTAACAGGCTAAAAAAAAATCATTAATGCCGTTTTAATAAGATAATTTAATATAAAAAAACAAGTTTGCACGTGCCATATTACATTTTAGGCTGCAAACTGCTCAGTAAAGAAAGATGATATTAATACTGTATGCCTCATCTTTTTCTGGTTTTAAATGATTGTGATTAAATGTTTCAAGAATATTTTATTATTGGTTTATTAGCACATGTTTTCCACTAAGCGTACCCCTGTCACAGAGTTAAACCTCAATGTGCCATAAAGGCTGTACTAAACTCTCCTGTTTACAGTATTTGTGATGGACACATCTTTGTGGAGTCATATGTCACATGAAGCTCGATGCTACAGTTAGAAGAAAAGACCTTAAAGATTCTTTTATTGGTTCAGTGTATTTGTGTTGTTGACTGTCTTTGTTCTACTACCCATGTAAAGTGCCTTTAGCTGAGCAGTATTGAATCTCTATACTGTTGCCGTGTATTTCATGTTTTGTCGTGCCTCACTCAAAGATGTTTCCATGTTTACCAAAGTAAGAATCAAAAGGATGCCTTTATCCATACGGAAGGAGTTTCCACCCGCGGCGGTGCTTCAGGCTGCAGCAGCGGACTCTTCCATGGTGTTGAGTGTGAAACTCGAGAGCTTGACCCTCTCTTGTTAAAGTGTCTCATCTGTGCTTGATCTTTGGAAAGGGGCATGTAGTCAACTTTTTTCTGTCTTCAATAAAAGCTTTGCAATAGCATCATGTCAACTTTATTTATTCTTTTATTTATCACACCTCAGTGTCCTTGTTTACTTTTAGTCTTTTGCACTCTTGTTGAATTAAATTAGAAAATAATAATGCCTGTCACTAACTTAGCTTCTTCCCGGAGTCCTCGTGCTTTATCGCCTCGCAGATTTCCTTGGATTGTGGTGGCACCTGGATGGTGGTTGCAGCTGCTGTCGTGGTCCTGCTCCACGCCCTGCACTGCTGCTATTATTACTAGTCAGAGACTTATTATATTTTTTGTTACTATAATTGCCACCATCATGTAATTTCAATATACCCACTGCTCATTATGAGTTATCTCTCTCTCTCTCCCTCCCTCCCTCTCCCAATTTTTTCAATTTTCAATTTGATGTTGCTTTATTGGCATGACAAAAACTCCATCTGTGTTGCCAAAGCATAAGAACAAATATACATATAAACAACAAGGAGTAAATCTATCTGATAGAATAATACACGTTATCAGGATACTTATGATATAATTGCAGGTACTAAACAAATTATGTGCAGGTCTCTCAAGGGGTACTATGAACCAATAATAAAAATTAAAAAAAGAATAGAAAAATTTAAATAATATATTTGCTCCCTCTCTCTCTCCCTCTCCCAAGCCAGCAGCATCAGATGGCCGCCCACCAAGAGCCAGGTTCGTCTGAGGCTTCTGCCTGTTAAAAATAAGTTTCTCCTCGCTGCTGTCGCATCCAATGCTTGCTCTTACGGAAGTTGTTTGGTCTCTGTAAATTATAGAGTGTGGTCTAGACCTGCTCTATTTGTAAAGTGTCCTAAGATAACGTTTGTTATGATTTGGCGCTATAAATAAAATTGAATTGAAAATATTACTGAGTTAGCCCAAAGTGCCCTTCCTGTGTGCGCAGCCCCCCCCCCCCATAAAGAGCTCCTTCTCTCTGGTCTTCTCCTTCGGCTCAGCTGAAAGAGATTTCTTCCCAACAAGTACAACCCAGGGCTCCTTCACTCTCTTCAAGAGTCATTTAAAAGCCCTTCAGTGGCAGAACATGCCCCGCGCTTACACAGCTCCCATTCACTTCCTGCGAGTCCCCATCTGCTCTTTAGACAAATCGGAATCACCTGCTTAATAGAAATCCTACACTTACAATAGTCTTTTGAGGGTACATCTGGGACAACGGTTTAATTACACAGAGGTACAGTACTCTGTGCAGTCTCTTTTCTTTTTTTGTTCTTGTGGCCACGATCAGCAAATGCACTCAGCTATGAAGTATGCTTACTGGGTTCAGCTTGATGGAGTTGTTAGAATAATTTAAAGACCTCCTTTTTTTTCATACTGCCTTCCCAAGACCCGCTTGATTTAATCCTTTCCATTTGTCATCTTCACTTGTGTGCTACATATCAGCAGTGAGTCACTGAGCATTTCATTTTCCTCCCTGCAGATTGCTAAATTGAAACAGCACATCTGAAATGTAAGAGAGGCCAAAGTGATCTCTATGGACAAAACCAGATATTATTTGAAATGTCAGAAACAAAACTGCAGCAGCCAGTGGTGTAAAATAAAATTTGAAATCAAACAGAAATATTTATCCGCAGCAGACCCCGATGCTTACAGTAAATACAGTCATTATATCATCAGCTCATTGCCTCTGACATCAGCTGTGAACTGGAGAGCTCTTATTCTCCTCCTTATTTCTCTGCTGCTAAACTGAAGATTTTGGAGTGCCAGCATCATAAAAATCTACTAGTCATTTTTTTCTAAAAAAGCTAGAGGCGATTGTGTGTTTGTGTGCGTACGTGTGATAGAGAGTGTGTGTGTGTGTCTGCCTGCCTGCGTGTGTGTGTCTGACAGAGAGAGACCGAAAGAAAAAGAGCGAGAAGCCCTCGAGCAGTTTAGCCGAAGACGTGCGTTACTGCACATAAATCTGGTGTTTCCAAACAAATTGATGAGTGATGCGCCCCCCAGCCAACATGATGTACCCTCCAATCTCTTCCTCTGCATACTATTCCAGTGTCAAGTCTCCGGGGCCCTGCTTCGGCATTTTTGAATGTCTTCTTCTAATACTCTGAATTATTTACCGGGATGCAAGAAACGAGCACAAGAAAGCAAAATGGGCTACTATCATGCATAATCTCGCACACTCCCATTTATTTGAAGCTGTCATATGGTCAGATTTACATAACATTACAATGTGGGCCGACATGGCAGCGCTCCAAGCTTAATGTTATTAGCTTTAAAGTGAATTCCCACTGTGCATTTGCATCAAGAGCATTGATTTTGTGCGTCCTTGAGTTGGCTAAAGGCAATGATGTAATCACGGAGTCAGTGTTGCTCTGCGTAGGACTTAGGCAGATCACTCAGAGATAACAAATCCAAGCCATCCCAATGTGCCCGTTGCATGAAACCATCAGGAGTGCCTTTTCTTGTTCTTCATCCGGCTGCGAGCATCCAAGGAGCGGCTAAGGTGCCCAGAGAGTTCAAGGGTGCTAGCCATTATTATGACATAATGTAATAATTGAACCAATGAGAACATGTCGGTACTTCATAAAGAGAAGAGAAACAAAGACCTTGAACAGACTTGATATCAGTGATGAGCTAGATGTTGTCACAGGTTACTCATAACCTTTGTTCCTTAAAGTCCCAGAAACATCTTTGTATGTCAGAGCAGAAGGTACATGTGGTGGCCAATATGTGCCCGTTACAGTTGTGAGGGACCAAGCTGGCAGGCACGAGGAGTAGTTACGTAGATTTCCAGAAAAATGTAGGTTTTTATTTACAAAACAAAAGAAAAATGAAACAAATTTTCAGAAAACAGAAAGTTCTGGGCCCATAAAAGAGGTCAACTAAACAGAACTTAACTCAGGTAACATAACCAACAGACCTCACAAGACCGAGACATGGGGGAACTTCTATAGTGGCTGATCAGGCCATTCTGACACAAAGGGGGGTAGACAAACACATTAACTAGCCAAACCACAATAATTACAACCTATGTTAAACCAATGCTACCTAATATGTCAATCAAATAATCATAACTATCTTTAAGTATAACTAGTAAAGAAAAGAACACAACTCAAAAATTAAATACCCTGCCACCCCCATGATATGGGGAAACATGGCGTAGTCCAATTATTTCTTCCCATTTAAACCGCTTGGAATCAATTGGAGGTCCTCTTGTCTGTCAGCCAACGACCCCCCAGCACCAACTCCCTAGGAACTGGCAAAATTAAAAAAGAAAAGGTATTAATTTCACAGAATGTAACTTAAAGATAATGAACCTGAAATTAGCTACAATTACAAAGTTAACTAAATGTGTGCACCCAAATAGAAAACTACGTCAAATAACTAATAGAACTGTTTGTAGAACTGAGGTGTGTGTGTGTGTGTGTGTGTGTTCAGTTATTTTTGTTGTATAATAAGTGCACATAAGTGTAATGTGCTCGAACCAAAAGAGAGACTTCCCACCGGGAGTTGCTGCTGGTGCGGCCGTCACCCAGTCTGTGAAAGACGTGCTCTCCAGTACAGGAGTGTTCTTCCCCTTTGTTTCTGTGAGCTAACTATAAATTAGACATTTTTGGACAAATTTCCAGGCTTTATCTGTAGAATAATAAACTTGGAGGCGTCATGCATCTTTTAAACCTGAAAAAACATTTCTTGCAGAATTGCAGAAGACATTTTTTTTCGGGGGGGGGGGGCATTTGTTTGGCCAGGGCTATCAGCCTGAACATGGCTCCTTTGTGGTGTGTAACCTGATCATTCCTCAAAGTTAAGGCTGTGAATAACCGCTAATACAGACTAGAGGTCAGCTTGTTCAACTGGTAGAGGCATCAACATAAGAACCAGCTGCACATTGGACATGGGGACACACTGGAAATGATCAGAGACTATCTGCAGTCTGGCAGACATTATTTAATTAATGGTGATTGATTTAATGGGGGGGGTGAATACTTGTTAAACTGTGTGATAGTGATAGTAAAGGCTCTGGTTCAGCTGGATAAAACCGTGTGGTACTGTAGTATTGCAGTTTAAACACTTCTTTCTGATTAGTCCTCTGTGTCTGTCTCGGTATTCCCACAGTTATCTCTTTCAGCTGACTGACGCCGTTTGGGTTTCCTCTCCTCAGGCATCCAGCCCTACCAACTCAGAACAGGGTCCAGAGAGGCCATGTCCATTTTCAGGGAATGTGGTAGAGCCAAAAGGACTTTATTAAATACAGATGTGCGATTATGAAAATACACCTACTGTTTGCTCTCTTGGAACAGCAACAACAAGCCACTGCAAGTAAAAAGAGAATCACAAATGAAAAAAATTTACAATATAACCATTAGCAAAACACATTTAAACAAATATGGACATCAGAGATGGGGACCTAAGTTTGAGACTCGGACTCCAGTCCCACACACACACACTACATAACACGCAATCTGGATTGTATCTGCTGAGTGCCGCCACACGTGAGAGAGTACAGCAAACATGTTGGCCGCAGTGGCCGATTCATCAGAAGCTTTGGCTTTAAAAACGTCATACCAGGCCCAAAAATAACATAATTCATATGTGCCTTCAGGATTAAAGAAGTCTGGCTCAGCCACATCTCATTTTATGGGCATCTGAAAAGCACCCTGATAGGTTAGCATACATGTATAGCTTAGCATTGGCCATCTAATGTTAGCTAGCTTCTTGCTTTAGCTACAAGACTTGACCTGGACTCTAGCTCAGAGACTTTAGACTTGACCTAGGCTCTAGGTCAGAGACTTGACCTGGACTCTAGCACAGAGACTTGAGACTTGACCTGGACTCTAGCTCAGAGACTTGAGACTTGACCTGGACTCTAGCGCAGAGACTTGACCTGGACTCTAGGTCAGAGACTTGAGACTTAACCTGGACTCTAGCTCAGAGACTTGACCTGGACTCTAGCTCAGAGACTTGAGACTTGACCTGGACTCTAGCGCAGAGACTTGACCTGGACTCTAGGTCAGAGACTTGAGACTTGACCTGGACTCTAGCTCAGAGACTTGACCTGGACTCTAGCTCAGAAACTTGACCTGTACTCTAGCTCAGAGACTTGACCTGGAATCTAGTTTAGAGACTTGTGGGCATCTCAGATGTCCAAATACCTAGTTTGAGTCATCGTGACTGTGGGTAGAAGTAGATTTTGTCACCTTCATACTTTAAACTCCACCATGAACCTGGACTAGTTCTATTCACAGTGAATATGTTTTATGCTACCGTTGGCTGTAATGCAGTGCTGCTTTTTTGGCCTTTACCTCTCTGTACACCACAGCCATCACTCACTGCACCCATGGCTGATTTATATGCAGCACGGGTGGGGTTCAGATCTGGATAAATCCACGGACTTTACTGACTTAGTGTAGGTGCGTCTCTCCAGCTCCACTGAAAGGTAAAGCAGTTCTCATGATTTAAGGAGCTCTTTGAGCTGTCACCCCTTGACCTAAGGGTAAGAGAGTCGTCCGTGGATTTAATGCAAAACCTTGTGTTTCCCTGTGAAATTTCATTCTCACACTAAAACAGGCCGAGTGATTAAGCCAGCTGAGGATATCTGAATGCTAGAACAGTAGCCACAAAATGAATACCACTTTCTTGTTTCCTTGAAAGTTGGTGGTTTGTTGAGTGCTACCAATTATACCTGAACCTCCAGATACCAGTTTAATAGGCGTTGAACCAGGTGTTTCCATGCGAACCAGACTGCTTTTTTTAAATGCTCATTAACAGAAATGTGTTGTATTATAGTGCAAACATAAACTATTTAATGTGGAGGACTGTCTGCCATACCTCTACATCTCAAGTCTCTCTTCATCAACACCACCTGTCATGTTGCAAACGTACTGATTTGAATGTGGATGTGGAGTAAAACTAAAACAAGGATACTGTCACAGTAATGTGGTCAGTGTTTAGTCCAGTTTGGTCAAGACCGCATTCTTCCTTCTCCCACTTGGGCTGGCAGAGGCTGGTCATTTTAACATTCTTCTAACATGCTTTAGCTAGCTATTTCAACAATATATCATTACTAATAGTACATTATTTCATTATTATTATTACATTACATCTCTTTCTAGTTAACTAGTTTCTTATGCACTCTCAATGGCTACACATGGTGTGTAGCTCAGGTTGATGGCAGGTGTGTACTAGGAAGTCAGCTGTTAGCTGGTTGCCTACTGGATAGTTGACTATAAAAATATTAAAAGATTAGCATGATATCAGCCTGAAAACCAGACAAATCTGCAAGCTCCTGTTTTATTTGCTCTGGTAGATGCGTCTGGTCCCCCTCCGTTTCAGACAGATTTCCAGCTCACCTGGCCCGGGTGGGGCAATCACAACCATTATTTTAATATGGGGCGTGTCTTGTGGAGCCTTGGTGCTTTATGCAAAATACATGATGAAGCCTTTCTTTCACCCTCATGCTGCGGACACTACAACAAGCTCACACCGTAAGAGGAGCGCTGCTGTTGTGGAACTTTCTGTTAAAGTTTTCAAATTGGGATTGCAAAATGTCTCTGCACACTGTAGTATATTTACAGGTTGTGTAGCTCTTATTGGTTGTAGATCTATCCGATTACGTCCAGAGGCGTTTTGGTCCACGGCCTTAGATATCGCCTTTTCAAATTGCAAATGAAGAGAGGTTCCAGACCAATTTGCATTCTCAATGTCAGGCTATTTGGATGGTTATTTTCCTCCTAAACAGATTGTTGATGTATATTTTAAATGAAATCATAATTTCTATATTTTCCAATTAGTTGAGTACTCCCCCTGCGTCAACTCCATGAAGTGGTTAGGAATAACTAGTAAAGACAGCAGAAGTTGCAATATTCTGCTCAATGATACCTGAACTTACACGTCACATTTGGTTATCAGCCTCTTCACACTACAGCAGTTTTGAAAATGATTTCATTTCCTTTTTTTTCTTTCAGAGGAGGTCACATAATTGAAATTGTGATTCAGGTGAAATGCCAAAGAAGTAACCCTTTCACTGATGCCCACATTCCATATCTATGTAGCAATCTTTCTTTCAACTGCGCAGCTTTTAATGGCTGTGTGTTTGAGGCGACTGGATTCTCTCAGAAGCTCCAGACATCACAGAGTTCAACTGTTAGCCTCAGAGGATGATGCAATGTGACATCTCTTTATCACTTCAGCTTTATTTTTGAATTTCTCTCTTAACATATCACCCATGTGACAATCACACTTAACAAGATAATATCAGTTTCCAAAATGATCTCAAATGCCAGCTTCCAAGCCAAGGTCTCTTTTCTTTTAACTATAGAAAACCCTTTTTTAATCTTTGTAGTATAAACCTCTGCAGCCACTGTGTTTGTTTCACTTGAATGGGTTTAAAACTGTAATATATACAAAGACTGTGCAAGAAGATGGCATTAGGGTGGATTAGCATATCTTGCTTGGACACACTCCTTTCACCACACAGCATCCAACAAATGAGTCCGCGAGACAGATTAAGAATTAACCATTGACTGTTTTTCTGGATCCATCTGTTGTTTCCAGTTAGGATTTATAATGTGAACTTTTACTAAAGTAAATGTTTAAGTCAATGAATGATTAAACAACTTTGATGAAGGCGTAGTCTGTAATTGTAAAGAGACACATCTGTATGTTTAAAATCAGTTGGGTGAAGGGTAGAGAGAAAGAGCTATATCCATGCGGTCTCAATAACTCACATTGTTAGAAAAAAAGAAGTTAAGAATACTTGTTTTTTTTGTTTTTTTTTAAATCCCAGGACTGAGAATCATTTGATCACACATAAGAAGTCCAGCCACAGATGCTATTAAAACTTAAAGCCTGAATCCTTTGGACCTAGAACAAAGGCAGTGGAAACATCAGTGATAAATTATTCACATCAAACTTGTCACCCCTCCCTCCCCCAACACTGTTTTGCCCAGACACTCCAAACTAATTCCACTCCGCCTCTTTGGATTGAATTACTGGAGAAGCTACTTCAGAAGTCTTCATTTATCACCTCTTATCGGTCCCATGCTATTCTCTATGCCTTCTTTCTATGGTTTTATTGAACTTGTGTTAACAGCCCGACGCAACGTGTTGCCTTGTCTGGCGACGAGCTGTATTATTTGGTTGTGTATATTTCTGTTCCCTGTATTTCTCGATTGTTTCTGTGCTGTGGGTTTTTGTTTCCTGTTCGTATATTATTCAGTGATTATTGTGGTTTGTGTTCTGTTCCCTGTTATTTACTCGGTTTCATCTAGTCTAGTTGGACTTCCTGTCTTGTGTCGTCCCGTGAGTGTCTGTTCTGTTTCCTGTCTTATTTTGACAGTATAGGTTTTCTGCTTTGTTGTGTCTTGCTTTACTTCCTGTGTTTTCCCGCCCTTGTGGTTGCCTGATGTTTCTCACCTGTTTCCCAGGCGTTGTGTCACCGTTACCTGGTGGATTTAGTGTCTGTGCTCCCTTTGTCTCTTGTCAGATCTTTTGGTGTGTGTGCGCGCATGCAAGCGCGTCCATCCGTCCGTCCATCCGTCCATCCGTCCATCCATCCGTCCGTCCGTCCGTCCGTCCATCCGTCCGTCCGTCCATCCATCCGTCCCCCAGTCCCAGTTTGTTCTCCTGTTTTTTTTTTTGCATGTTGGATCCCTTTTTTGTATTTCCCTGTTTGTTTGTTTTTTGTTAAACTCTCTCCTGCCTGCCTAAGATCTGCTTTGTGACATATATGGCTTTACATTTTTGCTTGGCTGGATGCACATCTGAAAGCAACACATCTACAGTTCCCACTTATTTTTAGTTATTATAATTAGGTTTTAGCCATGATAGTGTAGGTCCATGGACAGCAATGTTGGTTCAAACTTTGGTCCAGACTGACATATCTCAACAAATAGTTGACATTTATTATATTAATGGTTCTCAGATGATGTATTGTAATAACTTTGATTTTATGACTTTTCCTCTAATGCCATCATAAGTTTGAAATTTGTGGTTTTAGGTAATATGTCTCAACAGGTATTAGATGAAATGTTATATACATATTCATGTTTCCCACAGGATGACTTATAGCCATCGATCCACTGATTTTTCAACAAGCGCCATCATCAGGTGAAAAGTTTAATTTTGTCTTGTTAAGGATAAGGATATTCCCATTTGCCTCATGTGTACTTTGCATTTAGTGCTAATCTGCAAATGTTAGCATGCTAACAAGCTTAACTAAGATGGTAAACATGACCAACATTATACCTGCTAAATGTTACCACTTTAGCATGGCCATTTTGGGCATGTTACCATGCCGACGTTAGCACTAGCTCCAACTCAGTACAGCCTCACAAAGCTGCTAGCTGGACTGTTGGCATTTAGAGCTAGGGTATACCAGAGACCTAGTTTGTACGACGTGTTGGCTGACCTCATCTGAAGGTAAATTTATAACAGCTGTTCCAAAGGGCCGCGTTGGAGGCCAGATATAAAAAGCCGACTGATGTCTCTTACCTTCCGCTCTGTGTGTTGCCGTTCTCAATCTCCATTCACTTCAGGAAAACAACAAACTTTAAGCTGGCAATGGCAAGTTTTGAAGAAAATGTTTGTGGAATAATTGCCTGTAAAGATTTCCAAAGAACATGTTTAGGGCATTTCCTGTCCATCTGGGACTGATTGGTGGGATCGCTGTGGACGACGTACACTGGTAAGAGCCAATGGGGTTTAACCATGGATCAGCTCATTTAAATGGGTAACATTACTGTATGGTGTCACCAAAACAAGTTCCTTCCCAAGACTATTTCACAGAGCCATTGCCGCTGCATCTGGAGCTTAGCGCCGCCCAAGACGATTGGGATTGGTTTGCAATAAATGCAAACAACCCATCTCCTGCACTAATGGGATAACGTTTTTGTTCTCTCCTATCCTAGAATGCATCTGTGGTGTAGACCTTAGGCCACAGCGCTGCGGAGATAGGTCTGGCAACATGCTGATTTGCTTCTCCTTCTACATTCTGTACATATGTAGTGTCACAGCACATTGATGATTCAGCTGTGCAGGACAAGCCGTCCCGTTAACCTGCTCTAGGCATCGTCCTGCATCACATCTCAGGCTGAGGTCTCTCCTTCCTCCTCTCTATCAAACGCTCCTGAGTGAGCCATTCAGACGAAAAGTGTTTTTGTTCAGAATCAACCAGCTGTGATTAAGGGGATTTGGGGGGGATTTTCTGGATTACCACTCCAACACTTGTGTATAAACAGCTGAATGTCACAGGTTGTGTGTACTATCATGACCGAGTCCATTCACTTCACAGAATGGATTAAGAGAAAAACTGTCAACACAATGCCACGAAAAATAGCTCCTAATTTCAATTTTACACCTTTTCCTTTTGAGTGTAGTTTTTCTGTGCTAGAGCTGCAGAAATAAATGTGCAATAAATTAGTAACAACCAAGTAATGGACTTAATTAATCAATGTTTTGGTACCTATGTATAGCTATGTAATATTTGTGTCAAACAAATATCAAAGACAGTTATCAAGCAAAGAGGCTTTTGTTGTTGTTAAAAAATAAATTAAAAAAATATATATATGAATAGTGTCTTTGCTTCTTTGAGATTTTTATGGTATGGGCCTTTTCTTTCTTTCCTTGTTCCTCTGTGTTTTATGTTGTAATCAACATTATTGATTATGTCTCCAAGGCCGTGTGTAATAGCTGGGAGAGCATCACAGCTCAGACAACAGCCAGTTGGACTCTTGAATCTTTGATAGGCAAATTCATTGTTCTGTGAAAACATCACCTTGTGGTTGCTCTAACCTAGTGGCATTGTCAGTTATAAATCAACTGGCTCGCATTTGAAAGCCTGATTTATAAAGTCCATGAATCGTTTATTACGAAAATGTTTGCCATCCGTATTTAATAAATGTGTGACTATGCATGGATTGATATAGGAGTTCTTGTATGACACGTTATAAACTCCTGTGACTATGAGGTAATAAGATGACTTCATACTTAGGTCAGTGCTTAGCAAAATTGCATGCAACATAAACACCTTAACTAATACCTAGCAGGGAGGCTAGTAGACCGGGGAGTGTATGGTGTCCCGCGTGTTGCAGTTCCTTTCTGCGTTATTGTCTTCCTAACCACAACTGTCCCGTTGTCGGCGCGTGGTTTTTCTCCCATCCCAGAATGCTGTGTGGACCAGCCGGACCTTCCTCCGCAGCACTTTGGAGGACGGTCTGGCAATGCGGGACTAACAGCCAAGTGACTCCTCTGATATCCATGGAGTCATCAGCAGCTTCTTTTTATCTACTCACCTACAAATTGCTTCTGCTCCTTGTTTTTGTTGAGAAGCTCATTTTGTCAAATATTTTAGTATGGGCCTATGGTTTCTGTGTGTAATTAATGTCTATGCCCAACATCAATCACCGAATAAAGGTGTGTGAAATAGTCAGACCACTTGTTAGCTAGCAAACTGACCCCCTTACAGTTGCAAAGCTTTTGTCTTAAAAAGTAAATCCTACTTGTGTCATTCATCATCACTCCATTGAGAACGGTTTAGTCTCTTCTTCTCTGTCTGTGTCACTCAGCGCTTCCACCAGGCTACCCTGTGGCGCTGCCTCTCACAGAGGTGTGTGCGTGTGTGTGTGTGTGTGTGTGTGTGTGTGTGTGTGTGTGTGTGTGTGTGTGTGAGTGAGAGTGAGAGTGAGTGTGTGTTTCTCACATCACCGTGTGACACAGACAGATAAATGATTTGAATACACTCGTGTACGATACGTGACCAGACCTTCACACTTTGTATCTCATCACATGAGTAATTCATGTTTGAAGCACATGTGCACACAGTTGAAGCTAAAGGGCCACACACACACACACACACACATGACTGGTGGTTGTTGATGGAAACTCTGTGGCTGTTTTTAAATCAGACGCTGTTTTCTGCATGTGGTCGGCAGTGGCGGTCAGTTGGTCTGGTGTACGTTTTAGAATTAATACCAGAATTTAGAGAACAGGAATCAAGCTTTCAGCATCAGTAACTGGAAGACAGTGCATACAAGTATCAGCGCTTTGTGCATTAGAAGCACAGTGTGAAGTGTTGTTTACAGCGAGAGTCATGGAAACACTGATTCCAGCATCTGTTCTTAGTCCCAGACAGCAGTACTAACTTAGAAGCCTTCATGAATTTGCTTCACTGATGCTCAATTGTTTGTAAAAAGAATAAATGACTATGATGTCTATGTTGTTACTACTTTAAATCGCTGAATCATGGTATGAACAATGTCATTAACATTTTCTTACCTTGTCCTCTGCTAAAGGTCAGCATTAATGCCTTCCTTAGGCTCTTCTGCAACAGTTTCCTAGCAACCTGTCGTCGTTCTTTGACTGTCCTTATTCTAGGTAATTACAGTGAAGATTATGTCACCAGCTGATGGGTCTCCAACTGTTGTTTGAATTAAAGAAATCTCTCACATACTAGTAAAGCTACAGTGCCAAGAAAAAGAACATGGGCCTTTTGGAATCACCTATATGTAACCCTTTAAAGCTGCACAAATGAATGTTTTTTTATTGGCAATGGATGAAATAACTGCATATGACCTATTGCAGGTGAAAACCCACAGAGAACGACCACCCCAATCTGCAGTTCCCCTTAACTCCACAGAGCGTTTTAGCATCTTTTAGCTCTTCTACCACTACGCTGCCGTGGCATTTAACCGTGGGCCAGCCCAGTGCTGTTCAATGTGGTCAAAACAATCCTATTAAAAATGATGTGGGTTTTAAACACCTTAGAATGTATGGCAACCTTAAAATGTTAGCATACAGTTTTACACATTAGCATGAGCACTTGTCGATGTAACACATTTTAGCTTTAGCTTTAAGCTGGATCAATTTTGAAATAACATATCAATACATTTATGTCTAGTGTATTACTGTGCAGTTAATGAAAACTTATGCTGTGCTAAAATGAAGTATTACTGTTACTATCATTTTTTCACATTGTATGATTACCGTCTGCTGTTTCCCGTGTTTTGATTTTATGGTTTTGACAGAAGTTCGAGATTTTCGGGGTTTGAACGTTGAACATCAGAAACATTTGGGATAATTTAAGTACACAACTAAAAATGTATATAGTTACTGTATAGTCGTTTTTTGGCATTTTAATGCAGAGATATTACATATTATATCTTTAAATACACAATTTAATAATAACCTGATATATTGAATTTGCAAAGGTTGGAGCCAGGAAAGAAGAGTGTATGCCTTCGTTCAGAGAATTTTAATTCAATAGAATGTAGAGGATTTTGGTGATTCACTGGTCTAGGTGTCTGGTGAAATGAACAGTTGTTTTAATGGCATTTTAAAGAATATATTCCACATTCAGCAGGCTCTATAGCATCATTTCTTCAGATCTGTGTAGAGGCCCACCCCTCCCCCACCTCTTCTTCAATTTTGGATAAACATGTTTTTCGTGTTTTAAGCATTAGCCTCCTCATCCCTCACTGGCCATGTGTGTGTTTCACATGCTCTCCATCCCGCTGGTAAATAATTCTGAACTACATGATCAAAATCATTTTGAGTCTGTGGTTCACTTTTGCATGTTAGCAACAGCTCACGCTCGTGCTCCAGGCACAATCTCCTATTCTCACAACATCCACGCACACTGCCAGCAGAAACCTAATTTGTGGATTAACCTCAGATTTACATCTTGGAATGTGACACCTTCCGAGGGAAAGTGTGAGCGATGCTGGCTCCTATTTGAGGAAATCATTAACAATTAAGAACAGGGGTAAGGGATGACTCAAAATGGATGCAGAGTAGCACGGAAGCAGCAACGCCAGCTGAAATAGTAATGTGTTTTCCTGTGTAGCTGTCACCTCTCTTATCTTATATGCTTTGAGTGGCAAAGACTTGACGTGGTATTCCTGCTCACAGAACCAGAACACTATTGCATTGTTGGTAATGCGTTGGCAATGGTAATGGGAGAAATCCATCCCAACAAGGATTCCACATGTTAGTCCCGTGTTATTTCACACTGCATCTACCTTTCTTTAAACCCCTTTCCCATTTTATGAACAATGAACAAGACCTGGTCTATCTGATACATTGAGTGGCTCGGCTGTGTAAATGGATGGTACTCCCTTTAGTCTTATAGTTATTATTAGATAGTCAATGTACTTATTTAAGCAGAAAGAAGGAAGGAAACTGCTTTTATATTGTTTGAAATATACAGTAACAGCTCAAAATCATGAGGTGAAAAGGTTAGGGGGTCATAAATCAGACATAGGCTACATTTTAAATTTAGTCTGTTCTTCGAGGCAGTGCTCAGTGCTCACCTCGCTCTCCCAGTCTGCTCATGTTTTATTCATGTCACCTTTCACATTATGTTTTCATCCCGCATGTTTTCCAGGCAAAACGGGAGGGATCTGTGTTTTGTTTCTGTCAAATGTTTTCCTCCAAGGCAGAGATTGGGCAGCCTGACAATTTAGGATATGAGGAAGAGAGACGTTGGGTCCTGGAGCACAGTTAGTAATGGTCCACAAGCCTGCAGTGGCGCTGTAGTCTTCCTGCTGAATTAGACCTCCTAACCCTTTATCAAACATCAGGTTTGTCTCGTTCAGGTAGGTTCTTTCTAGGAAGTTAGGGGTAGAAATCGCTCATGGCATGTGGCCTGTTTATGGTGAAGTTTAAAATTAATATAATTATTTGGTTTAGTGTTTAGTTTTAGTTACCAAAGTAAATTAATTTGAAACCATTGTTATTAAGAGTCGATAGCCACGCTAGCAGCTCTGTGAGGGTGTACTGAGGCAAAGTGGTTCTTTGAGCTAACATGCTAAAGGCTCAAACTGCTGGTATACGGACAGCTGTAGACACAGCGGACGCAAAGTACATAAGGTACAGCGTAGGGTACATATCTACGAAGTACATTCAACACAGAACCATAAATCACGTCTGTGCTGTTGTGGATGTCCACACTGAGCCTATGACATTTATGTCACGGGAACCCTCACACATTCGTGGACTCGGACAGTATAGTTTTGGAACATCTTATGCCTGAACCAAACTAGTTCATAAGAAGTGTTGTCCAACCACATCTGAAATCAAAGCGAGTCATAGCCGTCATAGACGTGATATTGTGATGAAGACGCACACTTTAAGACTTTTGCTCTAAGTTCAGACAAAAGTATACTGGCAGTTGAAATAGACCGGGATAGTCATCCCTAGAACCTCATGTATCTACAAAAGGAGGGCCCTGCAGACAAAGGTTAAGAACCACTGGAGTACACAATAGCACAAATAGACACTTGTGTTTGAATACATGTCAAATACCACAAGACGAGGATCTGTTGCCCAACCAAGCTGTTTGACCACCACACAGATGCAATACACAAATTGCACTGCATAGTGTGTATGACGTTTTGATATTTTTTCCATGAACTTTTAGCCACGCCAGTGGCATGGTTCTAGGGTTGCCAATGGCTGGCTGGAACTTTTGTGTTGTTAGTGTCCAAATGAGCAGAGAAATAAATACATAAAAATAAACTTCTTTTGGATTGCACCATTAAAAGGTTAAGCACAACTGGATGGCAGTGAATGCTACTGCAATCTCAGAGAGAATGAACAACTTTTACGTTGAATGGAATGGAAATGGGAGACGTTGCAGTTTAGGTTTTTAAGTCATGATTTGCATCTACAGCACTGTTCACAGTGGAATGCTTCCATACTGTAGGCAACCTCAATATGATATTTCACCATTTGGCTGTTGTTTTTGGCCGAATGTGCATGCGCTTCCAAAACCCTCAGCCCCCAGGCCGGGATCCCAGAGGAGATAAAGGATGAAGAATAGATGGCATTCTGAGCTTTCAAGCCTCATGCACATGTTTTTATTTTTACCTCCAGACTTCTTGGGAGCCATCTGTTTAAACATTTAAAGAATACCTTACTCTCGCCAGCCAGAGAGAGTAGAGCAGCTTGACCAGCGAACATTATGAATGTGCTGTCGAGTAAATGTAGCTCCCAAGATAGAAGGGCAAATAGATTTGTTTGAGATGAAACCAGGAAATAAGAGTCAACTGCTACTAGGAATTCATCTGATAATAGGGAGGAACACGAAGGACGTGAGGATACTGTCTGCAAACATGTTTTAAATGGTGTGCGTCTGACCAGCTGGGTTAACTTTTGGATGAGAATTGATCAACTTCCTGCTGTTTTCACTGCAAAAGCCTCCACTGCGCATATTTGTGGCCCCCTCAGGGAACAGCTTGTTCTTGGCATTGTGTCTCACGACCAGACAGAACAATTAAACACTGTAGGACAAATCCAGAAACTACAGAGCACATAATCCCTGTTTAATGCATTCTGTATAATAGCTCAGAGATGTAAGGTAAAGAAGAATAAACGCTCCAAAGTCTATTATCTGTTATTCAGATATGAGCGAACATCATTGAGGATGATTTTGTTTTTTTTTATAAGGTTTAACCTTCTGGTCTTTTAAAGACACTTTTTTTTTTTTTTTTTGCTTTCCCGTATCTCAGTTCATAATTGGCTTTCTTAAGCAGATGGCAGTTTTTACAAAAAGCCAAATTGTGACACTGAGTGCCTCCCCCAAGACTTCTCCGCCATTTTCCGAGAAAGCCTCGGAATAGATCATGACAAGCCATTACTGTTCTTCACTTTACCCTGTTTATTTCTATTTACAGCAGTTAATACAATTATTCCCAGTCGTGACCTATTTAAGCGACGCATGCTACGAGCCATTAGCATTCAGCGAGTCTACAAAGTTACCACGTTGATGGATTTGAGAAAGGAGTTTGTGTTTTTTAGAGCGTGCGTAGGTGGAGGTTCAGAAGCCACCTGTTTGTCATCATTTAACTGATTTTCTGTTGCCATAGGAGCAGGCGTTTTTTTTTCTCCCATGAAAGTGCAGCACTTCAGAGCGCAGTGTCTGATTTCAGATCTACAAGAAGGTGTCAGGGGAGTTGTCCAGGATTTTACACTTACCGTCGCTTCCATTAGACAACTTGCAGCTCACTTTGGAGAAAATGTTTAGTTCAGAATGTCTTTATTATTGCAGAACCATTCATGGGTACATAGTAATGTGGATTTAGCAAATCTTTAAATACAGCATATGTGCTGCATATGTTATAATAAAGTGCAAATGTAGGATCTGTTAGCCTTTCCCTGATTTCTTTTGTACTTTGTTGGTTTTCATTTATTAGTCCACCTGAGAATAGTTCAAAGACTTCCTCAGTAAACCACCAGAAAAGAGAAAGTCAACATTCTTGCTAGATACATGGCATTCAGTTTCCTTCGCTGCTTCGGAGCTTTCCTCAGCCACGCAGCTGTCCCCAGTGGTCGCTGTGGGTCAGTGTCCATGTGGTCATGCTCCAAATGTGTTCATTTCAGTTTCATTTAAAGGTGCAGTATGTAATGCTGGCAGCTAGTGTTTAAAATACTTACTGCAGTACATATTCTACATACTCCCCCGCCCCTCCTCCCCAGAGTTGAAGTTCTCGGAGGTTGCCAGGTTGAGACCACAGCAGCCACAACAATGTTCATGGACTCTAAACTGTTTCCATAAACTAAACTCCATCTCCAATATTTACCCGGGAGGGAGGTGGTGGGGGGGGTTTGTTATGTCTCTGGTCACGTCACTTTTAGAAACATGCCATTTTTTTTAGGTTGGGTAGAATCTATCTCCGTTGATCCTGTTAGTTTGTTCGCAACTGTAGCGCATTGGCTTCACGTGTTTACAGGTCTAGATCTGGCAACCCGGCCTGGCTGTCCAGCTGGCCAGTTGATACCAACACACAGGCCCAAAAACACAGACCGACATCACGACACGGAACGGACATTACAGAAGGACAAAATACTGAAGTAGCATTGTTGGCAGAAAAGATAGTATTTCAACTTAGCATGTTTCCTTAATATCTGGTGATGCATTGGGCTCATTTTTGGATTCATTACAGTAAATATATTACATATTGGACCTTGAATTTAATGTGGGTGATGAGTAACACCACAATAAGTCATATTGTTGCAATAATTTTTATATTTTTATGCTGAACGAATGATAGTAGGATGCCTTAATGTCAGCCTCATAGATTGACTATTGTCAGCTCAGACAGCTGATAGATACTTATTGTGTAATCAATTAAGCAAAATAGTTGCCCTCCAAGAAGGATCAGCCTCATTTCAAAGCCAAATACTGTATAACTGTTATAGATTTAAGGCATAGGGAGGGGGGAGGGCGATGGGTGCGTAAGGTAGACAAATGGAAGATACGTGCTTAGTATCTGGTTACAGGCTGTTTGGTTTTAAAAACAAGAAAAATGTCAAACCTGCTTCCCTTTGTTATTCTCAATACAGCCTGTAATCATTTCTGAGGTTTGAGTAATAAACATGTCAATACTTTTACCAATACCGTGACTTTGACCGGTTCCTAAACGATACTAATTTCAATACCAGTTTCACACATTATTAGACATTATTGCACAAATCTTTTTATTTATTTTCCAGCTCCGACTACGTGAGCCCCGGCTCTGTAACGTACAGGTTTTCCTGCCTGTCTCTACGTTAATCGCAGACGTTATTAGATCGTGGTGGAAGCCTGCCCCTGTTATGGCCTGTATTTTTTTACTATTTTTCTATTTGAGTTTTCTGTTGGCCTGCCCTGTTTGTCCCTGCTGTTTTCTTTTTTCCTGACTCTCCCTCCTGCTGAAGCCAGCTGACCACGCACACCTGAGTCTCATCCGCAATCACCTGCTCCCGCCGCTCACACCTGCCTTCCATCTCCACTCAGCATCAGTATATCAACCCCGGCTCTTCAAAGCATCTTCGCTTGTTTGTTGCTCCGGTCACCCTGTGTCACAAGCTCCTTATATCCTAAAGTATTCTGTACCTCCGTGTTCTATGACTTACTCTTTTTGTCTTTTCCCTGCAGTTATCTTCTCCACTCCTGTTTAGCGTCTCCGGTCAGCTGGCTCCTTCTCTCGAACCCCCTCCCACGGCACCCTGCTTCCACTTATCCTCGTCTCTGCTCCCAGCTCCAGTGTGTCCTCCTCGGCTCCACGACCCCGGCTCCTCCACTCTCTCCCCAAGTTCTCTCTCCCCTGAGACTCTCCTATCCTCCGTCTCGTCGTCCCTGGTGCCTGCCTTCCCCTCTCCCTCAGAAAAATAATCCATTTGCATTCATTTGATCCTTGCGTTTGTGCCTGAAAAGTGTTGAATTTGCTAGCTAGCCCTAGGTTAGATTATTTCTATGTTGAGGTGCCTGTTTATGAAGCTGAAGGTGCACATAATGACAAAATATACAATTGATGCAAACCAACAGGAATCCTCGCTTCATTCTGTGTGTATGTTTTGTGGGTAGGGCCTCATATTCATTTTTGAAATGGGGCCCCCCTGATCGATCAAAGGCCACCCCTGGTAACTACAGAAGTATCCCATGAGGTACAAGTACCCGTTGTTAAGAATTACTGCTCTGAAGTCATCTGACCAGCTCACTAATATGTTAATAAATAGGTCTCATTACAGCAATCCACAGCCCAAGGGTAGCTGCTTTTAATAAGGGCTACGTTCCAAGGCAGTTGGGTCCACGTTCAGACAGATCATTGACAGTGGAGAGAGACCACAGTGATGTACGGCCTTCATGGCAAACTGGCTGAAACCAGAGACGGCCTTGCTAAGCCTTTAAATAACAGAAAAGTATGTTGCAGGGGATGTCATCGTCACCTTAAGCTTACATTGAAAACATGCTGACTGGATGTGTCTATTAAAGGCCTTGTGTGATCTGATCTATCCCTTTTAACAATGCGAGTGAGTCCTATTCAAAAGTGGGTCAATGGAGCTATTTTTAGTAGCCATTGCACACTCTTTTTTTACAAACAAGCAAAGGCACAAATTCTGGATTTAAAACGTCACCCAGCTGCATTGAACAAATATTCGGGGGAAATGAAGGCGTTCGACTTTCCGGTGAACTATTTATCTGGTTTCAAAGTTCGCCTCCCTGTGGAGATGAGAAACTGTGTGAGGGCATGAAATGACTGATGGGGGGGGGGCTTTGCCACTTTGATTGGCTTTGATAAACTGGGGACTTTTAAGGTTTGTAGGGCTCTCTGTTCTAAAGTGGGCTTTTGTTTCATCATCTCCATGCGTTGCATGGTCTATACCTTGTTGTAATTCCTCATCATTTTCTGGGGTTCTCTCTCATATTGCCTTTCATTTCCAGAGAAAGCACTTGAAAAGAAGGTGTTTGCTGCCTTCTCCTCTGTAAGAAGTGACACTGTGGGCGATGATGTGATGGAGGCGTACCAGAGACAACATCCTCACATGCACCGTACTGGATTAATGTTCCACAATTGCACACAGAAGTTTGTTAACTAAACAGAGCATAAAGTGGCATATGTTGAAACTAGAATCTTAGGTGTGCAGAAAACCCATTTATTCAGCAAGAAATGAAGGGAATGGACAGAAAACAAATATGCAGGCTGTTTTAGGATTATGCACTGTTAGTGATGGCGGGGAAGCAGTGAATTGCTGCTCGTCCTGCAATCAAGCCCAATAAATCACATAAGGCTGTGCACTGCCCCAATCAACAGACAAGAGAATGTCAGTGGAGCAGAAAGTGATTTTGCGGCAGAGCAGAAAATGCATTGTATTCCTACAGGCATCGCATGACAAATCTGTAGACTTCTACTAAGTAGAGGTGGAGCATTGTTTGTACGAATTCCTAAATGGCTGTTGCACCTCAGGCAAACCAGAGACAAAGGAAACATTAGCAAATGATGGCTCGTTTTGGCCTTCAAACTGTAAGTTTTACTTTTACAAATTAAGGTGAAATGTTGCTGATGCTTAAATAAAGAGTTGACACTTTGCATAGCAGGTTTTTGCATACGTGACTGTATATTTTAGTTTTGCCAGAGGACATCACATACGTGCTGGTGACACCTGAGCACCACGGGCAAACGTGTAAAGCTGTTAGTTACCAGGGTTCAACAACAAAGGTTGCCCGAAGGCCCGGGGCAAGGAAATATAAAATGTTATAATACATAAATATAAAAAAATTTTAATATAACATCCAGGCAAGTGGTTAAAAAAAAATCAATTTTTCCAATTATAAATTATATCGTTCTCATACCCTAATACCTTCATCACCTTCATAGTGGCACAAAGATCCCATGTTTCCAGGAAAACCCCACTAATATTTCTCACCTCTGGTGAAACTCCCATGATCTATTATCCAGCACGCCTCATTTTGGTGTGTAGAAGTTCCCCATTTTGACACTTGTTTTGGTAGAAGAGAAAGTCCAAACACAAGTTTCCTACAGAGTTTACTGAGGTTATGTAATGTCAATGAGCATGGAGACTGATGAAGCCCAAAATAGACTGCCTTGCTCAAAGGCAGCAGTTAAGAATAAATGTGTTACTTGCCACCCTTAAATCACCAGCTCTGATTTGGCTTTCATCCTCCTCCTGTTAGTAGCACATTTCAAAGCAATCGTTTTCTGGCTACTTTTCAGTGCCAGTCTCACTCTGAGCTCAAGGCTAAAGTGCTACTCAGATGAGTCAGAAACATCACAATTTATGATGAATTATATGATATCTAATTGGTGCTTCCTGTTATGTGGATGGGCCAAGTGGGAGCAGTCAGTGTCCAGGGTGACACAGTTTGTCAAAGAGAAACCGTTTGGATTGGGAGTGACATCTGCCAGGAGGGCTTGTCTGCTTTACAGTCAGAGGTGATGTGAGAAAGATGAGACAGAATCAGGATGGCAAGAGAGGGAAGAAAGACAAGCAAAGCCAAACTGACATCAAATGAACACATTTATTTACAAGTGCACAGTAAACTGGAAGGATAGGATCTATATTAATAATATCATATTCCCTGTGAGGTTGCTGGCTAATAAGCAAAGGTTGACTGGTGAGTTAATACATGTTAAACATGGTGTAATCACACATGTACAACATGAGTTTGCTCCCTCTGCTCCCGCGCTCCATGTTCTGCCAGTGTTGTATCATCACTGGAACAACACTGCCACTTGGTGGCTGGATCATCACGCCCTCTGGTCAATACATCGCAAAGTTGGCTTAAGCACAGTCATACAGCTCTTAGCCTTGTGTGATATTTGCACTACAACTGAACTCATGAGGCTCACTTAAGGTTTAGCCCCATGGGGGAAAACACTTTGCAAGCTTCAATGTGGTGCATGGGAAAGTAATTTGAAATGAAAGTCATGCTGTTATGATTTATTGCCATGCAATCTATTTTTTACCCAAGTGGTATTTACACATTTACCAGTGTTGTCTAAGCCTTCTGTCCAACTTTTCATACTTAACTGCTGCTAGGTTTCAGCCTCGGGAAATACGCAGACATTTTAATATATAATAGGTATCTCTGACTCTGATTCAATCTCTTTTTGAACAGAACTTCATGTCAATTTACACTGTGATATTTTACTGTCTTTGTATGTGCAAGTAATATGGGGGGGGGGTGCCTAACTGATGGACCTAAAACATTTCAGTAACTTAGGGGTGATTTTTCAAAATAAAAATGAATTAAAATAAGCACAAACCACACACACACTGTCTCAAAGTGAACAAAAGATTGTGGGACAATGAACTGATTATGATTGTTTAAGCTCCCCTTTTAAGAATATTTTTAAAGGAATTGTTTGACACGACAAAACCAGTTTTGCTTACTGCCTAAGAGTGCGATAAGCGCATTCAACAATGAAGGTACAAACTCAGAACATCAAGAAACTAGTACAAGTACATAAGCTTCAAATAAATACAAAGAGCCACATGTAAGTACTTCTTGGCTAAGGTGCAGTTGGAAGAGATGTGTTTTTAGCCTGCGACGGAGGATGTGTAGACCTTCAGCTGTCCTGATGTCAATGGGGAGCTCATTCCACCATTATGTCTCAAGTTAAGTTAAGACATATCGTGACTTATCGTTAAGTTGTTGCAACCCTAATAAAATAGAAAGTTCAAAGTTCGTTCTGTCTCTCTTGCCACAACCTAGCCAACCAACAGCAACAGCGTCCCTGCTCTAGCTTCTAACTTCCACCAACAGTAGTCTGGATCAACTGAAGTACATTTCCAGGATGTATATTGTATGTGGCGCTTTCTTTTGTGGGGTGCAAATGTTCCACCAAAAAAAGTTCGTTTCCGAGACTGTTTTGCAGAGCCACCGTCGCTGCGTCCGAGACGATTGTGATTGGTTTAAAGAAATGCAAACAACACTAAGATTTTTTTCTCCTATCCCCTAATGTAGGTGTTGCATAGCCAGACCTTCCTACACAGCGCTGCCAATGTGACACTACCTAACAGAGATGAGAGCAGTAGCAAACTTCTCATCTAACTCGACAAGAAAGCAAATAAGTGCATTTCCAAAAATGTCAAACTATTCCGTTAATTAAATCAACTTTGAAAATACAGTTTTATTTTCCTAGTTGCTGCTTTTAAAACATGTGTACTGCGAGTTACACTCAGCTGTAGTTTGACATGCCATCTCTTAACCCTAAATGCAAGTTTATGAACCACAAGCCATTCATGTGAAACCTTTCTCAGATCGGGACATAGAGGGTCCGGGCTTTTTAACCTTTTACCTTTGAGAAATGACAGCCACATGTCACACTGATTTTTGTGTGTACTCTCCATTTCAGGCTCAGCAGGCACCATGCTGACTTCCCTAAAACTCTCCATCATTGACCTTAAACGTCCCGGTGAACCCAACCTGACAGGTCAGGCCTGGGCCTGCTGGTCATATCGGCCAGGGCCAAGTGAAACAGTTGTCTGCAGTCATCTGGAAGTGGAGCCTGTGGGCAGGACTCAGTGTGGTCAGCTCACGGTCAGTAAGTGCAGCTCTCCCATGCCACATCATTGTCAACTCAAGACAACAAACACTGGTCCCGAGATGCACGTTACTGTCTGAAAGAATTAAGTATAGTTCAATTGGAATGCAAAAGTTAACTTCAGATTTAAACATTGAGAATGGCTGTAACTGGTCCAAAGATTTATTCATTTGACCTTTATTCCACTAACTATTTAAACAAGAACATGTTTTCCCATCATACAAGTATATGCGATATATTATCTTCCTGTCATCTAACTCTACTGGTGGAAGAAGTATTCAGATCCTTTATGTAAGTAAAAGTACTTATACCACACTATACACATAAAAAAGGTTGGTTTGTGTTTAGTAAAAGTCTTGCATTGAATATGTTACTGAAGTAACAGTATGTAAGTATCATCAGGAAACGTACTTGAAGTAAAAGTACTCAATGCAGAAAAGTCCTCACATTTTAGAAAGTGGAAACTCAGTGATTATGGTCCCATCATTTCAGATGGACTTGCAGTCCGTTATATTGTTGGCTAGTTTAATTTATTATAAAACATTTTATTTTATAAAGTACAGGTGTTTTGCGTGTGCAAATCTGAATTTGTAACTGTCAGATGAATGTATTGGAGTAAAAAGTAATATATTTCTTCATGAAATGTAGAAGTAGATGAAAAGGCATGAAAAGAAAACACTCAAGTAAGAACTTCAAATGTATACTTGAAGCAACACTAGAGAACTTTTTGAACATTTAAATAATGTTTCCAAAATGGTTTCAGTGGTTTATCAACTGGTAACAGGGGGAACGGCACCTCTGCATTCGCTCTGCGGCTCTCTATAACTGCACTGTGCGAGTTTGTCAGATCGAGTAGCGGTTCCAGTTCCAATGAGACATAGTGGGACAATTCTGCTCCCACCTGTAGGGGGACCGAAGCAGGAAACGTTCTCTAGTGTTGCTTTAAAAACAATACTTGGAAATGTACTTAATTACATTCCACCACTGTGTAACGGATGGAGCGTTGCAATAATATCCAAACAGCAACAACAATTCACTTTTAATGTTGGCTTGTTTTTTTATTATAAGTTAATCAATGGAACAAAATTAAAAACGAAGGAAGGCCTTATCATAGATTCAAGCCGTTTGCCATGCGCCGCAAAATGAAAATCCTCTGTGGATCTTTTGCTGGGCTAAAACCTTAAAGGTTAGGAGTTTTCCAGCTCATCAGGCTTCAGCTGAGTTAATGAACCCTCATAGCCCAGCCCCCGCACTCTGGTCTGAGCATTACTCACGGGCTAAGCAGGGGAAAAAGAAGCTGCCAGTGTTGCTACGCCTCAGCAAGCCACTGCACACACACAGATCATGACTGTGGAACGTACGGGGTCACAGAGGTCTGTCTACACAACATCTGCTCATCCCGTGTGATATCTCAGGAGGGTTCAATCAGGCTTCGCTGCGACATGGATAAACAAACACAAACGTGCTGGGACATAATTTAATTACTTCCATCAACCAAGAACACTGAAGATGAAGGCTGGATGCCCCTGGACATGTTTGTGTGTATGTTTGAGCTGTAAAGTCAAGTGATGTCATCCGCAGAGGATTCTCTGGCCCAGATTCAATCAACTCACGTTGGTTTCCACAAGTGTACAACATGCCCAACATAAAGAAATGTCAATTTAGTTAAATAATTATTTCTCATTCCTTTTCTTTAAAAAAAAATAAAACAATTTTCATTTAATTTTTCAAGTTATATACAAAAAACATCCCAGCAAACATTTTACTGAGCAGACATTTCTGCCCTCTTCCAACAATACATTTAAAATGTCAAAAAATAATCTAAATTTCAAATGAAAAAGGAAACAAAACACTTACTTACCCATCAAAATAATCAACAAGTCCTCCAAACCACACGTCGATATGGGTCGTTTATTCCTAATTCCATCCTCATATCTAAATGACAGAACAAAACGTTCACAGTTTTAAACACGTCGTTAACGTTGTGAAACAGCAGCAGTTTGGTTATGTTTAGAAGAAGATGGTGGTTTGGGATCAAATCATCTGGGACTTAACTGCTGGTTACGCATGTCACACAGAACAAGACCGTCCGCAAGGACAAAACAACCTCCTTACTTTGCTCACATAATAATTACAGGAGGCCACTAGAGGGCGCTGCCACTGGAAACATTCATATGAGTCATAAATGCTGCCTGAACAAATGACCTATGGGAGCGTTTTTGGGGAAAGACAGTCTCAAAATAGTAATGCTACAGGAGTAGTTTGACATTTTGGGAAATACGCTTGGAACCATTGTGCATATCTTAGCTTAACATAAAGACTAGAAACAGGAAGTCCGAAGTTAACATAATCTCATTTTACAGCAAATAAAGTACACTAAAATATGTTTCTGAAAACATTTGAGTTGAGAAATAGGCAATGCAGTAACATAATCTTGATTCATATTTCATCAGCACTTCCTAGTTGGACAGTCAGATGAGTTTTCCGGAGCCTGGCGTGTTGTGATCGATGGACACTCTTTTGCAAATAATGCAAATTCAGATACGGCAAATGGTCGATCGACTCGTTGAGCGACTATATGCTTCATGCAAAAGCTGGATCTCCTGCTTTCCATAGAAAATAAATAGGCTCTGTTGACTTCACATCCGTCAACTGAACCAATGTACTCCACCTTCAGAGAGTGTTGAGAGTGAAACAGGCAGAAAACCCAAACAATGAGCAGAATGAAGCTGAGGGGAACTGCCGGGTCGGAGCTGGGTCTGTCGGCAGGCTGTAAGGGAGGGGCCTAACATTTAAATATAGGGGCGTAAAAGGCTGCATTAAGTTACTGGCAAACATGAACTGCACTTAGCTACAAAAGAGAACACATGCTGCTCTACTAACGTGCCATCATAGTGCAATATATGCAGTGCTGTTTCATCCAAAACATATGACATGTATTATTTAACCTATTATTAATTCATAGTAAATTCCAGCGGTGATAAACATATATGTATTTGGAGCAGAAAACTGCAAGGAGAGACCAACTGAAACGCTTACAGCTTGGCAACAGTGAGCATTTCCAGTTATGCAGTGTTGATTTACTTGGCCTAGATACAACAATATAGATTATTCTTATCCACGCTTCTCCGAGTGATGTGATGCATCAAGGGGCAAAGGGTTTCTAGGTTCACTGGTTTACTAAAAGTGTGTGGCAGGCAGCAGAAATCCAATGTAACAGAGCTGTCATGCTGAGATATTTCCAGAAAACTTCCACCAGGTCTGTGATTCAATTATGCAATGGTCTTTACTTTGCAGTTATCACAGAATCAAATCAAGAAAGAGCAGCGAGGACATTTACATAGAGATCTGGAAAAGATTCCAGCTTCTTGCACCAGTGCTTCTATTGGAGCAGAGGAAAAGTTTAGAAAATGTGTTATTAAACCATCACAGAGGCAACGAAGTTCTGGATTGATTAGAAGTAATTACGTGACTGCAGACCCAAAAAAATCCTAAAAGAGATGTGGACTAAAAACTGCTGGCCATTCACACAATAGTAAAATGAAAATCTCCGTGGGAGTAGCTAAGCAACCGTGGAGAAAGAACTCCTTTAGAAATGTCTTTGATGGCTGCAGATTACAAGTGGATTGGTTTTAAACTTCCAACAAGGCGTTTAGAAGCACACGCTGACAGAGTTGTGATTTGGAATGAGTGGCTTCACAGTATGCTATGTCAGAAAACATTAGCTTTAGACTGATGTTTAAATGGCGATGCTATTCAAGGATTCGTGGGCGGAAAAAGTCTTGTTTGCTTTCAATGTTCTGATTTATCCCACAATTGCTTGATCATGTTATTGTCCAGTTGAATCATGAATGCCATGTATTTTAAGAAAAGATGTCAAAACAGGAATGTTGACAGAGCTTGAGACAGAAAATCAAAGCGCGCTAAATCTTCCATCAGCAGTATAAATAGTGTGTTGCATAAATTTGTAAATTTAATCTAGGCAGCAGTCTGAATCAGGGGCCCATAGGGGGTTCTCCGAGTTACTGCAGGGTAGCTTAATTGTATCTAAGTTATTGTTCCTTAGTCTTGAGCCTATGCTAACGGAAATTTGGTCATGAAATAGATTAATTAGATTAATGAATGAAATACATATGAAGTCTTTCTGTGCCTGTGCTGTGTCTTGGTTGGTGCTGTATGTGCATAGTTCTCCTGGCATCTGCGTTTGAGTAGAGATCATTATAATAACCAGTTTGCCTTGATTATGCACATTTCCCTGAGTCAGTTTGGTGATGAGTGGTCAGACGTGACACGCCCCAGATACATCCTATCAGAATGACAGTATATGGACTGTTTCCAATGTCATTGAGTGCTGACTATTAGAAGAAAATAAGAGCATTGACATGAAACACTATTGCTGTTACTTTAGAATCAGACTCAGTAAGATTTATTGCCAGGTAAGTAGCATTTAATAGGAATTTGCTTTTGTTTGGTGCATACATATAAACATATTTAGACATTAATATGAAAGGGAAGTTTGGAGTCCACTGCTGAAGCTGCTGCTCCCGCGACCCAACCCCGGATAAGCGGATAAAGATGGATGGATGGATGGATGGATGAAATAACCAAACAATAAATACAGAAAGAAATAACACATACATACTGTATAACTAAATAACATCAAGAAAGAAAGCCCTAGAGGAATTATTTTCCTACGTTGGGCCTGTGGTGTGAAGTTTAATCAAATTGCTTCACACAAAAACATACTCAAAGCACAAAGAAACATGGCCCATGGCATAACAGGTAAATCCGGTCATGCACCTTGGAGATAGTGGAGTCATTAGAGGCATCCAGTAAAGTTACAGCCCTTTTACCCAGTTTCATAACATCCATTATACATAAAAAACTAAGATGATATTAATATAGTAAAGTATAAAACATGACAAAAAATCATCAAGGCACCTATTTATAGATTAGTATACATATATATGCAGTAAGGTTTGTCACACTGAATCAGACCAGAGAGATGCAGCCAGTTCTGGGCTGCTGTGCACGCCCATTAAACAAATGTTCAACTCGGAACAAGGAAGTGATGCACCTGTTGCTGCTGCCGCTTTCATCTACAGTACCTTCTACCTTCTCTGACATCGGTAATTAGTGGTAAGCAAATCCTATTTTTCTTTCTAGTACTATCACTTTGAAATGTTGACTCAAATCAAAAGATTTAGGGAGTAAATATGTTTGAAGCAACGTAAGTTTCGATACTAGAGAAATTATGTAACGTTATTTTAAAAGCCTCCCTTCAGTTGAGTCAAATTATACTACTAACTAAAGAAGCTGTCTTAAGTTGCCCGTCATTCACTTGATCAATAGCTACACATAGGCTAAGTGTTGTTAATCTTTTTAAAGAGGTGTTGTGAAGCCATCATGATGGCAGAAGCTGAGGAGGAAGGTGCTCCAACTTCAAGTAAGGAGCAGCAGCATCAGCTCAGCTCGTCTCCCGGCGGCCCGGAGGACATTCAGCCTGCTGCCCCCACAGAGGGCACGGAGAAGCGGGCAGAGCACACCCAGCCTCCTGTCCTCGCGGAGGGCACGGAGAAGCGGGCAGAGCACACCCAGCCTGTTGCCCCCACAGAGGGCACGGAGAAGCGGGCAGAGCACACCCAGCCTGCTGCCCCCACAGAGGGCACGGAGAAGCAGGCAGTACACACCCAGCCTGCTGCCCCCACAGAGGGCACGGAGAAGCAGGCAGTACACACCCAGCCTGCTGCCCCCACAGAGGGCACGGAGAAGCAGGCACACACCCAGCCTGCTGCCCCCACAGAGGGCACGGAGAAGCAGGCAGTACACACCCAGCCTGCTGCCCCCACAGAGGGCACGGAGAAGCAGGCAGTACACACCCAGCCTGCTGCCCCCACAGAGGGCACGGAGAAGCAGGCAGCAGCAGGGGTGTTGGGAGAGGACCGCCTCCAGCACAGTGATTACTCTGTGGAATCACCTCTGGTCCAGTTTAAGATCAGGAAGTTCTTTGTGTTGAGGGTAAATACTTTTACATTTCCCCATACAACAGTTTTTAAAATGTCACATCACAACTTGTATCTTAACTGAAATTCATGAAAGTGAATGAAGTGTTAAGCTAACGCTGACGTTACTTAAGCTAGGTACAATTTTGCGTTTCCTGTAAAGTTAACTTCAGTATTTTTGTGTTACACTAGCTCTCCTTTGCAGTACAACATTTTTCTGTCGTTTAGTTGACAGCTGGGACGTCAGTTACCACTATTTGTTAATTAAGTTAACGTGTAGGGACATATGCACCATAAACATAAATGCTAGCTTCTATTGTACCAGTGTTAGCTTAGTGCTAATTTCCAACAGCGCCCCCCGATGATATTTTAATATAAGCCTATACCAGTCAACAAGATTACCCTGTTAGAGGTTTGTACTGCACATAATCTACTTTTAGTTTTCATCCTTTTACTTAATATATTTTGATTGTTGTACAGCTGCACTCACTTGAGTAAAATTATAAATTCATTCATTTTACTTTGACATTGTGGTATGCTATTACATCGTTTACTTGCGAAGGATCTAAGTACTTCCTCCACCACTGTGTAAAACACTGAGTCATTCATGTTTACAATCAATACATATTTTGGGGGCCTATAATGTTGCACAGAGGTGTCGAGGAATAATTGATATATGAATAATCTACAATGCTAAATATTATCAGTGTTTATTGCAGGCCTGGATTGGGTTGTGATGAGCAGTCATCCCATGTTGCCAGGCCGGCTCAGCACCATGCTCAGATTAAAGTTAAACTGTCAGGAGCCCTCTGTATGAACTCCTTATCTTTTTAACTTGCCATTGAAATAATAAAATATGCAAGGATAGAATGGCAATAGCATGTTGTCAAATACAGTTTGAGTGTGGTTGCATTGGAAAACAGAAATGCTTGTAGGTGACAATTTGGATGTGGATTGTATTATGTACTGGAGCTTTCTCTTGTCTTTAAATAGCCTACCTAAGATTCAGATTTATAACAGAAGTTGCACGCTCAGCTTTCTTCATTTGCAGTCATTTTCATGTCGAGACTTCATGTTTTTGTTTATTGTCATTTTGTTTGACGCGCTGACATTTTATTGGAGTACCGGTCCCAGCTGTGAATCTGCCTCGAAGATTACCCCTTAAGCTTTCTGTGTACGCATTGTGATTGTCACAATGAAAAAAACTAGAAAGTGACACCCGTGCATTTCTGTCTCCTCAGCCTGGCACTCTGAAGCAGGCCATCAAAGACGTTGAAGCTCTGGTGGATCAAGAAGTAGATGGCAGCATTCACAGCCATTGGCTGATGGCAGAGTGAGTTTTTGTCATTTTTTGTTTAAAAAAATCTTACACAATTACTTGATTATCAAATTTACAGACAATTTCATTCCAGTCAACTAATTGTTTTAGTTGTAGTTTAAATCTTATGTCATTATTGTGAATGCCATAAGATTGCAAATTACAAATTAATATTCATCCATACCTTAAATATGTGCACAGAGCAAAACAATGCAAAGGACTTTCACTCAATGTGAAGTTGTAGTTCTTACTAAAGAGGAAAACATGTTCAGAGGGCACACTGTGAGCAATACTAACGCCAAAAAAGCTGTAGATTGCAGTTTACAGTATCATGTATTGCTCATCCATAATCCAGCATTAACATATGCACTGTAGAAGTGCAGAAAGCCTGCTGCCCATAGGGAGAGAGTGGTTCCCCAATTCTGCATAATATACTACAGTACAGGCCCATATTGCCTAAGCATGATTAGCTAGAGACATCCTCATTAATTACATGAGCCTCATATCAGTGTTCTTATCAAACCCAACTCAAGACTAAGTCAATGCAGAGGTAGTGAACTAACTGCCTGGAACACCGAGACTGCCGACATTCACCAAGTGCACTTGCAGTTGTCAGGTTGTATCACTCCTGCACAAGCTTTCAGGAAACATTTAAAAGGCTGGCCATGTGAGAATGAATAATACATCCCATTTATACAGCTCCGTCCCACACACGTTAAAGTTTGTCCTACATTGTGCCAGCAGTTACAGTCGCTATAGAAGCAGGATAAAACAACACAGAGATTGCATTATATGGTAATTCTGTGACACTGCTGTAGAGGAAGGCCGGTGGGGACTAATGTCAGAAAAGCATGAGAAATTCCTGATTGATACTCGCTTTAGAAAAGGCAAGATGATCTCAATTCTTGAAGCTAAATATGAAGTTACAGTCGAGCTAGTCTAGATCCACGACGTTCCACTTCCGGGATTGCGCCGTAGCCGCCGTCTTGGTGTCCTTGACTTTCCAGTCATCAGTCATCATCCAATCTGTTCACTTTCTCTCTGGTTGTTTCAGGGTGGATCACTGGAACAATGAAAAAGAGCGTCTTGTTCTCATCACAGACAACTCGCTCCTGGTCTTCAAGTATGACTTCGTCATGTTCAACTGTGAGCAAGTCCAGAGGATCTCACTGAACCTTGTGGACCGCATCTCCTATGGCAAATTCAGCTTCCCGAAGCGCGCTCTCATTGAGTAAGTCTGCTCATTAACCCTTGACACAGTGATACATTCCAGGATAGGAGGAAAATAAATGCTTCGGATTTTTGCATTGCTTTAAACCAATCACAATCATCTTGGGCGGTGCTAAACTCTGGACGGAGCCACGGTCCCTCTGCTAAATAGTCTCAGGAAGGAAGTTGTTTTGGTGGAACATGTGTACGTTCAGAAGTAGTTTTAGTTGTCAACAGAAAACTCCAATTGGACAGATAGTCTAGCTAGCTGTCTGGATTTACCCTGCAGAGATCTGAGGACCAGGTAACCATAGTCCTCAGATTGGACAGATAGTCTAGCTAGCTGTCTGGATTTACCCTGCAGAGACCTGAGGACCAGGTAACCATAGTCCTCAGATTGGACAGATAGTCTAGCTAGCTGTCTGGATTTACCCTGCAGAGATCTGAGGACCAGGTAACCATAGTCCTCAGATTGGACAGATAGTCTAGCTAGCTGTCTGGATTTACCCTGCAGAGATCTGAGGACCAGGTAACCATAGTCCTCAGAAATCAGCTGAGGTTAAATTCTGATCACAGAAGGCTTATATCATGTGGACACACCGACAGTTTTGTTGTCATTACTTGGAATTCCTCATGGGGGAGACAGAAACTACAAACTATAGCTTTAAAGCGCTTTGAGTTGTAGTTAAGACTAGAAAAGCTCTATATAAATAAATACCGTCCATAGCAATCCCACTAACCGGTTCCAAACAGTCCCAGTGAGTGAGTAAATGTCAGGAACATATTCTTTGTAAATCATTCCCTGAAAGAACCAAGCAGGCCTGCCTTGTTGCACCATCCAAATTTTCTTCAAACCATGTTCAGCGTGTAGCTCGCTAGCTCAAAGTTGTTGTTGTTTTTCCCGAAGTGAACAAAGTTTGAGAACGGCGACTCACAGAGAGTGGGGGAGTGCCAACGTACGCAGGATGTCAGGCAGTCATCCTGGAAATGTACTCCCGTTGATCCAGACCGGCCCTTGTTTAATCCTTCAACAGTAAACATATACTTTTAATCCCAAAACCCTCAGAGGGTTATTAATGTTGTGTAATTTGTGGTGGGAAATAATAAACATGAATCTTCTGACACTTTAAATGAACAGAGATATATTCATTGACGTATTAACAGTGTGCAGAACAGCACTGTGCTATAGAGACAGCTTGGATCTCTGGTGTCCTGTCTCATTTTTAGTCATTTTCAGTGAGTCTACTTAACAATGTGTCTTTGGAGTGTTTCGTCGCAAATGAAAAAATAAAAACCTTACATGGAGAATTTAGCCCTAATTATCTGCGCTGTGCTCTTAATTTGTTTTACAAAAGTCAAATTCCCTGTGAGAAAAATAATCCCTTTTAGGACACGATTAACCATTAAGTTCAAACATAAAAACATGCCTAGTCATTTTTTGTTGTTGCTAGTATGTAATAGTTTCATAACTTATTCTACAATCATGTATCAAACACATTCTCAAGTTTGGTGAACATTTAGAAGATTTAATAAAAAATGCAGCATGCAGCCTTTTAATAAATTTCAAAGGTTGAAATGATGCATGATTTACTTCAAAGTAATGTCAGGGATTGGAGTTTTCAGTGAAAACAGTGAGCCAATGCAGCGCTGGGAAGGAGATGCTTGCAGAGGATCGGTGCAGGGGGCAACTGGGGACACGTGGAGCACCCGGAGAACAGGCACGGCAGCAAGACAAGTGTGGAGAGAATTTTTCGGGGTTAAGGAGTGCATAGCTGTCACTTGGAGCTGTCGCTTAACTGATTAGTGGCAAAATTAATGTAGTCCTTTCATCCAAACCTTTTAAAGTCGGCTCAGGGGATACCAAACCAACTAAAACTAATTTGATGAATAAAACGTAACGCGCTGTGAAGAGCTTAGAGAGCGCAGCCTTTATTGGAGGCTTTATCTCCGCACATTACGCTAAATTATACATAAAGCGCTCGTGAAAGCCACCCGGGAGTCCCAACAGTAAAAAGACTGTTGCAAATGAGACTCGACTGTCAAACATTCCCTCTTTCAGTCTTCATCTTCAACTCTTCCTCTCTTTTTCTCCCTGTCCTCCTCTCTGTCTCTTCCTAGGGAAGTGTCTTCTTTTGTTTGTCTAGTTCATCCTTCATCATCTGCTTTTTGGCAGAAATTGATCTACAGTAAAGTTCATCTATATGTTAAAATGAATCCTCCGTAATCCTGCTGTAACAGTACATCATCATCACTGCGACAGAAAAGTATAAAAAGTCTGGCTGTGAATATTATTCAGCTGCTATTAGGGTTGGGCATTGAGAACCAGTTCCAACTTAGAATCCTTTCAAAGATTACGGTTCCAATGAATCATTTCTTTATTGGAATCGTTTGGAAAATTCGCTTTCGAATCTGATCATCGATTTAAAGTTTAACATGGCCAAGGTTTGGTTTCCGTAGCGACGACTGGCTCGTTGTGTTGCAGCCATGGAGCTCAGTAAGCTGTGCTCTAAAGTGTGGTAAAACTGTAAATCTAATAAAACTGTGAAATAGGCCTGCATGATTAATCGTTAAAAAATTGCAATCTGGATTCACCCTGTTCGCGATTTCATTTTTAAATAACTTTTTTATGACTTTGATTGTCATTTAATATTACGAGCCGACTGCATCCCAGACGCTACTACTTTCTTCTGTGAGATTTTGACATAGACTGTATAAAACATGTTGTAGAGCGCTTCTCTCCATTGAAGCCTCTATATCTACAGGCTTGTGGTGATGCCAATGTGCTCTAGGTGCCAACAGAAATCTGTGAGGAGCTGCCAGTTAGTTTTGTCACGGTCCATGTGTGCAATAAACATTACTCTTTGTGAGAAATAAATCGTGGCAGAGAATTGGGATATCAATTCTAGGATAAAAAATCGCGTTTCATATTTTTCCCCGAACCGTGCAGGCCTACTGTGAAAACAAAATGTATCTCTTATCTGTGAAATAAAGCATGTGACCCGTTTCAACTCCACCCCTCAAAGAATCTGAGTGGAGAATCCATAAGAACTGGAATCCAAAAGAAGAATCAGAATTGGAATCAGAATTGTACAAATTCAAACGATGCCCCACCCTAGCTGCTATGTTAATGCTGCATTCCTTTTTTGATTGTGTACATTTCCACTGCCGTAGCTTGATGCTCTGCTAAATCTCCTCGTCTTAAGCCACATCAAAAGAATCCACAGGGCCTCTCGGTAAAAGTTTAGCTATTTACTTTTACACAATTAAACGGTACAGTGCAATCCAGTTCCAAAAATATGACGAGAGAGAAACGAAAGAGATCCTAAAACTGTTTGGCTCCGCCCTCAGCAGATAAACGGACTAAAAAAAAAAGGCCATATGTCAAACTTTTCCTCCCCTCCTCTCACACTAGTATCAAAGGTAATTAAAGGTATACAGTCACGTCTTCCCAAAATATCACAAATGTAATATATCTAAATGAAATTGCATGTGTTTTATATGATCCAGCTGCTCATTCAGCTGTCATGGTAATGCCACTTGGCTGTTACTCTTGAGGTATAACTGCAGCCTGACAGTTGTCATCTGACCACTTGATGTCAGTGTGCACCCTCGGTAGAGACGGCTGAAGGCAGCAGCACGCCACATCACATTCCTGCATCTGTTTGATGTCGTCCTGGATGATTGATGATGATGCATTGGGGCATTGCACTGTTGCTAAGCATTTTCATTCTGTTTTGCTATAGCAACTCTGATGGAGGTATTGCACACATCCAGGGTTTTTCCTGCATAGAGGAATTTTTAGCCCCCTCCCACCCCCCAAAAAAGAGGTTTTAGCAGAACAAAACTTGACTACGAGCGCTAATCTCAGTTTTACCATCCAGAGTCAGGCTGTACCGGACTCTTCCGGTGATTTTAGCAGTAGTATTTAAATCAATCATTTCTTTGTTCTTTTAAAGTAGGCTTCCTTTAAGACTTTAATAATTTTAAACAGCATAAAGGGCTGCAACTAACGATTATTTTCATTATTAATTAATTTCTCGATTAACGAATCCATTGTTTGGTCTATAAATGGTGAAAATGTTGAACAATGTTCCCCAAACGCCCAAGGTGACGTCGTCAGATGTCTTGTTTTGTCCACAACTTTGTCCACAAGATATTGAGTTTACTAGAAGAAACTAGAACATGTTCACATGTAACAAGCTGGAATCAGAGAATTTTTACTTTTCTAAGCGCTTTCATAACCCCCCCTCGATAATGCTAACAGAAAGTGTTCAGGGAGTGTCTGTATTTTTATTCCAGATAATTTATTTTTCATCCCACATTTCTCCAGGTGCACCCATGATGAAAAAAAGCACAGTACATTCAGCATTGGTAGGGAAAGATGTGCTTTAAGTGCCTTCTTTCCAAACTGTCTAGACAAACTAATTACCCAGCACATTGTGTATTTTTTTTTTTTTATTCCTGTCTGAAAAAGTTGGGTGTGGAGGTTCTAAAGAAGCCCCACTAGAGTTTGCTTCAGTAACTGAAATAATCCCAGCACTGAGCTCCTCTATTTCTTATCTGATCAGATGTAGTTTTTTTGCTCTGAATAAGGTTCTGAGGGAATGTTTAGCTATCCTCAACTACTTAAAACACTTTTATTCACAACAATACATTTATTTAATTTCTTCTTCACATTGTAAATTGTTATGCTGACCGAAGTGATTTTTATATACAGATCCATAAGGTGTAAAAACTGTAGTTTGGGTCGGTCTTTGCATTGTTTCTTTTAGATCTGGTCTCATTCTGCAGTCTTTTTGACCACACCCATACAAACCAAAGCAGCGTACACATCCAGACAGCAGAGGGCAGTCAGTACATAGTAGCTAGTTAAGATTTCATCAGCATAATGCACCTCATCAGAGGATAATTTAACCAGAGCCATGACCGAAGCAAGAGTTACCGTGAATGCTGAAATCTGAAGCAAAGAAGAGGGATTTGTACGCACGCACGCACGCACGCACGCACGCACGCACGCACGCACGCACGCACGCACGCACGCACGCACGCACCATATCTCTTTAAATGAGCACTGACACTCCTGCTTTAACCAAATCAAATGCAAACAGTATTTAGGTGAGGAGTCAGTGGGGCGAAGCTTTGATAGGCAACGTTGCAAAATAAATTAACAAGTTGCAAAAATGACGTCTTACTCCAAGTTTCATATTACAGGTTATACAAACCATGGTTACCGTCTCATCTCAAATACTGCTCAGTAATCAGCTTCCAAAAAAGTGTTAAATAAGCTTCTGTTGCAGAGTAGCAGCACAGAATAAAGCAACGTAACTCACACATTTTCTAAGATCAAGATTAATTGTATTATTCAATACAAGTGCAACTGTTGAGGTACTTGTCTTTTCTTTTCCTGCCACTTTCTACTTCTACTTCACTACATTTCAGAGAGAAATAGTCTACTTTTTACTCCACTACATTGATCAGGGCTGGAAGTCCAAGAGAGAGAGACTGTGGTTTAGTCATGCATCATTAGTGATTCAGTATTGCACTTCCCTAAAGTTGAGGGACTAACAAAAACCAATGAAAAAGTTATTAAAACTTTGCCCGGCAGAGGCTGAGATATCCTGACTTTTTTTCTAGTAAGGATTAAACTCAAAAACACTGGATCCTACATTTCCCATAATGCAATTTAGTTATGTTTCTTAGAAGACATTACACATCTGTTTTAAGTATTTCTGCTTGCGATAGGGAAATGGAACTAAGCTGAATTCAACTTTAAAATGTTGTCCATTAACATAGTCTTTTTAAATTATTAATTATTATTAATATTAACTTTATTAAAAAATGATTCATTATTTCCTGGAAGGACCTATAGTTGTCAAACAAGAGGTAACATTAAACGACATCAAACAAAGAGTTGTCTTGCATTGCCAGAGCTATCTCCACAGTGCTGTGTCAGTGCTGCAGTATGGTCTGGTTACACCACTTACCTATAGGTGGGGGACGAATGCTCTGGCTCGTTTGTCTTTCTTTAAACCAATCCCAACCATCCTGGCCGGCTCTAAGCCCCAGATGCACCAACGGTGCCCTTGCGAAATAAAAAGCGGAGATAGCTGTAAAAGGAGGAACATCTGGCACTTGAAAGACGCGCTGGACGTCAGGTTTTATTCCAGCAGTGTACTGTATGTTTGTACATCCGTTGAGCTGGACTAACCAAAGAGCGATGCCATAAAACCAGACTGGCCAATTTGTGGGTCCATTTCTACATGAAATATTATAAAACTACATTATTCATTTCAACACCCCTAATGATAACTAGCAATGGGGATTCATTATATGAATTGTGACAATTTATACGTTTAGGGCATTTTGACATTGGGGACCGGGATTTCATAATATATGTTAATGGATGAGGAACAAATATTTTCGTAATAGCAACAAAAAAAGTTGCAACACTTTTTTGACACTAATGTTGCCTGTTCATAATCACTGAACATTAAATTTCTCACTCACTGCTTCCTTCAATGACTCCCAGTGATTCCCACTTATTCTTACCTCAGCTGCAATTTCACTCATCTCACTGCATACATTTAGAAAAAAATGTAATACACACCTGAATTTGCATCAATATGTGTATAATATTTTGCGCATGCTGCTCTAAATAAAAGCTTGTGGATTTGCTTTTTCAAGCTGGAAATGTCTTTGCCAACGGCCTGCAGCTATTATATCACAGTATGTTTAAGGCTTTGGAGGTTGCATAAGAAAATGGATTTTCAAGGCTTAATCATTCTATGGAAATTGTGTATAACATGTAAGCTCAATTCTTTGTTTGGTTTTTTTGTACTCATCACTCCACCCTTTTTTCTCTCTTTGTAGTCCTTTTCCATGTTGGATGGATACATGTATGGATGGCTGACAAACCTGGAGGCTCTATTGAGCAATCGGACCAGATTTGTTTGTTTGCTCTGAGACAATGTGGGACACTTGCCATGACAACTGGAGCTGGGCTTGATATTTATCTTGTGTGTTGACTTATGAGTCCCAAGCGCTTGAAAGCCCTGGGAGGAATTTTTTTGTCATTTGCCCTTAAGCTCAGAAGACAGTGTTTCTCTTATGCATGTGTGCGTTTTGTATAAACACTGTGGATTAAGTGGAACTGAACTGGGTAGGTCAGTAGAGGGTGGATTCCTCCGTTTGGCCTTAATCTTGAGGTGTTCACTAGTCTGTTTTTGGAAAATTTCTCTTGACACAAACCATGTCTCCTTGGTAACTTATGACGGACATAACGAAGGTGTAGCCTGCTTTCACCTTTTCTGTATTTCCGTGACTATATCTAAGTGAGGCGCAGTGAAAGTCCAAACCCCAGCTCTGCCACATAAACACAGGGAAGACTTCCAAGGCCTCTGGCTGGAAAGCCCAGCCCTACTCTGCCTGTTTGGGCTGGTCCCTCTCCCAGTGATAGCTTACCTGTGGAATTTGCCAAAGCTTTTTTATATCCCCATTTATACTAGAGCAATAGCTGTGTGCTCTTACAAAGGACAGTGTGTACAAACGTAACCCTCACCATCCTCACTTGCTTTTGCTGAAATTTAATCAGTCTTTTTAGCCTGGGCTGTGCTTTTGTACCAAACCTTTTCTCCCTGCACAGCTTTTGCTGCGTAGGAGGCACAAAATGTTCAGCAGCAGCATCGTCATCTGGACGTGACTTGTGTAAACCGGGTTGGTGATTGTATTGTGATGCAGGCCCTCCCTGCAACCGTGACATGGGAACAGCTAAAGCATTATTGTTTAGCCTCAGGTGTTTAATTCTATTTGGCAGGAAGCACTCTTGTACAAAGTATGTGGTAAAATGTGCACATCAGTGTGACAGGTTGTTAAAGGAATCAGGACAGTGTTGGGAAATCGCCTGCATGCTGATTTATTTATCTTCTTTCTTTTTTTTTTTTTTTTAAATGCAAAGCGGCGGGTACAATATTCATAAGACTTTGCACAATTCCATTTCTTTATTCTACAAATTGTTGCAGCCCCTGATAGAATCACCACAACTGTTTGATTTGCATAACAAGCCACACTTTGAGCCATGTTTTCACAATTTTAATTTGATTCAATCATCATTTGCAAGTTGCCTCTTGAAAACTGGCACGTCTACTCACATAGAGCACTAAATGAACCCAAGTGTTTGTACATCCACACATGAAGTACAGAGGTTGCAAAGGCAGATTTGTGGGTTTAGCGTCAGACCTACAAAAATATTAAATTCTCCATGTTAAAAAGTATGCAGCAGGCAAATGACTCTCATAATTTATGGCGCAAATGTTTCAACAATGCACAGTAGGAAATATTGAAATCTTGACAGGCATCTCTGATATTGAATCAGTGTTGGTATGAGGGGGGTGTGTGGGCGGAAAGTATGTTGTCAAAGAAAAACCATATCAAATTTGGAGTATGATCCCTCCATGTAGAGTGTGTGATGAAAAGTCAGAATTCACCCAGAGTTGCTTTTGTTCCGACAAGCTTTCGTGTTGCCAGCATGTTTATTTACTTTATTTAATCACTGACTTTTGTGTCTTTTGTAGAATTATTAATCTACTGTAAAGTGTTCTTTGTGTCGCTCTACTCTGAGTGTAATTACGTTGGACTGACGAGTCAAACCTGTCACTGCAGGTTTTTCTTGCTACTGTTTTGAATCAATCAGGGACGTGTTTACCTGATCATGAATTCACAAAGACCCGTTAGGCCAGAGTTCCTAATGCAATATGCAATCTAAATATAGTTTTGAGTTTAATAGAAAACAACTTCATGTAGCAACCGTGCAAAGACACTTTGGAGGGTTTTTCAGGAAATAATAAAAAAAAAAAAAATATTCCTAATAGACCCAACATAGTACAATGTAGTGACATTTTTTTCTTGCATTTTTTGCCCATCCCAATAGTTGGACCAGTGGACAGCTATTTATCCAGAGAGCAACTTGGGTTAAGTGTCTTGCTCAGGGACACTATGTAATGTTGAACCGCCAACCACTTTGCTGCATGTCATTGCCCCTCTCTTTCCCCTCCCCTTCCTCCTCCCTGCCTTTAGCGGTCTTATCAAATTAAGGTCAAAAAAGACCCCTCAAAAAAAAGCATTGGTTGGGCCAAAATTAAATTTTTTGTGTAACCAACATTTTGATTGCGTCTATAGCGCATATATATATATATATATATATATATATATATATATATATATATATATATATATATATATATATATATATATATATATATATACGAAGCCTGAGTGGTACCACAGTCCAAGTGACAATACAAACTGCAGTTTGGTTTTTATGTCTGTTAGCATTTAAGCATTTAAAAGCTAAAGGCGAAAACAATTCCATGTCACATACAGTAACTGTCACTTATTAATTGACAGCCTATAGATCGCAGCTAGTAGGGCTGGGACGATATTAAATTCTTTCACGATATGTTGGTGTCGATTCAATTTGCGGTTTTTATTTATTGCAATTCTAGAAGAACTGTATTGCCATTCAGCAGTATTGAATATTGTCTCGTGAGTCAAACGTGTCCCTGACGGAGACTTAATCATTTGTGTTCCTCCATGTCTTTCTATGTTCAGGAGAGAGGGGGAGGGGGTGCGAGTCTTCTGGGACCGGCTAAGGGAGCCCTCCTTTACCTCCAGGTGGAACCCCTTCGCCACGGACTTCCCCTTCCTCACCTTCACCCACCACCCTGTGAGGAACGTCAGTGACACATTTGCTGCTCTCTGCGACGTAAGTGGATCAATCAGTGCTAACAGTATGGCATTGTTTAAAGGCTCAGTTCACCCAAATCACACAAACACTTTGTCACTTCAAACTAGGGCTGCACAATATGAGGAAAATATGCAATTCCGTTGTTGAATATTGCGATAATGATATTATTTGCGATAAACAGATATTAAAGTGTTCTCAGCTCTGCATTTCTACTGCTGTCAGTATTCTGATAAAATACAAAATAGGTGGTTGAATTTAAAACAAATGAATTTCCAACTTTCTTTTATTGAACAAATTGAATATTATTTTCAGAATGATCCACAGATTTCAATGTCAGCAGCTTTCATTGGGACTAGTTCCCGTAAGAGGTTGGCACAAGTTATAGAGTCATATCTCAGCATATACAACTGAAAGTTTGGAACAGCTGCAGGACTCTATGGAAGTTTATGATTGGGGTGAACTGTTAACTTTTGAAATATTTTGATATTAGGTTTAATGACTAATCCAAGTGGAGGTGTGTACTCTTGAGAGTCATTGAGACACTTTACTATTATACCGTTAAAAAAACAACATTGTGGTGAGATTCATCGTGTGGTTGAATGAGTCATTACACAGAAATGACTTACTGGAATTAGGATCAGATACCATTCATGTGTAATCTGTCAGTTTCCACACCCAGAAAAATCCTCTGACACACATGTGGATGCTAAGACTGCCCAGTTGTCAGATATAGTTATATAATATTAATAATATTAAATACAGCACACAGTTTCAGATGTGGACTACTGCAAAATTATTTGTGTGTTTTATAACCAAAACACAAACGTATGGTGTGTTTGCAAAACCAAACCAGGAGATTTCAACGTGGATATTTATGAGCAATTACAGCAGGCGACTCAGCATGACGAGGAGTATGGAGCAATCATAACTATGTAGTGAAATTTCAACAGTATTTCAAACACGTCATGCATGCTGCTTCTGCTGTCAGGCCGAGGAAGAGAGGAGCGGAATTATATTCAGACTCAACCAGCTTTGGGCTCGGCAGTAATGGGTGCCCGGTTGCCCTTGGCAACCAAATTGAGTCAATTGGCAACCGTTTTGTGGCCTCTGGTGGCTCCCTTTGGCAACCACCTGTTCAATATTTGTGTTTTTTTAATATAAAAAAACAAACCCTGACTTACAAAACTGTAAAATCTTATTTCAGAAGAAGTCAATATTTTATTTGGTTGTCTCCGTAAAGTTTAAACATGACGACCACAGTTTGTGCGACCACTTTCCACACATGCGTTGGCTGTGAAAACATACAGTCAACTCATTTTTTTGTTCACGTTAACAGCGCATGTTAAAATCCGGTGCTAATATGGCACATGTTGAATAGCAACGCAGATTTCGGTGCCTCGTTATGGCGCCACCTATATGTCTGCACTTCTACCTGATGCTCCGAAATAGACGTTAGACGCTGCATGTCACGCTACTGAACACTAATAACACGTTACGATTGTTGCGTTACTATTGTTAGCGTAACTCGCCGAGCGGCTCGTTCTTACAGAGCTGACCGTTAAATTTGCTAAATAAAATCAGCCGCTACTACTTCAGTCCAAATTTTAGATAAACTGTAAATTCTTTGGACAAACATAGCTAGCTGTCCAGGCTCAAGTGGGTTGGGAAGTCGTTAGATCTCACCGCTGTCAATCTTCTGCCACCAGTTAAGCCCCGCCCACAATAATCTCATCATTGTTTCCAAACAGCAAAATGGTCTTTAGGGCCAAATGCCAACAACTAGCATAGCTTTAGCTCAACAGACAGACTAATAATCACTCATATAATAAGAATTATCTCAACAAAATCAACAATTGCCATCAACAGTCATACCTCTTTTAGACCGTAGCTAATTATAGCAACAAAGAAACCGTGATTACATAAACAAAAATTGAGAATTATGTAATAGTTGTTACAGGCCGATACAATTACTTATCGTGTACAGTGTGACAGAAAAGATTGAATTCCTCTGGAATAAGATAATGGGACCTCATGTTTGTCAAACAGGAAATAAATGTGATTTGTGATCCTTCCACTCTCGCGTCCACAGATCCACAACTTCCGTGAGCAGCTCACGGCTGCAGCGCAGAAAGTCCACGCCATAAGGCCCGTCCCTGGGAAGGCCAACGGCGTCCTGGTCCTGAATCAGCCCATCCACATTGACGCATTCATGGGCCTCATGTCTTTCCTCGGGAACCAGAACAAACTGGGATACTGCGTGGCTCGAGGAAATTTGGGCTTCTAACTTCTTTCTGCATTTATAGGCTGTAGTAGTTTTATTTTCATTCAAATTGATTGCTAAAATTTGGAAATCTTGAGTTAATGTTAATACGTTTGTTTACGTTCAAATTTTACAAGGATCACCAAAGAGTAGGGCTGGGTATAAAAAAAAAAATGATTTTTTTTATTTAAATAGATTTTTATTTCAATTATCCAATATCGAATTATAAAATCCACAATTGATTTGTCTGTATCATATGAAATGCAAAGGGTTACAAAACCTTCCAAAGACCATCTCCTAACTCAAGATATCTGAATGAAATGTTCCTCATCTTCACTGACTGTAGAGTTTGTAGAGCTGCACTATGTTGTGTGTTTATGTTTAGACTGATCTCATGAAACTGCATATGTGTGACAAGCCAATTCATACGCCATTATTGGCGTGTTAACAAGACGCATACTTACTTTTTAGGGTGTATATCAACGCTGTTTGAACACCATTGACTTTAATTACCTTGCGAGTGCGTATGAATTTACGCCGTAGCGAGTAGTATGAAAGAGCAAAAATCTGCATAGGGAGGTTGGCCGGGGGGGTGGATGGGTAAAACACAGGACTGTCACCTAGGAGACTGCTATGCAGTTTTGGCCATTTCTTCTCCGTTTTCTGGCTTTTTGCTCTCGCAGGTTTTTCTATAGAGCCCCCCCCCCGTTCCCCCGACAATGCTTTCCGAGCTTTCTGCTTCTTTTTTGCCAGCTCAGCCATGACAATAGTGCGAAAACTCCATCCCTACCTTGTTAGCCGGTTCCTGAATGGGGGTGTATGCGTGCAGTGCTGTGAAGCAGCATATCACGGCATACTTCCCAACGCTGAGGCCGGTGGCTCGCTAGCCAAAAGTTGCTGGGGTGGTTTTTCTGCTCACAGGCGCTGAGGGGGAGCGAGATGTCCACCATTCAACTCGAAAACATCTAACCATTCCAATGACTCCGAAGCTGTTCAGTTAAGGTACATTAAGTTAAAAAAGCTGCATAGTTCCCGTTTAACTCAGCAAACCCCGGTGTTGTTTTCCTAACCCCAGCCCGTGTGACGTTTCCTAAACTCAGCCGTCACTTGCGTCACGCATGTATGTTTACGTCAGCCGTTTACATACATGCAGATCTATATACAGCGTTATCATACACGCGGATAGCTCAAAAAGTACACGCCAAGTGGGCGTGTATGTTTATGCTAAGTTATGATATCACGTTGTCCTGTAAAATGAAAAGGACTTTAATGCAACGTCCTATTGTAAACAGTGGTACTTTAAAGAGTGCAGCAGGTGAGAGGGAACCTTGTACGATAGGAGAATCTCTTCTATAGCAAAGCTCAATTGGTTTGGCAACTGAAATATCACAAATCAAAAAGGTAATGGAATCGGGATCTTGTGAATCGGAATCCGATCGATATTCAGGTTTGCTTTGGTGTACTGTGGAAGCCTTGATTCTTAGGTTGTTCTGTATAAGGTTGTGACAACTGTGTGATCTCCCCCCACTATTATTACCAGTGTGTGGTGTGTGAATGCTCAGAAATATCCGCATTTCAACACCGCTCTTCGCTGGATGACAGATCCCCCGCTGCTCTCAAGGAGCTTTGTATTTGCTCCTCAGTGATATGGTAATTCTACTCTTTCGCAATGGGACTCCTTTCTTCCTCCCCCCCGGTGTCTCTTTTAAAAGCTCATTCCCATGCCTTTCTGCCCCTCAGAGATTCACTGGAGCATTTGTCAGTTTTATCATTCGTTGTGTATTTTTACAGTGCATACAGTTGGGGAATTTCCCCTTGCATCCAGTGTGTTTACTGTGTGTCGCTCTTCCTCGTTTGCTATCACCTGTTTGTCTTCTGAGAAAATATAAGCGTCCAAATTTTGTTCTCTTTTTCTTTTGTGGTGGTATAAAATGTGCACTTTGTTTTCTTCAGAGCAGTGAGTCTTCACTGAGTTATAGTTCCCTGACCTTGTTCAAAATAAATAAGAATTCCTGTTTTCTGACAGAGAAACCTAGTGGCAGCCGTGACACAACCTGACACGGCCTGATGTTGCTGCAGCTCTTGGGTAATATGGGGGTTAGGCATGTTTACACCTTCTGGCTCCGCCCCTGGTAACGGCAAGTTCACTTTACTATAGGAAACACTCTACTTTGTCAGAATTACAACAGACAAGCAACTAGTGTATCTGTTTGCAGAGCATCCAATTGATTGATAATGATAGAAACCACAATCTGCCAACAACAGCACACACGGAAGTTGGTTACTTTGCTGAAGAGTTGGAGGTGTGCAGCCTGCAGCTCTACCAGCTCACTGTGGCTGCTCCTTCCTGTTCTGTTACTCCCTGCAATATAACTGATCCACTCTCAATATGACCATGACCAAAATCCAGCCTTGTGTTGCCAGTTGAAGGCTTTTGGTGTCAAGCAGCAGCCGGAGGTTCAGGTTTGTAGCGGTAGTCTGGAGCAACTCACCTTCTGCTCTCTGTGAACTTCATGCTAGCAAGCTACACGCTGAAAGTGTTTTGAAGACGAGGCCTGCTCGGTTCTTTCAGGGAATGATTGTAAAGATTTATTAAGAATATATTTCCGGAATTTACTCTTAACTCTGACGTTTTGGCAGCGATTGGTGGGATGCTGTGAACGATGTACACACGGAGATACACTGGTAAGAGCAAATTACATTTAACCATGTATCAGCTCATTTAAATAGTTATTGTATTATGTGAATTTCAGTTAAATTGGATGTGGTGTTCTCTTTTGGGGGTAAAAGCAGAACAAGTTCCTTCCTGAGACTATTTATCTGAGCCACCGTTGCTGTGTCCAGAGCTCAGCACCGTTGACGACAATTGTGATTGGTTTAACAATTATCCCAGAATGTATGTGTGGTGAAGCCAGACCTTCCTCTGCAGCGCTGTGGAGACAGGTCAAGCCCGAGCCTGCCGTACACGGTGCCACCTGCTCATCAGATACACACACACACACACACACACACACACACACACACATTTACACACCGCGCAGCGTCGGGAGCAATCCACAGTTCAGTGTCTTGTCCAAGGACACTTCAACATGGAACTGCAGGGCCAGGGAATCAAACCACCAACCTTCTGATTGGTAGATGGCGACCGCTTTACCACATGAGACACTCAGCAGCATTACGCACATCACATCTCTTGTATTTAACACATGAAGGAATTCAAATGAGACAATTTGGTTAAACAAGTTCACTTCCTAAGTAACAGAGCGCTGTTGGGAGTAGTTACTGTAACCTAATTACTGAATTTTAAATTGTAATCCCTTACACTACTTGTTACTGGAAAAAGTAATCCCATTACTTTAATTTGTTTCTAAATATAACATTACTGTATATTAGAGGTGAAGTCCCTCCCCTTCTCTCCTTCACGGTAGTGAATGGGAAAAGACAAATCATGTTTTGATCCCGTTTTAATGTGATGTTCGTCAATTTAAAAGATCATTTTGCAAGTAAAGAAAGTCAGTTTGTTGTAGTACAGCTTAGATTTGTGTGAAACTGCCCAGTGAACTACATCCTACATTTGTCACCTTGCTTGATGCTTGGCTTGCCCACTAGCTATGTAACGTTATCTGACCTTATCTGTTTTACCCAGTCAAGTTTTATCAGCGGAGAAGTGAAAGAAGGAGCAACAGTAACTTTACATCCCAGTACAGAACACAGAAACAACGTCATCTTTGAAGCTTTGAAGTGAGTATTTCTTATACTTATTAAACTTCAGTTTTATGACAAACGAAGACTTTATCCACTTGCAAAATTATCTTTTAATGGGACTAACATCAAATGTGTAACCCATGGCTTAATTCAATTTGTGACCAAAAGTTCACAACCATTCGTATTTTATCCAAAATTAGGTCCCATGGTGGTCCACCGGAAGGGGGGGGTCTTTTCGGACTATTCTGAAAGAGGAGTTGAGAACAAACCGTGAGGCTGAGATTAATGAGACAAAATGAAACATTACAGTAACGCTGTATTGTTTACCCTGAATCCCTTGTGCTCAGCTGGGCAAGCACGCGGATGGCGGATGCTGCCAATAACCATGAACACTTTTTTTTTTTTTTTATTAATCTCAAACAATCAACATACTTTGAAATTAAGACAGTAAAACATATAGGGAAAACAAACATAAACAAAAAAACTACCATATAGAGAAGTAATTACAGAATTTGAATGGATATTGCCAAACGAATCACAGTATAATAAGCTTTGAAATTAAACTTGTACACTGATAAAATACGGTTCTGTCCACAAATGAGTGACAAAGTGCATGTAGGCCAACCATGCCAGCCGTATTAGGCTCAGGTTTTCTCTTCAGGGAACAAGGTTAAGTAGCATGCATCCCAGGAGCACATGCAGCTGTTTCCCACAACGTAACGTATATGGTTAAGTTCAGCACCTTCAGGATCGTGTATCATAACCTTAGGGTCTGAAGGGGTTAACATGTTTCCTCCCAAAGTGAGGACATGTTTTGTATCCTGGATCAAGGATCATGCACTGCTCTGGCCTGGAGCGAAGCACCTCATTCATATTTCTGCTCTTCAAGTTGGAAAAAGATGTTCTGAAGAACAGGAATGACTGTCAGATAAATTAACATTTATAAAGTTATGTAGCTTTGGCCCTCAAGAAAACTTGATTTTTACATTCAGGTAGTCAGGGAGAATATCCAACTGTATGTTTTTGTTTGGTTTCCAGGGGCTACAGTTATACCTGTAATCATTTTAAATGCCTTTATCTAGCAAAGCAGTTACCAAAAACATTGAGCCATAGCAAGACGGTCACGTCATCATCATTTCATCTTTAGAAATAATGATGGATTTCTTTAAATGTAATGTTTGAATTGTTGAAATGTAACTAAGTACATTTACTCAAGTACTGTACTTAACTACAAATGTTGAGCTACTTGTACTTTACTTGAGTCTTTTCTTTTCAGGCCATTTACATTTCAGAGAAATATTCTACTTTGTACTCCACTCCATTCATCTGACAGCTTTAGTTACTTTAGTTACTAGTTAAGTTACTAGTTACTTAAGTTACTAGTTACTTTAGCTACTCCATTACATGCATCTGACAGCTTTAGTTACGAGTTACTTTAGTTACTAGTTACTTTAGTTACTATTTACATTACACATTAAGATTTTTGCACACAAAAAGCACATGTAGTTTATAGAATATGATGCTTTATTATAAATTAAACGCCTACAAGTACATGTGAAGTTATTGGACACTTTGACTGACAGAACTGTTGTTTGTTTCCACTCTCTAAAATGTGAGCATTTTTCTGCATTGGCTAATTTTAATACTTCAAGTACATTTTATACTATATAATATATTATACTAATACTTACATACTTTTACTTCAGTAACATTTTCGATGCAGGACTTTTACTTGTAACAGAGTATTTTTAAATTGTGGTATTAGTACTTGAATCCACCGCTGAATGTGTGGGGTTGTTGGTTAGATGATGCAGCTTACATGTTCTGGTCCCTTTTTTCTGATCAGGTAAGAGCATTGCTTCACTCGGCTGACGCCTAGATGTGATGCTCTAAATGTCAGGTTAACCCTAATATGTGTGTGTGTGTGTGTGTGTGTGTGTGTGTGTGTGTGTGTGTGTGTGTGTGTGTGTGTGTGTGTGTGTGTGTGTGTGTGTGTGTGTGTGTGTGTGTGTGTGTGTGTGTGTGTGTGTGTGTGTGTGTGTGTGTGTGTGTGTGTGTGTGTGTGTGTGTGTGTGTGTGTGTGTGTGTGTGTGTGTGCGTGCGCGTGTGTGTGTGTGAGATCCAACCCTGTCCTCAGATGCTCCTTTTGCCCTCAAGGTACTCCATCAGAATTACAGCTCTAATTTGCTCTTAATATTATATGTAGAGTCTGTACTCAAGATTCACTGCTGAGACACGACAGCAGGGCAGAGACTGGTGTAGTAAGTTTCGTACATATAACATAACAACATAACTAATCACATCATTGACAGATTTGCAGTTGTGATCAGAGGTTTGATGTAAGTTAGTTTTCTTTCACCACAAAATGTACACTGTTAAACATTTGAATCTATTTAATCTTAAAAAATCTAAGTGTATCTGCTGCCATAAAACATTGCATGTTGATTTAAAGAATTCTGACTTTGGATCCAAATCTGTTGATTAGATGATGTAATAACACACCGAGTTAAGGGAAAAATCTAAAAACATTCTAATTAGTTGCAGTTATAGAAAACCAGGATCAAATATTGACATGTTTTAAGGATACCATATCATCTGTTTAATGTTGAATTGATTAGTTCTGCTTTAAGTTAACGATAAGTTAAAAATAAAATTGTTTGATTTGACAGCATGAGTTTTACAGTGGAAGTTTCAGAGTGACATAAAGCATTTAAAGAAATTAAGAATACTTTTGGCAAGTCTTCAATGTGGACTGTCAACTACTATAACATTGTGGACAATACACAGTAGGGTACAGTACAGCAATTGATTGTTAAAGTACTTAAACTACAGGAATGTTAAGTAGTATTTTCTTTGTTAAACACATTCTGGCCTAAATCTTATAATAACTTAATTAAACAGCCATTTTATATGAGGGTGTGTTGCATTTCACATCTGAGGGATTAAACTCTCATCACCTTTTCCTCCACACTCACAACCCAGTACAGTGCGTGTAGATCACTGCTTTGTCAAAGACAGGCACATGGACTCAGAAGACAAATGACTTCCAAAGCTAATGATTGCATTCCTTTCTGGAAAGGTAAGTTAGCGCCTTGGGCTAGATAATACGGCTTGCACTTCATTCCAATTAATTTTCCAGCAGTAGAACATCAAACTGATCAACTGGCAGTTTGCGGCTATGGACTGTCACTATGACACACCTCCGTCAGGCATACCAGCCAATCTGTAAAACAACTTCTTAAAAGTCCCTCAGTTCTCACTCTCTGGTGGCATAGCCAGCCCCATCTCCACAGCACTGTGGAATAAGGGCTGGCTACACCACACATACACTTGGCTTTTTTACATTTTTTTTAACCAATCACAATCACCTTGGGCGGCTCTGAGCCCTGGACGCAGCGATGGTGGCTCTGCTCAATAGTCTCAGGAAGGAAGTTGTTCTGGTGGAACATTTGCACTCTGCAAAAGAAAACACTACATCCAATATTAATGAAGTTAACTGTTGATATAATACAGTAATGTGAGCTATTTAAATCAGCTGATACATGGTTCCACCTCATTGGCTCTTGTACTTCATTCATAGCAATCCACTCTAGTCGGTCCCAAAACATCCCAGTTAGAGAGGAAATGCCCCGAAAGATTCCCCGAAAGAACCAAGCAGGCCTGCCTTGTTGCACGATCTAAACCGTCATCAAAATTTGCTATTTTCAGCGTGTAGCTTGCCAAAGTCTCTTATTGTTTCCCGAAGCAGACGGCAACACACAGGGAGCACGATTTCAGGCTTTATCCTGAAAATATACTTCTGTTGATCCAGACAAATTCTGAAAAAGACAAGAAGCATGTTGTGTATGCAAACAGTACTAAGTGAGCTAGCCACTGTTCATCATAGCAACTGCTATAATTATTCTAAATCATATTTCTCTATATCTGTATCAATGTCTCTGTGTCCAAACCGACATTGGTAGATGTCCGCCCACCAAGAGCCTGGGTCTGTCCAAGGTTTCTGCCTAAAAGGAAGATTTCCTCACCACTGTTCCAATAAATGCTTGCTCTTGGGGGAATTACTGTGGTCTAGACCTGCTCTATCTGTAAAGTGTCTTGAGATAACTCTTATGATTTGATACTATGAATAAAATTGAATTGAATTAGCTATTAACAAATAAGCTAGTTAACCTGAGGCCTATGGAAGGAATGATGGCCTTGTACAAGTGGTTTTGTTGCAGGTCAGGGTCATCGGAAGTCTCATGTCTAGCTCGACAGGTCCAAGTGGTTATTTTGCTAGATTGTGATGTGAGATGATTCCCCCAACTGCCCTAAAGTGGAATGTGATTGAGAAAGTGGAGAGGCTTAAAAAGTGCCCATCAGTGCCTGTGACCCTGGATGGCCCCAGATATCAACCAGAGCTGCCTGGGATGCTTGGGGCGGGTAACATAAGACAAATTCTCAGAGACACTCTTGCAATCCTGGTGTGGCACGCAGTCTTCTCATCTCTCTGAAATACCTCAAAGATATGCCAGCCTGGATACCAGGCTTCTTTTCACAGGTCATGCAACCTCAAGTCATCATCTTTATTCCTCTGACATCTGTGTTGCTTGTTTGTTTGGGAAACATGTTACACCTGTCAGAGGAATGCTGGTTGCTAACGGGCCAAGTCCAACAGCATTTATTATATTCTGTGGCACTTTCCCCTACTTCTCGCCTTCCTCGGTTTTCCATCTGTTGCCCTTGCAGCAGTGAATACAGTAAGTGTGAAGGAGTGAATGTGTTAGGAAAGGCGTGCATGTGTTTGTTCGCGCATGTACTCTAGGCGTATGTGGATGTGTTGGCATTCTCGCGCAGAGGCTACTGGGTTGTTGTCTGGATTGCTGTCTTGTAATGGAGATAGAGACGCTGTTTTTATTTATCTCTCCCCCAGCTGTCACTGTTGTGTCTGGAGCGTGTTTGCTGAACTCAGGGCTATGGGACACTTGGAGGACTGTCAAATCCACTCCCAACTATGCAGAATGTTACAGCCCAGAACACACCCTGGATTCTTATTATGGAAAACAAGGGACATTCTACACATGTGCAACCTTTTGTCTGACTCCCCACCTTTATATATTTGTGCACGGTAAACATCAGAGCAGCAATACAATCTTTAGGTATTTTTTTTTTTGTATTCAAATGACGTGAAATGAAATAATTGAACTTTGCCATAAAGGGGCAATGTTCAAAATTTAATTTGAACCTTTAACCGCAAGCATTGTGAACCCCAGAGCCCCCACATTTAGCTAATCATTTTCAAATGTTTTGGATTACTGAGACAAAAATATCAGGTCGACTCGCAGAGTCAACAATATTTGCAAAACCATAAATAATTAATTCCGTTTCATTTCTCTTACAGACAGCTTTCCTCCAGTGGTGGAATTCAGATCCGTTACTTAAGTAAAATTAACAATACCCCGGTGTAAAAATACTCCATTACAATCGAAAGTCCTGCTTTTAAAGCTCAATTCTATTATTGGATTAATATTACTGATATTAATAATGTTGTGGCTTCTTAAGTAAGAGTTCATTCACAAGGACCTAGCCTTAGTTCATGGGGAAGCTCAACCAGGTGAGTTAACCAGGTGCCCCATTACTCAAAAGAAATTTGAGACATTTTGGAGAATATGGACTTTCATCCTGGTGAAAAGATCAATACCACTTTCTTTCTGTACGATAAAGCTTTTTTTAAACTACTTCAAACGTACACACAGTCATATTTTCAAATCTCCAGTTAGCTTTCAGCACTAACTTGATGTGTAGGGCCCTATGGAGTCTGTCTATAGCTTTTTTTATATTCTCAATTTTGCGATTCTGTTGTCACAGAAACTATTGGGCTCTATGTTAATGCTGCCATCAGTCTGGGACTGGGGGGGCCTCGTCAATAAACAAACACCACCGGGGCAAAAACAACTTTTGTGGAGGAAACACTGGAGGGGTAAAACCACCACATATTGAACCCTCACGTTATAATTATTATTACTTAAATAACCCTCACCAGAGTCAGAGTGAGGGTGCCAGTATGATTATATTATGAATTATGAAATGTCAGGTGTTAAGAAGTCTTTGTGGCTAGTCCACACAGCAATATGAGAAGGGAGAAAAATGTGATCCGGTTTATTGCCATTTTTCTTAACCAATTACAATCGCCATGGGCGGCGCGAAGCTCCGCTGTAAAATAGTTATGCAAGAGAAAACTCTGATTGGACAGATAGTCTAGCTAGCTGTCTGGATTTACCCTGCAGAGATCTGAGGACCAGGTAACCATAGTCCTCAGATTGGACAGATAGTCTAGCTAGCTGTCTGGATTTACCCTGCAGAGACCTGAGGACCAGGTAACCATAGTCCTCAGATTGGACAGATAGTCTAGCTAGCTGTCTGGATTTACCCTGCAGAGAACTGAGGACCAGGTAACCATAGTCCTCAGAACTCCACCAGAGGTTAGAACACCAACACAGAGACAGAGGACGGGGGCGGACAATGGCGAAAAGACATGCACCTAGCGGTACCGAAACGTTAAGGATGTAGACTAGGTGTTAAGTGACAGTGTGCTGACTGAGCTGCTGACAGCTCCAGTCTGTACATGCAGCGTGTGTAACTGATGGAAATCACCATAGTGGCATGTGTTCAGTATTAGACGAGCACTATTCACTGATGGTTGCGTTCCCTGCCATATTTCACATGTCAGGCAGTATACCAGTCAAAGGTTTGGACTTTTCCATTCAAGTGAATGAGGACGCGTGTCCACACTTTCCACTGGTACGGTATGTGAGAGTGTATCTGTGTTGCCATGTCAGTCATCCAGCTCCTCGTTTCAGGATGCCCCCATTAGACGCTGGGCAGACGGTCAGGGGCGGGACACTAAGCACCGATGACAAGCTGCTGGAAAGGCTGCGGTGGAGGAGAATGAGCAGAGTCGGCATGGGAGACGCATGTAGGCCATACACACACACACTAAACCCACGTTCACATTAAACCCCTCATACACATACGCAACATAGCTGTCAGCAATCTGATGCCCATGATAATATTTTATGGCTACAGTGGAAAACATTGTGGGATTTATGTCAGAGTTATGATTTACACTAGTTTCCCTATCGTCAAATCAATTCTAAATTTCATTTGGTTAAGTTTACAGTTTACCATTCACCTTCCTGCCAACAGGGGGAAACAGTCTGCCTTCTTCTAAATACTGTGCATACATAAAGCAGTGGTAAAAGTATTCAGATCCTTTACTTAAGTAAAAGTACTAATACCACACTGTAAAAAATACTGTTACAAGTCCAGCATTGAAAATGTTACTGAATTAAAAGTATGTTAGGTATCATCAGGAAAGTGTACTTAAAGTATTAAAAGTAAAAGTAGTCAATGCAGAAAAATCCTCATATTTTAGAAAGTGGAAACGATCCAAAATATCAATCGACTAAGTGATTAATCAGCTCATCATTTCAACTGGACCTGGAGGTCGTTATATTGTTGGCCTAGTTTAATAATAACATGTTGTATTTAATAAACTGCATCATGATTTGTGTGCAGAAATCTTAATTTGTAAAGGAACTAATAACTAAAGCTGTCAGATGAATGTAGTAGAATATTTCTATCTGAAATGTAGTTGAAGTACCTCAAATTTGTACTTAAGTACAGTACTTGAGTAAATGTACTTGGGTACATTCCACCATTGCATAGAGACAGTATATGCCGCCATAGGATATGCACTGTTCCATTATATTTTTAGAATACACAGTAGTAAAAGGTATTTAAACATGATAAGTTGCTTTATCAGTGTTGTTGGATGCTGCAGTACTGGCGCTGTTGTGTGTTTGGAAGTCCAGTTCCAGCCCGATGAGTCATATTTTATCAGGGATTAAAGACATATGAGGTGAGTTTATGGTTGACACTTTCAGCCTCTTAGACTCCATGTTTACATGATCATGTTGTGCAGCCATAGTTTCCAAAGATAGCAGGTATTCCAGGCAGTGTTAAGCAAATGTCTATAAAAGTTAGGGGTGGGGGGGAATTGATACAGCATAGGATCGCAATATTTTTAGTGGTAATACTGTATCGATACACAGGCGCCAAGTATGGATCTTTTATTACATATTATATATGTGCTGGTCAGTTTGTCCCATTTTGCAGCAGTGACATTGAAGTGAGATGAACAAACAGAGAAATGTTTCTTTTTAGATGAAACAGATGTTGATAAGTTATGTGAAATTGGGAAAAATTAGAAGTTGGAAAAAAGGTTAGAAATTGCAATATATTGCAATATGTTTAAAATTACAATTATATTGTATCGTGGCTAGAACAGCTGTGTGTAAACGACGGAGATACTGTGTGTGAAGAGCTCATTTTGGATTTGGCTACCGTAGTAGTTACAATGTGATCAGAATGGGAGGTGCTACAAAGTAATATTCAGGTGGTTGTCATATGCAATTTCACTGCTAGATGGGAGAAATTCTTACACACTGTAGCTTTAAGTAGTTCATAAGTATTTCCCTCAACTACAGTTAAGATTTAACATACAAAACATGGTCATTCTATAAAATGTGATGCATTGTTATGAATACGCTCCACTTGGAGTAAAGCAGCACTTCTTTGTCAGTGCATCAGTAATACGCTGACAGTCCACAGGAGGACACAGTGTTTTATTGTCCTGTTTACGAGGACACGAGGGATGCACTTTTTACTCAAATGACCTCTGTTTGTGATGAAATCTTCTCACTGGATGATTATTAAGAATTTGAATTATGTTTAAAGAAAGGAATCTTTTTTTGTAGCAGATTTTATTTGCCAAGCTTAGAAGATAAAATTTTATATATATACTTTGTTTAAGAATGAGCTGTAAAATAACCTATAACTTTATGAAATGTTTGAACACTGCAACTGAAATTTTGGAGAGGGTTTGGGCATTTAAATGATAAAAAATCATTCAATTAATCAATCATTACTTTTACTTTGGTATCTTTAAACATGTTTGTAGTCAAGACGCAACACAGAGGATTTGTTGGCATTGTTCAGTGAAAACCAAAAATTGTAGAAATACAAAACCATGTCACACTGCAGTCTATCAGTGTGAAAACATACCACACATGGGTCGTGTGTCAAAACAGTGTTATTATCCTTTAAGAATGTTAATCACACTGGTCCGAGCAGTGGCCATTTCTGCCTCAAGGGCCTGTTTCCTCAGCAAGCGGAGCAGTTTATGAGTGAGGTTAAGAAGTCAGTCTGAGCCCGGTTAAAGACCAGCCCTGTGGCACAGGAGGGAAGAATGTGATGTCTTGACGCTAAGTGAGTGCCCCGGCTCTCCGTGTGACCCCCCCTCCGCCCAGCAGCAGCAGCAGCAGCAGCAGCAGCAGCAGCAGCAGCAGCCCTCAGGCTTCTTGTGTCAGACACCCTGTCCCCAGCAACCTCCTCGCAGTTTACAAATATGTCCTCGATATGGCCGGCATGTCGTACGCAGATGTCGCAGTGGGGGAGATAAATTTGAGAGCAAGGAGATGTCAGGCTGCGACAGCTGTGGGCTACAATTTCACCAGATGTCCACCGTTACTAACCTTCAGTAGACATGAACCGGCCACCCCCTGGACGTACTTTACATGCACAGTAAATATTTTCTCAACACGAAGCTCATAGAAGGCGCAAAGCAGAATGTGTTTGTCACGGCTCGCATGGCTGCAGCCTTCAGGGACCTGATTTATAATATCTGGAGGCAATTACTGTGTATTACTGATGCTGCCTGTGTATTACTTATAGAGAATCACAGCTGGAGCTGTAACAGATATACACACACACACACACACACACAGAGTGAGAAACATCTGCAGGGCTCTCGGTGCTCATTGGATGATTCTGGAGGATGAATTTTTAAGAGCATGCATTTTTCTTGTCCTTTGTTCCAAAACCTGCTGGTGGCACTGTGACGCCTTGCCATTGGTCAGACAGTGCTGATGGGTGTGATGTCTGTGTGTGGACAGAGTTTACATTCCAGCAGTCTTCAGTCTAGGTGCCACCGACATGGCTGTGGCATTTCCTGTTGTGCCACAGTGTACACAGTTCTGGCAGTGCAGATTGGTCACAGACACTCCCCGGTCAGTTCAGCGTGAGCTCAACCGAGTCTCAAAGGACTAAAGTTACATTTTCTGTGCTTCCTGGCATTTTTCCTGCAAATTGTTTTGATAAGCGGGATTGTGAGGTGTTTTGAAAGGCCTCGCATGGTGAAAGATAAGCTTCTTTTCTTTGTGCCATGACTCTCTGTGACGAATACTGACAGAAGGAAACGAGGTGTTATGAAGTGTGTGTGCGTGTGTGTGCGTGTGTGTGTGTGTGTGTGTGTTGCATTCTATGGCAATGCCTTCACAGAATCACCTTACAGTAAGTTTGGCACTTGAACTTTTCGTCCTAGTTCACCTCACGGTTGATCTCTTTCCCATCCGTTGCTCTCGCTGCAGTCCACCTGAGTGTGTGTGTGTGTGTGTGTGTGTGTGTGTGTGTGTGTGTGTGTGTGTGTGTGTGTGTGTGTGTGTGTGTGTGTGTGTGTGTGTGTGTGTGTGTGTGTGTGTGTGTGTGTGTGTGTGTGTGTGTGTGTGTGTGTAAAGTTACTTGGCTGTGTCAGAATGGGGTGGGGCTGAAAAGGAGCAATTCGGTGTCTGTTGATTACACGGAAAAACTGACTGATGACATATTCATCACATTTTCCACCCTTCCACTTTTTTCCAAGCAAAAGCAGGTGAATGATGCATACTAAAAACCCAACCATGCATATCACGTAGAAGCCCCAAACAGCACTGGACATGCATTCATTTAAACTCCCCATCAGATTTGTCATCAGGTGGGGTTTTTGTCAGACTCTGGCTGCACAAGAGTGGCATGGCTCTGAGATCTTTTGGGATCATTTAACTCGGCTGTATATGAGCGTCTGTCAGGACTACATATTTTTTTAAATGGTTCATGTGCCTAATGTAGAAGTAGCAAGCTGTACTGTAGGATCTGTGTGCAGGAACCGATGGATCCACAGGCCCCTGAGGCTCAGCAAACCTGTCCTGCAACTTCCAAACAGATTTGTTTTTCAGACCTGTTATTTTCCTGCTTGGTTAATACTGACTTCTTCAATTACAAAGCAAAAACAAACATAGAAGGCAACAACAATATGTGTCATACAGGCATAACAACCCATTTCAAGCTTGGTGTTCCTCGTTAACATAATCTGTTATTGTGTGTATTGTTTGTATACATGGTTTCACTTTGGTAATCACCTGCATCATTCCCATAATAATAATAATAATAATACTAAAAACTAGTGAACACATTAAACCATCTGGTGTGTGTCAACAGACCAGTAAACCTAAAGGTCTTTATTACACAAAGGTTTAGTTTTAGATAGAAGTAATAGTCAGACATATTTGGGATATATGCTTACGCGTGCTTGCCAAGAGCTGATCAGAGCCTCGCTGCCACCAGCGCTTCCAGCTGTTCAGAACATGTCCCAGGGAATCATCGACACAAAATGTTAGAAGTGAACTGACTTATTCTTCAGTGTTACTGGCTGAATCAGTGTTGGTTAAGGTTAGATCTGTAACATCTTGTGTGTAATTCATGGCTCAATGCAAACGGGATCAAAACAATATCCCCCAACCCCCACATAATAGATATGAAACTACAAATGATAGCACCATTTTGTATGTGTTTAGAAACATATTAGTGCATTAATCTGTTCACAGAAATACTATAGGCTGCATAGTAAACGTTTTTCACACTGATAAAATTCTTATCTAAAGAGAGTAGTGATATCTTTGTTTTTACCTTTCAACTGTGATTTGATTCTAGTTAGGGCTTGTGAACAAAAAGGGTTGATGACTGCGCATCTGAAGGTGTCTGAAGGTTTGACCTCTGCGTTATTGCTGAACCAGGTGTCACTCAGACACACTGCCAAGTGAGTCAGACTCCACTTTGGTTATGGGATGTGAAGCTGGAGGTTGACACTGACTGACACCGTCGGTTAACAAATGCCACTTATGAATTTTTCAGATGCGGCGGACCATTCACCTCGATCAGCATCTGTAACCTTAAAAAAACACACATCCTCTGCTGCGAAGGCCGTCTGCTGCGCTGGAGTGATTCGGCAGCAGATAGAGACGTAATAGTAAGCTAATAGTAAGACGAGAGGAGCGGGACTGGCCTTCAGTGTGTCGCCATGTCTGTTTCACACTAAGCTTACACGGCCATGCCATGACACCTAAACATGTGCACAATCACACACTCACAGAGATTGACATGTGACGTTATCCCACTGGAACCTGGACTACCTGACACTGCAAACATTCCCATCCCATTGCCTCTTCCTCACTGGATCAACTGTCATATGTGGTCATTGCAGTGTAAATTCCCTAAGCCTATCAATTAGCAAAAAGATTTACATGGGTCTTCACTTGAGCTAACGTCACCTCAGGTACATGGAGGACAGATCTGCAAAAAAGAATGACCTAATTCAATTCTATTTTATTTATAGTGTCAAATCATTACAGGAGTAATCTTAGGACACTTTACAGATAGAGTAGGACTAGACCAGTCTCTAATTTACAAAGACCCAACAAAAGCGTTTGGTGCAACAGTGGCGAGGAAAAATGTCCTTAAAGCGGGCAGACACCTCGGACAGACCCTGGCTGCCGGCTGGGAAAGAGAGACCCAGATATACAGATATGGAGAAATATGATTCATAATAATAATAGCAGTTGGTATAACTAATAAAAGCAAAGTCATTGTTTAAGGTCATGCTGTTTTATTGACTATGACTCATGATAGGAATTTAACAATGACAATAACAATGATAACAGCACCAATAAAAGCGAGCCTTTCTCCTTCCGTAATGCCAGCACCGTATGCTCTCTCGTGAATTGAGACGAAGACAAGATTTGTTTTCTTGGAAGAAGATAAAATGACTATGTCCCAGTTTTGTGGTATTTAGGGACTTTTTATTCTGGCATCACAATGTTGAACATGTAATTGTTTGATGGCTTCGGTATGTTATGGATGAACTATATCTATCTACTCATCAGAGACTCTATCTACTCAGATCAGAGAAGAAATGCCTCTGAACTATCCACTTTCATTCAAGCATCCCAGAACATCGACAGCCTGTTTTATTTTTAAAGCATATCCAGTGACAAAGGACACTTCAACCCCTCGCTTAGATTACATGTGGACGAGTGTAAGCTCATGGATGGGGGGTAATGTGTCTTTGAGCTGCCCTAGGCATCATTATGTCCTACGCGTACATGCTTTTTAATGGGTTGAGGGGCAGACCAATCACACTTGTCAACTTGTTGCCAGGATACCGGCGGTGTGGTTGCTAAACATCGGTCCACAACTTTTACATCATGGACTATATTTCTGAAAGTTAGAATATGAAAGATTGTATTACCTCACAGAAGTGCTGAAGCAAGTCCCAGGAACACCTGCTCTTTCAGGGTAAAATATCATCACCCTGCTCCTGAGTCCAGACAATTTCCTCATTTAATACCTGCTCTCAGTTGAGAAGATGATCACCATCTGATCCTGCTAGGTCGTCTGCATGGAAACGATTAGTAAAGCAGATGGGATAATGGTTCAGTTCATAAACGGTTCTGGTGAAACTTTTATGTTTTCTCTTAAACACAAGCTCCGCTCCCCGGCATAAAAACCATGTGTTAATGACTCCTGTCCACCCTGACCTCCTCCTCACATGGCACTTTGCACTCTTATACATCAGCAGTCAATGTGGTGCATACAGCAATAAATACATGGAATACAAAGGAATTACTGTGCATTACTTTTCGATGCGAAATGTAGAAATGGTTCATGAATATAGCCTGCTCAGTTAAATGTCACATTAGGCAATTATTAGGCAATTATTGATGTAATTATGTGGTAATGTGAAATGATATTGTGCTGAGCTAACACCGACCATGAGTCGACCGGCATCAAAAGACAGCAAAGACAGGTTTAGTGTTGGATTAGATGTGATTGATGGTTTTGTGGTTCACTGGTTGGCTGCTCCTCAGTTCTTGGGACTGATTTGGTGAAAAGCTTTGATTGTGTTTACCAAAATCGCTCCGCTCTAGTTCCTGATGGGATTCTGTGCCCTTGGGGAGAAAAACAAAGTGATCCACTCGTTTGGTACTCGTTTGAACCGGAGCAGGATTTAATCCACAGTTTCATGTCTTTGTTTAGTCTGCAATCCCTCATGGTCTGCTGGGTAATCCAAATCTGTATGCTACACGCTGTACACTTCTGTTTGAGGAACCACAGTTTTTACTGTGTACTCTAAGAGCAATGCTTTACACTGTCCACTTTTTTAAAAGTCTGCATTCAGATTATTAATCATAGATGTTGATTTTGGTGGGGACAATGGGTTAGTGTACCTATCAGATTTTGTCATGAGCCATTTTGTACCCACCACTTTTTTTTTTGAAAACCTCAAGCTCAATTTAGTTTAAAAAAAGTTCACATATAATTCTTGAGCGACAGATGCCAACAAATCTTTATCCCCACAGGGCAGGCACAGACACAGCAGCAACTGTAACATTGGGATACGTTCAAGGTTGCTAATCAGATATTAGCAAAAGGCATAGCCACACATCTGCCCACTGAACTTCAACACGTCGCCTATGGTAGGCCAGGTCTATTTTCCTTTCATCTCTGAGTCTGATGTCCCGCCAGGTCACATTGTCAACATGCTCCATGGATACATGAAGCAGAACATAATGGCTTCATATGTCTAACTCATCACATACCATCCTTCACGGTCCATTAATTCAATTTAAATTGAATTCAGTTTTATTTATAGTATCAAATCATAACAAGAGTTATCTCCAGACACTACAGATAGATTAGGTCTAGACCACACTCTAATTCATAATTTACAAAGGCCCACCAATTCTAGTCCTCACAGGAGCAAGCATTTAGTGCTACGGTGGCGAAGAACAAATGAACAAGAAACAAGAAATGTAATAGACTACATGTAAACAGGTTGCTTGTAGAGCTGAAACAACTATTCTATTAATCATAATAGATATTAGTCGACTAACAGAAAATGAACCATCAACTATTTTAATAATCTTCTTTGCAGTTTGCCAGTAAACTTAATGTCTGGCTTTTGGACAACGCCTCCTCATACCTGAACGACATTATTGGTTGATGTCCGAAGAGTCCCAACGCAACACATCCACGTCCATTTACCGCCTCACAGTGGCAGTTAAATCATGTGGCGGTAATCATGTGACTGTTCTGATTTAATGTAACGAGCTCAGCTTTATACATGGATGTAGACGTGACACAGAACTGAGGTTAGGCATCAAACATCAGTAAAACATCAGGGGAATTGGCTGAAAATGAGTCATGTAAAACTACTGAAATGAGGTCCGTAAAATATTCCAAAAGGGTTAACAGTTGACTTTTGGTTTCACTACTCAGGTGGTTACATTGCACAAGCAAGTATGAATTTTAAAAACAAGGATATCAATAACATAACAATATCTACTAGAATAAAGTAGTGTAATCAAATATTTAAATAAAAATAGGTAAAGTTGAACTAATACATACAGATAACTTAAGAGAAAAGTGTGGACATTGCAGTTAAAAATACCAATATAAAATAAATAGCAATAAGTGAGATATGTATGTAGTGTGTGTGTACAGAGATCAGTACAGCACAAATGGTCAGACAGTAACAGGATTGGATGTCATTTTTTGGTTGCAAACATACAATTGTTTTTGAATGACCTTTTCTTAATTCACCAGTTCCATCTTACAAATTATAATCACTTGTGTAGTCTAACTGAAGCTGGTTATACTGGAAGCATTATTCAGTTCTGGCTCACTGCCTTTTTGCTGCTGTTGCTGCAGGCACGATTGGTTTTCCCAAGGTGACAACAGGATATCAGGTGTAGAAGTCACTGTGACAAAAGACACAAAAAACTAAGTTGAATCATACCATGGGAAAGTATTTTATAATTATCTGGGAGTCTAAATATTAATGTGAAAAGTGATTCAGTGAACAGAGATACAGGTTTAACTAGTCACATGGGAAAGCTCATGCTAGTTTACAACTCGTTTCCTTCAAGCGCCGTTATGGAAGTGCCGGACTGGTTGTATGAGGTAGAAAATATGCCATGCTCTGGGAAATTAATTTATATACTTCTACTTTATATGCTGCTGATATTATTCAAAAAGCAGCTACAGATGCATCTTTTAATTCAGGCTTTTATTAGCCACATTGTTGACTGTATTACTTACTTAAATGATCCTTGCCGATGTGATTTGTTGGGATTTTTATTGGGTATCGATGGCTTTTTTTGTATTTATTTATTTGGCCTGTGAAGCACTTTGTCACTTTGTTTGTGATAAATGCTATACACATAAACATACTTACATTCTGAAAGTTTTTCAAATGATCCACTTAACGACCTCCTTGAACTTCCCCCAACATCTTGTATAGTTATATGGGGGCTGGTTTGAACAATGCCATGTTGCTGGGCAGTTTAGTGCATAGGCTGTAAGTTACCACCTCTCAGACATTGCACCGGACACTTGCAGTTTTGACTCATCTGGATTTCCCCTGCATTAGTCACCAACTGGAATATACACACAGACGCACACAAGTATGCCCCCATAACCCCCTCACTGTGTGAGAGTGATTGGCCGCAGTGTGGTGTATGTGACTGACACTGATAATACGTCTCTTCATAGTGCAGCAAACATCGGGGCTACTTCATCAGCTGCTCCACCAACTGCTCTGTGGCATCCTGTATGTAAACTCCAGACATTAAAAGGCTGTGTGAACGGGGCCTCATAATGCCTTCGGGACAATGAACACACCAAAATGAATGAAGCCGATATTGGGCTGTACACTCACTGCACAGGCTGGCTGCCATCTATGGTTTTAACTGCCGATATTGTAGATTAGAACAAGCTTAGCGCTCACAAATCACAGCTTTGCGAGAATAATAAGCACATTAGACATATGTGCACTCCTACTGATGACAGTATCTGAGCTGTCACTGACGTAGCTGCCAACTCATAAACACACACATACATCTGAAATGAAGTAATAGGGGTTTGGTGACTGGTTCCCAACGTCGGGGCCTTAGAGTAATTAATGATGTAAGGGTTTCAGATGTCGCTGTAAATATCAGATTTAATGACATGTTGAGGTCAGTTTGTCCTTGTTATGGTGAGAAGTAGACATGGTCAAAGCTACAGCTAGTGTAAAAGCTTTATTAGTGGATATTTGTTGTATTAATAACATAATAATTGCCCAGAGGTTTGACAAGTGCATTTTTACTGGAGTTGTGAGCAGAGTTTTCCCATTAAACTGGGAAACTTTATTTGAGAGAGCAGGCTGGTGTGTACAGCCGTGTCCGTAGGGAGTAGTTGCTTAGACAGTCGCAGTGCAATGTTGTGATTCAATGCACACGATAACAGCAATGGTGTCTTCTTCAAGGTTTAACATCTAACTGTTCTATATTATATCCATGTATTGACTTTTTACTGTCAGATAATTTGATTAAAAGTGGCGGTATGGTGGCAGAGTGGTTGTCCCTCAACCACAACATTAGCGATTTTTGACCCCAGGCCCACCCGACAGAATTTCCAATTTGACGGCCGCGACTGTTCGATCAAAACAACAATAGGGAACGTGATAGACAGATGGTTCATCCAATCACCTGCCAGGTATTTTTTACAAGTGCCTGCCCTTTATTAAACAGCTTCCAATCGCAGCTTCTCAAATGGTCCTGTGTTAACAAAAAAGTTAAAGTTTATATATTGTTAAAAGTTAGCTGCTAACAGGCCAAACTACGATAGTGGCCGTGGTAAACATCAGTATGTTAGCATGTCATTGTGAGCGTGTTAGCATGCTGACGTTAGCATTTGGCTCAGAGGCCTGCTGCAGAGAGCCACTACTGTACACTCTTAGTCTTGTTTAATAGATCTCCAAAACCAAATGGATGCACACATGCTACAGTTTTAATTGGCCATTAGGATCCCCCGATTTATTTCGCAGTGAAATAAATTTAAGATGATATATATTTCTTATGAACTCTGAAAATATCAAAGAAATATATGCGTATAATTCAGGCTTGTTTTTTACGTATTTGGCTGAGTGTGATTTTCATTCATATTCATGTGATTTTTATCTGAAATCTGGTTTCATAGCAAATGCTTGTGCTGCAGTTGATTATATCTTTCAAATAACAGCTGTGTGAGCCCAGTGTCACGTCACCAGGTTGGCCACAGTGGACATGTCTGCTGTATCCGTGTCAGTGGGCGCACAGCAGGCAGTCAGAGGCTAGAGAGAGAGAGAGAGAGACTGTATCTCTTTATTAAAAGTACAAGAGAGCAGCTTAGAGGTTTGTGTTCCCTGGATACACCGCATCTATTTATTATCATTCCCCCCACTGTGACCCTGTCTTTTTATTTTAGCCAGCTGATTCATCTGCGGTTCATCTCTGAAAACCACACAAGACCTCTAGGTTTACGGTGTCATGCTGTTAGGGTGAGAGAGAGAGACTGATATTGAATTGGAAGTATGTGCTAGGATGTGGCCCGATACGTGTGCATGCTTAAAAAAAAACTGGATGTAGGCTACTGTAAAGATTTTTTTAAAACCGCATCATGTTCTGTCTGGTGTCTGTTTATCTCCGCTTAAGCTTAAAGAGGATGTAGGAAGATCATTTTCTTCTCGTTTTCTGCAATGGCCATCTTGTCCTCCTCAAATGTCTCATTAGACATCTGAGATCTTAGAAAAAGAGTATTTCACTTCCTTATTATCAAATATTTGGGTGATTTTGTTGCTGTTTCACTAACTGAATCTTTGCTGACTCGGCACACAATGCTGTTCAGAATGTGATCACGGCAATATTCAGCATGCTCGAAGCCCCCCCAGGCCTTGGTGAGAAGTTTGATGCAAGAGACGTGCCCTCAACCCACAAAGCCACAGGGGAATCTGGGTGGAAATATCCCAACTGGCAAGAGAAACACAGGTAGGGTAGGGGTGAGCTTTTCAGGATAGTGGCTAGCTGTGTTCGCCGGGTGGGGGGGTGCAGGGTCAAATGTAGTTGCTTGATATCTATATCCTAGCAACTGAGAGTGAGTGATATCTTGTACAGCTGTAGTTGGGGATTGGTCAGAGAGCTGATACAGACCCCTCCTATTTCTAGGCTAGCCTAAGAAAAAATACCTAAATTCAAATTCATCTCTCAAAAGTTCTCCACTCTGCACTGTACCCTCCGGCACTTTAATCAAGGCCTTTATTTATTTGTTTTTTTCTTCTTCATTAGTTGTATTTATTCTTGTAGCTCATGCACAGGAGTTGATACATGTGCCTTTATGACAAGCTGATCATTTTGAAGAGTTCGGCAAAGTGAAGTTTGGCTTGACAACATGAATTCACCTTACACAGCTGTGCAGTATTACCCAGAGTTTCCCTTTCATCGGTAAGTACATACATGTTATATCAACTGATGACTTACTGAATGAGTTCTCCATAAATTAAGATGTATCTGAACCATGTGATTATAAAAACTTTTATAAAAAAAGGTGTTAAATCCTGCATCAGCACACTCGTCTTTATTAACATTGAATATATATAAACAAATGGGAAATGTGTACTTAGTTACAAACATTTACACGTATAATTACCCTTTGACTAAGTTCTGACTTATTATAACTGACACACCGACTCATTGTTTGACTTGGACTGCCAGCCAGACTGAAACTGTCTGGAGGTCCAAGCGATCTGCCTGGCTCCTCAGCTGCTGCTCTGTCCCGATATATATTTAAGTACCGTATACTAATGTCAACAATGCATGTGTGTAAAGGGTCATTGGGGCCAAAGTGGCAAACGCATTACATGACAATCGCGGTGGCTTGATCTTCTCCAGATCCTTACTGAAGATGACTCACGGCCTTTTCAATGTAAATGCATGTTGTGATTCAAAAGATGGCAGGTGTTTTGCAGATGTTGAATCCAGAATGATAGATGATTGAATTACTAATTGCAGCACAATTCTGAATCCTGTGTATCTTGGCCCATAAATGTCTCAATAGGTCAATACCAAAGTCATGATAACATGATGCCAGAACATTATATTACTTCTTTGACACCTGAGATTGTACATTTAGTTTAGAGTTTTTAAGAATGTTTAGCCAATAGAACAAAATCGACAAAAAGAAAACCCAATAATTCTACCGAATATGCCAACAATTAAATAAACATAATATATAAACTTCAATTGCTGCTAACAGTCATTGCATACAACTATTAAAACACACAAAATACTGAGATTAAACAATGTATCAACCAATATAATTAATAATCCATAAAATCAATTCATCAATATAACTGCTATCTATCTAGATGTCAACATACAGTACATATCTTATTTGTACAGTTGTTCAGTATATATACTGTACATAAAGCAAAGTATTAAAATAGCTTCATCATAACTACCATAACTACATCAAGCACGTTTAATCATAATTCTTGATTTCACTCGTGATCAGACACACGTTCATGTCGTCTTCCAATGACAAAGTAAAGAAATCAAACAGACCGTGATTTTGTCAGTACTATTTAGTAAGTTTAATTACAGCTTCCATCTGCAGTACTTCATTCATTTATTTCACTGTGTTCATTTGATAATCATTTATATTAAATATACTGTATATTTCTATATATATCATTTTCTTATACCTTGTCCGTGTGTGTGCAATAGTGTGCAGAAACATTATGTATGCAAACAGTTTAGTTTTTTTTAAATCATCACTGCGCTTCAAGTTTTCTGCTTTGATTGAACAGAAAGTTGAGTACACACTGCTGTTACCAGTCTGGCTTCAGTCTATTTTTGAAAAAGGGCTGTTTTGGAAGCTTTCATTTTTTTTCTATGGTGTTGTTTTTTAGATTTGATCAGCTTTCAAGCATCAAGGAATCTTTTTGGTCCACTAGTTTTCACCTCCTCTCTTGTTCTTTTTGCATTCCAAACCTTAGAGGAATTTGTGCCTGTCCTTCTGCCCCAGAGGATTTGACTTCAGACTGTTTCACTTCTATAAAAGTAAGGGGATGAGAAGAGGAGAAACTTTGGGCCTTTCTGTTGTTTTGAAGCCATGTCCCTCTTCCAGCCGGGGCGGACAGATGAGGGGGAGAAGGTCTTTGGCCTTTGAACAAGTGATTAATAAGACACTGGAGAAGGGCCGCAATCGGCTGGGCTGTTTGTTTTGATTGCATTTTCATCGGTCGGTGTGCCCAACCTGCCACGAGACAATAGCCATCCCTGTTTAGTGCTGACCTCTGCCCCAGTCTCGTCTGGGGGCGCTGCACTGTCTTTAAGTGGATGCTGAACAGCCTTCGCCTCAGGCTAACTGAAAGACTCTCTGAGTAACCAGACACCCAAAAGCAGACAAACAACACCCAGAATAGGGAGAAATACATCAATTTGAGCAGATAAAACTGCTAAATATATTTTAAAATAGTTTTAATAATAGATAAAAAAATTTTTTTAAACTCAACCAGAATTATACTATAGGGTGTCCATGTGTACAATAAAGAACTTATGTTTATGATATGTTGTTATTCAAATTAAGATTTTCCACTCTAGCCATGGACATGTTCTACTTATTATGTAAAGGCCTTGCCAACAGGACCATGCACCATGGTATGCAACAGCAGAGACAACATGCACCACAGCTAAAAACTGTTTAATCAGGTGAAGGCTATAGTTTTATTATGATGAAAATGTGGCTACATGTCGAACCTGATGCACAACGTGTGTGATTTATATTTTGGATTTTAACCAGTCAACAGACAATGCTGTGAAACAAAGCTTAACAAGCTTTTAGATAAGTTAATAAGGTGACAGTTAAATGTGTTCTGCCAATTTTAAAGGAAAATTTAAGAGAAAATCAAAGGGAGCTTAACTGATACAGGGGTCAGTAGGAGGACCACACCTTAACCCTTCCTTCTCCATTAAAAGAGATTATGCCACACCTGCTCCACCTGCAATTAACCTAGGCTATTTGCTTTGGATGGACTTAAGATGCATGTAGGCCACGTATCTGCTCCAAAACCCCAAGTCTTTTGGATTTACCTTGGAGATGATCTTCTGCAGTTGTAATTGTCAAATTAAAACTGGCTGAAGTCTAATATATTCTACAGTAGGCTACAATCTTAAATATTTAAGCAATATAACCTACTTCATTTTGGCCTATATTTGTCTCCAAAGACAAACTGTTGAGAAAAAAGTAAGCTACTGCTACGTGTAGCTACTGGTAGGCTATATGTCTAAATTAAAATGATTTACAAATAAAATTATAATATAAAAAAACAGCTGTTAGTATCCGCCCAGTGCTGCTGCGAGTTTCCATGACAATTAACAATGGTTGTAAAGGCAACCGGAACAAATTCAGATAGTTTAGTCGGAGGTAGTTTTATTCATGTTTTGAAGGGTTAGTTAAATTCCCGTTAGGTAACGCGGCTTATAACCGTGTTACCTTCAGGGAACGCAGTTATCAGCTAGCCTGTCCTAGAATAATTGTAACGTTAGGGTTAAATTAATATAATATAATTAATATAATAGTATAAACTTCACCACCAAGCCAAGGCAGAAATGTATCCTAAATAATAACTTGGCCAGCTGAAAATACCAATAGTTGTTCTTATTATCGTTAGCTAGCTACCTGCTCAAAATGAAATGAGGCTAACTCTTGCTAAAGATGCTAACAAATGAGTTAACAACAACAGTCAGCTGCAATTTAAGTTAACGTGATTAAATTCACGTTAAAGCTGCATGGCAGATATATGTGTTATATATATAATGGTTATTGTTATTATTAGCTTACTGTTACTTTAACCAAATCAGATTGGCAGAAATGTATTTACTTTCTTAACTAACGCTAGCTTACACGCGTAACGTTACGTCATTTAAACTCATATTTTAAGTTAGTTGATTTGTGTTATTCCTTTCAATAGTCACAAACACATGAATGCATTAATTGACATGTACAGTGCATGTAAAACAGCGTTTATGTCCAGTTCCATCCCAAGAAGAGCTTGAGTATAAGTCAGTTATTCCCAGTAGTTGTACATCATTGCTCGTCTTAAGCAGTCAGAGCTTCTACATGGTGTTTATATTGCAAAAGCTTTTAAATTGACTATATTTTAATTTGCCCCCAAACTGAATTATCTATATAATTAATCTCCTACATCTCATTTTTTATGGTTATGTTTGGGCAAACGTAATAAACCTTCTTCTAAACGCAACACTCCATGTGTACCTTCTGCATAAGTTACATTTTTTGCTTCATTAGATATGCCTGTGTTTGTATGTCAGGTATTGATATCATTCACCACGCAGTGTTGGGGAATTCCAAAACCCAAAATAGTGCCAGCTTCAGATTATGGCCCCCCATCTCCTCTCGCCCCCCCCAAGCCCGTCCAGCTGTACACATACCAGAAGTTGCAGCAGTGCTATCATATAGACTGTGGGGGGAATTCCGCCGGTCTCAGACTGCAGCGTGCGCCACTTCAGCAGGAACAATGGCAGGCTGAGCTCTGAAGCAGGTGTAATGTTTCAGGGGAGCAGGTCAAAGTGCCTCTGTCTGAATGGTGCATAATCACCATTATGTGTAGTACAAATATTCAGTATTATGCAGGCTGACTTCTTCACAATGGAAGGGCTCTTCATGAATGGCTGCCAGCCGGACTCCTCCTCCTCCTCTGTTCCTCTACTGACTGGGTGGCCAAATCTCAGCCCTGCACATCAACATTTATGTTGAATGTTTGCTGACATTGCAGCTTCTAAAACTACCTATTAAAATAGTTTTGCCATTTTTGAAAATGCCAATACTAAAGTAAGTATTGCTTCTTTGGAATATGAGTAGTAAAATGAATGTTATTGTGGTTGATTCTGTCTCCTTGCAGACTCAGGGACCCTTCGTCTCGTTTGTCCTGGAAAGAGAGCTCATTCCTGACCACCATGTCCCAGAATCAGTCAGCACAGACAACAGACTTTTTCAGCCAAGATGTGTTCAATCAACTGTTTGACATGCTGGACCAGTGAGTGAACACTACAACCAACAACATTGTACTGAAAAGGCAAAAACATACACAACAAAATTTTTTTAATATCAACCAACTATTCTCATTATAATCTGTCTTGGCATTTCAGATCTGCCATTCATTCAGCCCAGCCCATTGAGCTGAACTTCAAAGACAGTCCAACTGATGTGTCAGCAGGAAATACCATTCAGATCAGTATGGACTGCATAACCATGCATGAGCCAGATGAGACGCTCACTGTAAGTACGTAGGTTCAAGCAAAACACCAGTTTTCATTTTAATTGTCTTTCACTAGCAATTTCTGCTGCATTAGACCTGCCATAAGCAGAGATAACAGGACCTGCTTATCATTATGGAGCTCAACCATGGACGTACATTTCATCTCAGGAGCGGGCTTTCTCAAATCAATTTTTGAAGGTGACACAATTAGAAGAGCCAAAATGCAGGCAGTGGACCTTTTGCCCCATTTATGTTTGTATTGTTTTACTACTTACACGCTAGTTTTAAATATATTTTATTGTATTATTTACAAAAATAACTGATGTTTTTTTTTTTAATATCTTCTGGAACCAGAGTGGACGGTCACTGTTGAGCTCTATTATTTGACCCAATTCTGTTAAACAAGTAATGTGCTAGACAACCAGTAAGCATTACTATTCACCTAAAACTATATTTTTTCTATGTAAACTGAGCTGTGCCTATTCTTTCTGGCAGTACCAACTTCCATCTCATTAAGTGTTGAGTCAGAACCCGTCACAGACACAGTACGGACCTTCTAGATGGTTTACAAATAGTTCTCTTTTTAAACCTGTCAGTTTTATGCCTTGTGAGACCAAACAATATACTTTCTAAACCAGTTAATTCTAAAGTACAGACTGCTCTTGATGACCTTTAAATGATTCAATTAAAACAGCATAGTCTCTGTACATCATACCGTAGTAGCATCTGTGATCACTTTCATGCTGAGTAAATGGAACTTCCTTTGGTGAATTCCTTACATACAAAATGTACTTTTAGTTTTCATATCAACATTAGAGTTTCCCCAGGACAGAGAGGTGGTGCCGAGCTGTTTAACAGCCAGTGAATCTGTCTGAGATGTTGTCTGTAAGGTGATGATATTATCTCATTCAGCCTGAGTTGTGCTTGAGCTGGGTGGCCACTGTGAGACAGCTAGCGCTCAGAGAGTCGGGGATGGTAGAATGTGCATTTAGACATTCACATGGTCACTCTTCATTTCCTATGTTTTTTAAAAGTTTTTATATCAAAATCAGCTCAATCAGGGATTCTCAGCTTGTTTTTTCACATTCACTTTATAATGCAGTCAAATAAAGCATTGTTGAAAAAAGCGGTATTAGTTTAGTTTATGTTGTAGTTTAGTTTTTGTTGAGGTGTTGATGACCTGTAGCGAGGGACTTCTCTTTGCAGGTTCTGCTGCTGAGAGATGATGTGCATGTTCCCCTCCCAGTGTAGGAATGCTGTTGTCCAGCCAGGGTGGAAAAAAAAGAAGCAAATAAAAATTTTGTTAAACGAGCTGAGTAATGTTACCCTGCACATCCCCCAAGGGGGCCTGTTGCTCTTTTGAACTGGTGATTAATGGCCCCACCACCCACTTTCCTCCACACCAATGAGGGGCGTGGTGCGGTGATTGGCACGCCAGCAACGTGGGCATCATCCGTGTGGGGCAAAAGCTCGCTGCCATGGCTGCTTGCCAATCACTAAGCCCCAATCTTTGGTGTCTGTTCTGATGAAATGACAAGGTGGGCAGAACCCCCCCCCCCCTTCCTCTCCACCCATGTGGAGGTGTGCCTCCTTCATGAGTCATTAGAATGCAGCTCACTGTTTAGTGCCCTGGGGAACTTATTTGTGTTGTGTAGGGTTTATGTTTAATCTGAAATTCCTTTTTCTTCCGGATTTTTTTTCTGAAGCTGCAGGGCAACAATTTAACGTAGCACCTGCCTCTCTTGCAAAAGGTCCTAACTCTCATCTATCAGTATGTGTCTTTTCTATGTAAAGGTGGGGGGCGGCAACAAGGAGGGGCGGGGGAGCAAGCGCAGGGTAGAATAACATGAAGGAATGTAGCAGAAATAGTGGCAGGAGAAACGCTATATCCTACCCCAAACAGCTGATTTTACACCCAGATAAAGCTCTGATCAGCTGTGTGTTGAAGATGCAGTGTTGAGCAGTGGAACAGACACAGAATAGAGTTGAAACAACTTTGCAGCAGAGTAGCTCAATCAACACACACACACACACACTCACACACACACACACACACACACACACACACACACACACACACACACAGAGCTTCTCTGAGATCTAATTACATGTTTGTGTTGGGATTCGTGCTTTTTTCACCACACCTTGTTCGTCTTATGCGTGATGGCTAGTTTAATGTGTAAGCAGCTGATCAGCTTTCTCCACTATTTCCTAATTTTAACAGAATGTCAATCTAAGGGCTGAATCTAATGGTCATGCTGTCATCTGAAAAGAATCTGCCATTGTTGTGCAACAACTTCCGCTGCTGTGTCAGCATCAGATGTTTTCATTGTCATTTTCTAAGTGGTTGAGTCGTTATATCCTCCTTACCTGAACAATGTATGTTAGTGGTCCATTTTGCTCTTTATTTGTCTGAACATGCAGTTGTTTTAGGTCGCTGTACCTAGTGTACACTAGTTTTGCACGTTTTTTAAATTTTTTTTTAAAGTTCAGTAACAACAAGCACAACTTCAACTTTGACTTGGATTAGCAGGGACTGCTATATTAACCCAAAGTAAGCCTGTGCATTAAATACCAACCATAATTTTATTTTTGGGTTTTTGTCATGCTCCACCAGTTTGCCTCCAGAATGGTAAGAAGTGTTTTTAAGGTGTAGTTCCAAGGAATGAGTGCTTGCCACGGTTTACTTGAATAACTGTTGAGTCAGAATGAGACCTCATCTGACTGTGGATGCTGCAGCCGGAGCCCCTATGACCCTTATCTCTTGTATTCTCTCTTGCATCTTTCTCACAGCTTAGACCAGACTTAACTTTTGCTTTTATAAAGCAACATTATATCATAACAGGTTCAACTGAAAATGTGTAGGTCACACCCTTTGAGAGAGAATGCATGAATAAATCCTCCAGCAGTAATCCCATAAATGTCTTTTGTAAAACACCAATTATCCATATAGATCTTTTTTTTTTATAAATCTGGAATTTTAATACGATACTTTTCAACATGCGTGATGTGAGAGATAAAGTTGACTGAGGTGGATTCAGGGCAGAAAAACAAGTCTCCGTTGTAAAATAGTACATTTTGTTCAAAAAGTCACTTGTTGACTTGAATACATTTAGTTTGAAGTAAGCACATCATTTAAACAGCAATATTCGAGATGTATAGTTTTATTTGATATCAGAAATGGCCAATCTCAATGATGGGACGGGAAGCTTTGGTTAGAATATACAGTTTTGTTTATTCATTTCTGGACCTTCTGGACCAAATAGGTCCAATAACTAAGGAGCTTGTAAACCACATTAGGAATTAAAAGTTCAATTTTTTGTTTTACTATTTTGATTTTCACTGTATCTGACGAACTGTGGCGGTTAGGTAAATTTGGCCCAATAACCGATGAAAAGTGATTTATTTAAGATGTACATTTTGCATGCAACAAGATAACAACACATAGATATTTTGAATGTACTGTTGTGTTTGAAAGGAGGTTGTAAATCAGATAAAAAAAAACACCAGAAAGGAAAAACATCCTTTCCCAAAAAATCTGCATTTTATTTTACCTTAAGTCTGTCAGTATAGAACAACAAAAATCACATAAAGCTGAATTTAACCTCCCATCCTTAGTCCTAATGGCGATACTTGCTGCTTTTCTGCAGTCTTTCATGCATCTTGTGTCTAATGTTCACTCAGGAACATTCAGGACTTTGATCTCCACCTGGATAGTTCTTTGCCTATTGGAAAGAACTTATGTTGGACTTTTTGACAGAAACCCATGGTCCAAAACCAGAACTAGAACTATTTTCCTGCCATTGAAGTGCAAAATGAATTTCCCTTTGTTCCTAAAAAGTTTCAAATATCAGTGGTCATTGAGAATGGTTGTCACAATGGATTGACAACAGTGAATGTATAAAAATGAAACACTGATTTATGTCATCAAGATGGAATTATCCATTTATGTCCGAGTACATCAGTGTTTTCCTGACCCCTTAATGGGTATATTGACTAGCTTGCATTTTTCCTCAGCTTCATATTACTGCAGCAGCAACATAAGTAAAGAACGAAAACCATCTATATATATATATATATATATATATATATATATATATATATATATATATATATATATATTTATTTATTTATTTATTTATTTATTATATTATATTATATTATATACTGATCCATCACTAAAATAACCGTGTAACTGAATAATGACTCTGCAGCAGTTCAATTAGAGCTTAAACACAAGCCACATACCAAATACTAATTAAAAATAAAATAGTCCAGATGGTAAATGAGTTTTATTTAAAGCAGCTTAAGTTTATTCTTTTAAACAGGAGCATTTCAGGATTTGGGGGCAGTTGATTGTTGGGCTTTTAGGAATTGCCACCCAAGTGATGCTGCTCTCTCTCTCTCTCTCTCTCTCTCTCTCTCTCTCTCTCTCTCTCTCTCCCCATTGACTTCCTGTGTATGTCGGTGTGGATGGGAGCTTACATTGTTTTGAGGGCAGGTGTCTGTGCCTTCCCAGCTACTGCAGCCTGACACTTGATACTGAACTAATCTAGCTGACTTAAGGAACAGGCTCTTTAAAGGGACAAACTTTAGTAAAGCCTATTTTGTCTGAGCCCCAGGATCTGCAGATCTTTAACTCTCTTCTTAGTTTCTGTGGTGATGCTTCTACCAGAAATGTGACTTCACTGTCTGAGTGTAGGCAGGCAATATAATACCTGTTAACCGGTTTTAGGATCCTTCAATTATTATCCACTGTCCAAAGCCTAAAAATGACTTTGTGCTACAAACAAGCATCATTTTAGGATTAGATTCATTATTGGTTTGTTGTTGTCTTCTCTGTTTAATAATGGAAGAAAGGCATGACATTTAAAAGATTAAGCTTTGTGTTGATTTACAAGCCCACTGCAGTGTATTGCCACCTGAGTCTCAGCTGCATTATTTAGCCATTATACTCAGTCTGTCCTGCCCTGTTACAGCTACTGTTCTGTATTTTACTACAGCCTCACCCTTACGCAGAGTAGTCTAACTGCTTTTCAGATGGCAATGTTGTTTTAACATAATTAGTTTGTATAGTTAAACTAATTGTCACACTCAAAGGTCTTTATTGAAGCCTGGGTACCTTGGGAGGCCATTGAATTTGGCCCCTTTAAAGTGTTGATGTGCCTTTGTGACAGGCTGACTGTAGGCTCGGAGCCCCAGGGCCTGGCCAGGGTGTGGCGGGTGATTGGAGACACTGACTTAAGGTCATAGTTGTGCTTAAGTTTTCAGACAGCTTTTAAATTATTCTGACCAGAGGGCAAGAGTTTTAGCCCCCTGTCTCTGTAATAGAAGTGATTTGCCCCACTGACCAGTCTCCTCCTTTGTCATCTACGAGTGCAGCTATCACTGTCCACTCATGTTTCCATCTGTAGTATTACTGTACTGCATATTGCTTTTACAGGAGACAATTGCACATTCGGTTATAAATATTCAAACCTACAGATGGAATTTTTTGCTTGTTTTGCAAATAGCTCTGGTGTGGAGGAGATTTAATAGCAACTATTTTATTTTTTGGTTTCAAAAGTAAGTCTCCTGGAAGCAACAATAAGCTGTTTTTTTGTTATTTGTTGTTGTAAATTAGGGTTTTTCAATGTTAAATGCGAGGTTTTTAGCTCCCAGTGTAAAATATGGAAAATAAATGTGTGAGGCCCAATATATCTTAAATTCATGTGGTAATTGTATTGTTAGGGTCAAATTTCTAGAGATGTGTTCAAGGCTAGCACCGTTGTGCTTGAAACAATGCATGTTTCCAAAACAGATCTACATCAGTCATCTCTGATAGATACAAGCAATTTACAGGAGTCACATTGTTTTTCTACATTAGGATTGCTTAGGGGCTGCAGAGGGGAGCAGTTCTTATGCTAACTAGCTACTGGAGGTGTACTCTCCCAACCCCAGACTCCACTTCTCACTCTGGGGCTGGCAGGCCTAATGGCTCTCTCTGAAAGTATCAACTCAAATTGTGTTAATCTTGTTGTCATCCACACTGATACAATTTTTGGCCATTTGGATTTTTTTGAATGTCATGCACCTGTGTATATAAACTCAAGGATACATTACATGTTGTGGCTTACTTTAAATTAAGTTTTACGGGTAGAAACGGGGGTTTTGCTCTCACTTTATCTGGAGTGCCATATTTGCTTTGTAAGGGAAAGTAAAGTAAATGCAAATAAAGTAAAAATGCAAGTATAAAATGACAGCAATTAGATTGTTTTCTTGAGGTTGATTTTAAGCATTGCTACCAGGACGAAATAGTCATTGGCTGCTCAACTAATACCTTGGAGGAGCCCTGCACAGCTTCAAAGGACGAGTAAGGAGACAGTGCTTCTCCTGGAGATGGGTGTGGACTCAGGTATTGGACAGGTAGCGCCTTAGAGCCCTCCCCTCTCTTCCCAGTATATATGACCTTCCCATAGATTCCTATAGAAGCTTCTGCTTGTCCACTTTGCATCTGTAGTCCACATCACTCTTTTAGAGTAAGGGAAAGAGATTTGTGGAATCCTGGAGCCAGTGGAGCAAACAGCAGCAGCTCTGCTCAATCTCAGCGCCAACATGTTGTACCTGGAGACGGGGTCCACCACATCTTACAGCGAGGTAAGACCAGCAGAGGAACTGGTAATAGGGCAGCATCCATCGCACCCGTTCTTTTAGTTGGTTCCCCAGAGCTCCGTCGGACTAATGAAATATCGCACAAGAGTTCAAGGCCTTGTTTTGTTGGACTTAAATTGAATGTCAGTGTTCTAAATTATCCAAAATCTTCAGTGCATGTGTATTATTTTTCACAGGATATTTCTTGGGGGGGTAACCCAGGCTGATTATGTAAAAGAAAATAGAATTTTATTCAAGTAAGAGTTGCTATAGAAAGACTTAACGCAGGTAGGATGGCTTTGCATTTGACGTGCACGTGTGTGCGTGTGGTAGAGAGCAGGGGAATGTAAACAGCTGGAGAATCTCTTTGAATACTGCATAGTCTAGCATGACCTTATGAAATGGCTGCGACTGGCATTGACTTAGTCCGCTGATGTGATTTATTTGTGTCTGGTTGTTGTTGTCGATAGATTTAAAATGTCGAATGAGAAAATCGGACTTCCAAAAGGCTTTGGAGGGTTTTGATTTTCTGAGATTGAGGCTTTTGTTCCTTTCATGAAAAAGTTAAGGAAAATATAAAGAATGAAAAAGAGAGTAGACAATTATCATAGTGTAGGTAATCTTAATAAAACGATCCAGATATTATTTTGTGCTTTATTTGATCACAAATTTTGAGAAGGATACTTATGGGACAGGAGTTTACACTTCCTTTTTTGGAAGCGAGTGTCTTTTTCCAAGATGTCTGACGTTATTAAATGTTCTGTTCTTTCACAGACAAAACAAATGGCAAAGGCATCAACCTGCATTTAATTTCTTTCTATGAAAAAAAATACAGAGGTTTGATTCCCATTTTTCACTTTGATTCATCTGTGTTTGCAGAGCTCGAGGGTAAACATTTAAAGGATGTTTTAAATTGAATGAAATATGAAAAGAAGTTTGTACTGATGTTACTTTCAGATTTTTATTTTATCCGACAACCTTGCAATATTGTAATTTTGGAAATGGTAAGGTTTGCATTAATTTAATATAACCATTATGTTACAGTAGCAAGGAGAAAGATTGGCCCGTAAAAGTATTTTAGAACCCAACAACCAGGTTGCTTGTCAGTGAAATACAGGCTTTACTTTTAGAATTGTCAGTATCTCTTCTATGACAAGGCTCCCATCTTTCTTTGTCATTGCTTTAGTGAACTATTGTGTCGGGCTTCGTGTGTTTTTACCATCTCAATCCTGCACCCGAACAGCAGAGCAAGAGAGCGCTGATAGATTCTCAGATTGCAGGTTGCAGATAGCATCTGTGTCAGGTCACTGTCTTTTAAGTTGTTGAGCAGGGGGTCTTTAAGTGGTGTCCAGCTCAATCCCTCCAGTGTGTAAGGTATCAGGTTCCTCTGTCCTCAGTCTCCGGGGAGCCGCTGCAGCCATTAAAATGTGGCTGGCAAGGCGCTGCTGTTGAGTCCACCATCGTAATTGCTTTAATGGTGTGTTGATGTAGATACAATCACCTACTCTGCCCACCCCAGCAGGTATAAGGTGTAGATAGACCCCCACCCAGCCACACCTCGACCCCCAACCCTGTTGAGCCTTTAATGCCTCCCTCCTCTGTGGTCACTCATCCCAGTCCCCTGGATACTCTTATATGCTGGCCCAAGGTACAGGGAGCAGGTCAGCAGAGAGCTTGGAATGGGAGCTATTCCCCCCCTCAGGCCAAGTCTGCTCTGGTTTCTGTCATCTATTGGTCGCCCAAGCTCTGGCTTTATCAGTGCTCAGACTTGTGTGTGACCACCCAACAGTAGTAGCAGTAACAGGACAACTTATGAATTCTATGTTTAGTTAAGTTCTGGAAATGTATCTGTTGTGATCTTCAAATGTAGAGCAAATTTACAATTTATGGAGTTATTTATGGAGTTATTTATGGAGTTATAGAGAGTTATGGAGTCCCCAGAGGGACTGGTAGATAACAGAATATATGATGCCTTGTGACACTGGTGGGGATAATAATCAAACTAACATATCAGATACCAGTCATAACCACTGAACTGATACAGACCTTGCAGACATTGATGTTTTAACAGCCCTCTACAAGCTGCAGAGGTCAAAGTATAAACCTTTAGTCAACTACTATTCAGATATGTCCATAGTAACACGTTGAAGTTGCATTCGTTCATTTGGTCATTGGTCTAGCAATAACTATAACAACAACAAGGAATACCTTGAATGCTTCAGTATGCCATAGTAAGTAAGTTGGCATTAGCAGTAACTTTTAAATGAGTGCTGAGATTTTGAAATGTCTCTGATATGTGTTCTGGATCATTCAGATTCCTACATCAATCAATCAACAAGCCATCACTCCTTTTCCTGTTGGCCTGAAATGCTTTCCCCAGCATTTTTCTCAGACAAAGAAATGAGCTTGAAGGCCCCAAATGGACTACACGACCTTTCAAAAACCTTATTAAAGGCTGTTGAGGATGTCAAGGCTGCTGATTTACAGTGTTCCTGCTTAGCAGCCTGCCATCCCAAAGGCCTAAACACAGCGTTGGCTATAAACAAGGAATTTTTAAGAGCAGCTAAAGTGGTTATTAAATGGTTGCTATATTATAGTGGAATCAGATCTGATGAAAGGAAATGTACAGAAGGCCTGAAACTCCCTCACACAAGCGTTTTAAAGGCTGATATCCCACTTCCAGTCAATTAAACATTAAAACACGATGAGTTAGGTGAGACTCGGCTGCTGGGCCTCACTATCCGGTCAATTATGGCTTTATCTTTTTTCCTCATCTTTGATCCTTATATTCATTTAAACCACAAGAAGCATTGTCTAGGGCCCTGTATTTAATGTTAAGTATTCTATGTCAGGCATTCTGCTTTATGTCCCTGCTTTTATCTATGTTTGGTCTGTGGCCAGCATCAGTCTTTTCTTTAGAATAATAATTTGAGATTGATAATTGGTGCCTGTCACATCATCCCCCTTTGCAGATGCCTGCATCAGGTAACGGGGGAGGCTGTGTCATCTCTGAACGGCTGAGTGCCTCGGTGCAACTGCAGTAAATTGTGTCACATTTCAAAAGAATCACTCTGTTATCATGATGATGATCACTGACTCCTCACATACGGGAAATGTTGTCCAAACAGGAAATTGTGTCACCAAACAGGAATTTTTCTGCTGTTATTTAAAATAGGCTAACAATAAATAAATACAAATTCTTGAGTAACTGAAAAACTTATTTTTATTCACACCAGTTTGAACCATTCACATTTTTTTCTGCATATTGACACTCTTCAGCCCGATGAGTTTAAACCTTTATATGTGTGTGTAATTAGCCCATTGTAAGGGAGTGTGTGTTTGGGGAAGCCTCTGCCAAAGGCCAGAGTGGGGGTGTGTGTGTGTGTGTGTGTGTGTGTGTATATGTGTGTATGTGTGTATGTGTGTGTGTTCCATTCACAAAACACTTGTCTCCTAACACCTGCATAACCAGCATAATTGTTCTCCAGACAATCTCTTCTAAGTCCTGGTGTCATTGTTTCCGGGGGTTAAGCAGCCCTGCACCACACACACAGTGAACCTCTTTCAAAAATCTAGCTAACAAGCTAGCCTGTGGCACTGTTGCACAAGTATGCTGAGGTTGACTCGAATGACCTCTCTCAGGTGTGTCTGTCTGTGCCTGAGTGTGAGCGGATCTGTATCTAACAAAGCAGTAACACTGCTTCATACTTCACTGTCCTGATTAATAGTTAAATAACCTCTGTCTGTTTTTGTTGGTCATCTGGCACACCACTAACACCTGGCAGTGTGATGGGTGTGAGCCGGACAGCTGTGGTCAGCCGCGCTTGAAATAAACAAGAGGCCCTGGAGAGATTAATGGCTGTCTAAAGAACGAGAGCCATGGCACCTCGTCCAGGAATGTGCCGTTTATAAATGGAAAGGAATGGGGTGAATGGCAAGCAGAGCAAGTAGGAAGGGGCTGGCTATGACCCAGGTGTATTCTCCATCCTGTTTAAAGGCAGATATTTTAATGCCATTCCTCCCGCCTGAATAGTTGTGGCTGTGGATAAAGGAATGAGAAGGTGGGGTAGTGCACAACATTGATCAAAAAGCAGGGCTCAGCAGGTAATTTGAGTGTTTATAAAATCAGATTTAGTAGTTTTATAATGTAGTGATCTCAGGAGTGTTAACATGTTGCTTCAGGAAGGAGCTAGACCATAGACACAAGGAAATATGGTTTATGTTACTCTGATATACCATGGACCTTTTCTCCTTTTATTTTTTTTTTTGGAAACAAGAGCTCCACTTCCTGTAGCATTGTGAGCCTTAACCACCTCCCATTGTCACTTGACATGCAATTTTCTGTCAATAGTTTTATTTGGTCTTATAGTAAATTTATTCTAACCACATTTACAGGGCCCCTAGAGTCCATACTTTTTTAAATAAGTAAAAACCTTGAACATGCATTTTAAAGTCAATCATTATTTTAAATGATTCTATGTGGTGTTATGTAGTAATTTACCAACTGTATCTTGGTGTTAATTGAAACTATGACAGCACATACTGAAAGCTAACTCTAGCAAGATTCTGTCATGTTCTTAATGTTTATGTCGATCAGTCTAACAGATAACAGACCAACCCTTGTAAGCATATAAGGAGAATTAAAAAGTAAGTCCAGTGAGACCGGCCGTTCTGGGAACTGCAAGGATAGCGGGTGGATTGCATGTATATAGCATCGTTTTATAAATTTTCCCATACTAGCGTCATAAAATCTATATTTATTTATTGAATCTACATGGTCAAGAAGTAATATTAACCTGCTTCCTTTCTCCCATAATGACTGAAGACATTCCTCTGTTGTTGCTCCCCTCTCCCCCACCCCCTCCATTTTGTCTCCAGTCACAGTATACAAACCTGGGGCTGCTGAACAGCATGGATCAGAACATTCAGAACGGCGGCTCAACCTCCACCAGCCCCTACAACAACGACCATGCACAGAACAACGTGACAGCCCCATCCCCCTACGCCCAGCCCAGCTCCACCTTTGACGCCCTTTCTCCCTCACCTGCCATCCCATCCAACACAGATTATGCCGGGACCCACACCTTTGATGTGTCTTTCCAGCAGTCTAGCACCGCAAAGTCTGCCACCTGGACGGTAAGACGCTTACTCATCAGATTAGTTTGTGCAGCTTGTTTTAGGGCTGCCCCCTCTTGGTCGATTAGTCGACTCTTTGGACGTTTTGGTCTTAGACGCCTAAGAATTCTTTTGTCTTTTTTATGTGATTTCATGCTGAAGACTAATTCCAAGAAACTTGTGAACACTGGTGATCTCTGGTAAACACAAGATGTAACATGGTGCTTTTGCCTGATTCTTTGTGTAGAAAGTCAGTTTTACAGATCTAATCAATTAGTCGATAAGATCATACGAGCGTTAGTCAACTCAGAATTTCTTTAGTCGAGGTCAGCCCTGTTCTGCTTAAAGTTAGTGTGACTCTAGCTGATTGTTGAGTAGCATTTATCTCCACTCCTAGCTAGCCTTTATAACACTAGCATCTTTAATTCAGCTTCTGATTTAATAGAGGGTATTCTTCACTGATCGTCCTGAAAAGCTGAAACATGTTGCAGGAGTTGTCTGCACATACTCTTACATAAATGGGTATTTACTACTTAACTGGAAAGTAACTTAGTTCTTAAAAGACTAGATGTACAATTTGGGCAATACACTTATTTGCTTTCTTGTTAAGAGTTAGATGATAAGCTAAGTGACGATTCTCATATTCTATTTATGGGGGGGGGGGCTTTTCCCTTTATTTTAGTGACAGTGGATAGACATGAAAGGGGGAAAGAGATGGGGGGATGACACGCCACAAAAGGCTGCAGGTCAGGGTTGGACTCAGCCTACATGGGGCGAACGCTCTTACTAGGGGCTAGATGGTAGCGACTGACTCGCTACATTCAGTAGCGAGTTAGCTTAGGGAAGCGTACAGACTGGAAACAGGAGGAAATGGCCTGCCGCTTTCCAAAGGTAAAAAAATAAAGAATTCCACCTACCAGCAGCTCAACATCTTATTAATTAACATCTATATCTTGTTTTTTCATTCCATACAAAACCAACAGTGTAAAAATGACCAGGAGCAACATAGTTTCATAAAGTTTTTATGTGTCATATAAACAGTCATATGCTTGTCATAATACATATGGACCCAGAGACACTTAATGCTCTAGCTGTCATCAGAACAGGTCATCATATGAGGCAGTGATTTGTCGGGTTGAAGAGATACTAGCCCTGAACTCCTTATCTGACAATCTGTCCTCTAGGCAGATTTAGGTTGCACAACTACATCTGGCAAGGAAGAATGACACCTGAGAATGTATAGCTTCCAATCACGACTAAACCCCAGGCATTTCTTGCTAGGCCTCAGACAATACACTGCATTTGATGAAAAAGAAAGAAAACAGAAAAGCTGATCTCACTACATTGACTGTCACGAAATGAGACCATTCACATGAACTAAAGTCTTGTGTAGGATATCATATCAATATCAATGTGTGAGACTTTACATTTGAATATCATAATATGACTAGCTGTTTTATTATTTGCCTTTTCCCACTTAGTCATTATACCCACATTACTGATGATTTATCAAAAATCTCAATGTGTAAATATTTTCTGAAAGCACCTACAACCCTACAATATTGCCGTTTAAACTTCAGTTTACTCTCACTGGTACTTTGTTGACGACAGAGGTGAGCAGTTGGTCCAGGTGTGGTGATGTTGTGTGCAGCTAGATGTCACCATGTAATACTCTGTAAACCTACAGAACCAGCTCCTCCTGCTCTGTCATTATGCATGACAGGGCTGAGGGACAGCTGTTGCATCAGAGCCCCACCTGCTCTGTTGTTTATGTGTCTGCTGTGCACTGCTGTGTGCAGACACTGTCACAAACCCACAAGTTCGGTGTATTAATGCACCCTGGCGGACAATCGTAGGTGACAGGGATGTCAACTTCAGACACATTGTACGTATGAATGAATGTTTTTGGAGGGACCCTGACTGATGATATTCACGTGATGTCGCAGTTACGTTCAGGGTTTTCCCTACCTTTTATAAGGCGTAGGCGCAGCCTTCAAGCCGTTTTTGGTATCACTTAAGCCAAATTAATATAAAATCGATGTGAGTATCAAAACTAACTAAATGACTGATTGCAGTTGGTCTTCAGTGGACCTCCATAGTAAGCTTTGTCTTTAATTATCTGCTCTAGTTTTTCCAACATTCAGACACAAATATGGTGGTAATAACAATGGTCCAAAATGATATGCAAAAAAATGCATTTCATTGAAAAACGCAACATTTAAATATATGCACCTATGTTTTCCACAAACCTAGGGTTGTTGTGTGACATGTTGCCGAATACATAATGGACCACCAATACAATACAGTATTTGAAAATGGCAACTGAGATTGATAACTAAAAGTCCATGCAATCATCCCTGTCAGATCTGTCCAACGGGACTGTTGAAAAACCTGCTGAGCTGACTGCAGTGAATTCATTGCACTGTGCCTTCCAGTAAACAGGCTGAACTGAAGGGAGTGCTGGGCGATCTCACCTTATTCCTGGGCAACGCCGAGTGTGGGATTGTGACATTTGCCCAATTCCCACACTGCCTCACTCATCCCTCTCATTTTCACAGTCCAAAAACAAAAGTGTTTGTCTGATGTGCAACTGTGAGTAGGTTGTGAGTGTGGTTTGTGAAAGGCACGCCCCATAGCCTGAGCCACACTGGTTTAGGACACATCCCCATTATAGACACAGGTAGTGCAACAGTCTGTGTCCCACAGTCACAACACATGATGCAAGACTGGTTTGATTGGTCTGACTTAACATTGCAAAGTACTGGATTGTTTACTTATTATTACTGTACTGAGTAAGTATATACAGTATCTTTCCCTGACGCCTTGGTTTTACATACTGTAAAGTCCAGTAATACCAGCATGGTAATACCAGAGATCAGTTTTATTGTCTGAGTCCCATATAACAATGCCAGTGAATATATCTTTGAAGATGAACAACAACGAGAGCTAAAAATATAGCTAATAAAATGAAAATATGAATAAAAGGAAATCTGTGATGAATAAAATGGCACTTTCCTGACCTGGTTCATCATTTATTTCAAATGGTATTTGAGCCAAAAACGATTATACATACAGTATATTAATTTCTATCAAAAATGCACAAATTTAAAAGAGAAATAAATTTCTTAAATGTAATAGTAATTGCATCCAACATTTATGACGCTATTAATTAAGCCATCAAGATGGTTAATTATCCGATGTTTTAATGGATGAGCTACATAAAGAGTCTCTTGGTGTTTGTTTACTGGTTTCTATTTTTCCGTTGTACCCCTAAAAACAATAAAACAACATATTAATACTTTCTCAGAGTTGTTTTCTCATTTAGTGTAATTTAGGAGTTGGCTAAGGCTAATGCTAGCGATGCTAAGCCAACGTCACGACCAACTACTAGCGATTGGTTATGGCAGATCCAGAGTGGCTCTGGGCAGATCCAGTTTTAAACTTCAAGAAAGTTAACACTCAATGGAGAGTGGCCAGACTCTCTGTACAATGAAATGGGCCAGAGTCTGGTAGGACCAGGCTACATTTAGACGCCTGACGTCACTTAATGCTACCAAAGAGTATTTGTCACAGTTTTGCCTCACTGAAGATTATGTTGTTGTGCTGCTGCTTATTTCCCATAATGGCTCACAGAGAGGGTCATTTCCCCGTGGTCTACAGTACCTGGCGAACTAACTCTAAAGAATTGTGATTATAGTGTTGGATCCCATCACAATGAGGCTCCCTCACCTGATCTTAGGAGCTCTTTTCCAAAGCTCCCGTAATCTCAACCCAATAGCTGTACTGCTGGACTGATGGACGGATGGCAGAGAGCCACTGAAGATGTCACCGCCATAGCTTTGCTTGGTGCATAGATCTGCTAATGCCCCTTTTGAAGGCCTGCGGGATCTCCCACATGACTTAGTGGACTGTGTACTGTGCTTTTTGATGACTGTTCTTATGGAGACACACCTAATCCCTAACCCACACCTTAACCTCTTCCTGTCTAGGATGACTGTGTGACACACACATACAAAGTAAGGTGCAGCACATCAACATTTCCCAGAACTGCTCCCACACCGTTTTCTGGTTGGCACTCCAGCAGTCTCCATGGTGCTCCCTCTTCAATCATTTAGTTAGGAAAAAATAAAAACACTTGGCCAGGTCAAATGAATGCACAGGTTAGATGTTTTATCTTCTTTGCTTTACTAAATTAATGAAGTCTTGTTAATGAGGCAGCCATTGTTGCACAGATGCAACTATTGTAAGGCTGAAGATTGGTTGTGTTTGCCATGTGTATTAACTGCCACCACATATAGTAGTCGAAGGAGAGGAATGTCACGGTTTGGGCTATCATTGGGACGCTATAGAGCTGGAGGGATTACAGTAATGGATTGAGAGCCTGTAGGTAATACTTGTGTAAATACTGTGTGCCTCTCGCCTGAACCCTGTGCTTTTGGAGTGGGCTCTGTCTTTTTGAGAGAGTTAAGCTTGATGGTTGCATCTCACATTGCGCCGCAGGAGAAGGAGGAGGAAAGAGCCCTTGAATGCTCAAAGAGAAGAGTGTTCCAGCGAAAGGTAGCAAGACACAGCTTGCCCCTGGAACATCTGCGGGCCCGTCCCACGCCTCACGAGATGGGGCTGAGACTTGTTTTTGTCAAGAAGCTTGTCACGACTCGCCCATCACAGGGAGACAAGCCCTAAAAGCCACAGATGGGAATTTTTTTTAAACAAGCAGAGTTGAAAAGGTTTTTTATCATATAGGCTATGCAATTTCTTCATAAATTGTTGTGGAAAAGCCCATTCTCTTACAGTTTAGATTACAAGATTCTTTTTTCCTCCTCGCAAACAACGCTGTACAGATACTGGCAGCATTGGTTTACCTCAACACAAAACAGGATCATGCTGTAGTTGCATAAATACAAAAAAAGGTAATATTTCCTGGATCAAACCACAACTGAGTTTATGGGAGCTCTCAACACAAAAACCATTGTTGTATGATGACTGAACTCTCAAATAACACAAACACTCTGGCAGTTATATTAAGTAGATCAAACAGTTTTTAGAAATGATTTGAGTGATTAAAAAAGTTTTTATTGAGGAGCACAATGTTTGAAAAGAATGAAATGAAAAACAAGATACTTTTCTGGCTTCTATTTTCAGTTTCAAGCACAATGAACTTAGTTGTAGTAATAGTCCTTTATGCCGCTGGTTAGAAAAGGGTTTGATTGGCTAATCCCAAGTGACAGATGCATGTTTGACTCTTTCAGCGCTGACCACACAAACGTGATACCACATGTCGGTGTACAGGTTTGCCTTGGGACAGGTGTCATCACTCAGATTGTGTGGTCAAGATTGGTGCTGATGACTACAACATAAAATTCTTTTTTTTGTAGACTGAGATATAGAGAAAGGTAGTTATCCTGTATAAACTTTACATTTGACCCTGTATACATTTTCTTCGAAAAAGCAGGTGTTTTACTTCTGTTTCAGAGAAAAGAGGAGAGTAGAAAAAACTCCTTTGCATTATTGAGAAATATAACAGGTTTGGGAGAAGCTTTGGGCATGACATGACATGTCAGGTATGAAGAAGACAAGACCTGAGGCGCCAAACAGCGCTTGTTTAAGTCCTAATGTTTGTCAGGACTTGACTTCTGCATGCGCCCGCAGCGCCTGTCAGGGAGAAAAGAACGCTACAGCTGTGGGCCTGCCTCAACCTGTGCTCCACGGGAAGTGTGTGTTTGTGTGTTCAAGAGTTGCATGTGTTAGAAAGTAATTGCACACATGCAGCACTGTACAAGCATCACAACAAATTGTATGTTGCATGCAGTTAGATTATTATAAGAACATAGTTCCATTATTACACCAGCTCACTTTCTTTGTCCTGCAGAGCTGCACAACAGCGGAGTTGAGTAGGTGGTGTTTGTGAATGCAGCAACTTTAGGTCTTTCGTAGTTGTTTTTCGCCTCACTGCCACATCACGTGCCAGCTGAAAGCAATGTGTCTTGTGTGGTTCTTGCAAATATGAAGAAAACGTTTTCTTTCAAATGATTGTGATTAAGCAGCTCTGTATTGTGCGCTGTGTGTTCCTTTGGCTGTGCAGTTCACAATGTGACCAATGAAAGGCTCATAATTACATGTTAACACCTGAGCACCGCGCCCTGTGTGAGCCACTGAATCCCATCAGTCAACTGGCTGTCCTCCACCCCTGAACACTGTTAGCTTTAGCCGGCACTGCTTTCAGCAATCAGCAGCAGCTCCCCACTCTCACTGCTGAGCAAACACAGCACGGCAGCGCATAGCTCTGTGCTCAAAGTTTGTACCTTCAGGCCTGGGATTGGTTCTCTGGTGTGTGTGTGTGTGTGTGACAGTAGGATATGATCTAAACAAACTTTGCTTTTCTGCCTCTAACATCTCTGATTAGATCTTATTGCTTTGAGTTGTGTTGTTTTCGCCTTCAGGTACACAAATCCAGCACCCTGTAATTATTCCAAACACTACGTAGTGACCCTTTACCCAGCACATCTCTCGTTCTCTTTGCCTCATGATCTCCTGCTCGCTCTTTTCTTTTTCTCTTCCCCCGTCCCTCTGCTTGGCTTCTCCACCTCATTTAGCTGATTGACAGAGGCGTACGGGAGTATCAGGTTAGGAGCGAGGGGCAACTGCAACCATTCATCTTAGGCTTTTCTCTCTCTTTCTTTTTTTAAAGCTGCTTTGATTTTAAGGAAGAATCACTTCAGTCATTGTGTTGACGTACATGTCCCAGAGCTTTCATTGTGCTCCTCGTCAGTACATCTTGTTAGCTAGACGTATTCATGCACAAATGGCAACCACTTGCTAGAGATTTTTATTTTACCTTACTGTCTGCTTTAATATTTAATATTCCCTTAACCTGCCAGCAGTGAATATTCACTGCGTAATGTAGTGTTGTGTCAATTTGTCCTGTGCATGTACAGTTTATAATGAGGTCACTTGAGGAAAGGAGCGTAGCGGAGTATTTGAGTTATTATTAACTTGCCTTTTATTAGTGGATCCAGTCTCTGGGTGAAATGCACAGCAGTAATGTGTTCGGCTTGCGAGCGAGAATCTGGGAAAGAGAGATCAGAAGGCAGTGTTTTGGGTTTGTCCTGATGAAAGGAAAGGTTGTGCCTGGGGAGCAGAGTAGAAAATGTCCCTGCCAAGCTTGTGTAATATTCAGCACAGACAGGTACTGGGATGAGCTCCTTTTCTTTGGAACCAAACTTAATAGAGATGGAATTTTATGTTGCATTGTTCTTCGAACACAGCCTCAAGCAGCTTTCACAATGTTCATTTTTCTTCACTCAGAAATTAACCTGACAGGGAAGAAAAATCCCCACCACCCCCACCCAATGTCTTCTGCACACAGAGGATTTAAAGCTCTGCTTACACAGCACTGATTTGAATGGTTTGTTTACACAGTTGGGTTCTGCCTATTAGTAACAATTCAGTCTTTCTGATGGCTTACTGGTTATCAATCCTAACAGTGCCAGGGATCAACGTGCATCCATTCTTCATGACTCCTGGCTTACAAACCTTGAATGTGAGCCAGTTTGTGTAAGAGACCATCACATCTTGGCACCAGTCGTACATGGTTCTTCTGTAACTCTTGTAATACTACTACATTCCTGTATGCAAAAGTAAAACCGAGTAATTTTCAACCACACAAGAAAAACTGCTCGCTACCTTGTGTAATGTTAGTTTGCCAACATCTTCAGAAGCCCTGTTCTGTGTGATGAGTGGCCATCAGATGCTTTAGCAGAATACTCCTCCCTTGAAGATGAAAGCCAAGCCTAGTTTAATTGCTGCTGGAGGGGTCCATTTTATGGCTCTCCACGGAAGTCCCAGAGGCTCTCCGTGAGACATCCTTCAGGTTGCCCAATACACACTCGTAGCACCAAAACTCTTCATAATCACAGTCATCTCTTTAACCTTTATTGCTTCACGGAAACCAGAAGTGCACAGGCCAGGCAACAGGTGTTGATCTGTGCTTTTTAAAATTTAGGCAAACATTTTTGGAAGCTTCGAAACAATTTGCTCATAACCTTTTCTGCAACTATGGTATCTTTGATTTATTTTTATTTTTTTGCAAAGCTTTATGTAATCTTTTTCTCTTTGGTCTTGTGATTTCTCTTTTCCAGTACTCGACAGACCTAAAGAAGTTATACTGCCAAATTGCCAAGACATGTCCCATTCAGATCAAAGTCCTGACCAACCCCCCCCAGGGTGCTGTTATCAGAGCCATGCCTGTTTACAAGAAAGCCGAACATGTAACCGAGGTGGTGAAACGCTGCCCGAACCACGAGCTTAGCCGCGAGTTCAACGACGGTCAGTTCTGTTTCATTTTCTTTTGCTCATGATTCACTTCAGTAAATAATATTTGCTGTCGACATTTAATGACACAACTTGTGTGTTCTGCTTCCAGGTCAGATAGCTCCTCCGAGCCATCTGATCCGTGTGAGGAAACAACCACGCCCAGTATGTGGAGGACTCCATCACTGGAAGACAGAGCGTATTAGTTCCTTACGAACCTCCCCAGGTGAGCTGTCTATCATCGCCAAGCGAGGCTTGCTGAATGCCCCGTCAGCAACACCTCACCACCCCCGCCTCACTCTGACAGATGACAGACGTCCAGCCTCTTAGTACCCTGAAACCCTGAAGCCCTGAAGTAGGAACACTGCAGGCCTCAGAAGGAATATCCTGTTTGTCTTCATGTGGTCTCATGGAAAGTTATGATATGTAATTAAAAGCCACGTTGCAGTGTCACTTGTGGTTACAAATATGGTTTCATCATTTTAGCCAATAACTTTGACAGCTATCAGGAAGAAAATGTATTTAAACAAACAGATAAGCAAAAGTGCAAAACATTGGTCTAGATGACAATATGAAGAAAAGTACACTACACGTACCAAAGAAGGCACAGTGCACCTTTTCCACAATCCTTCCTTGCGATCAAATGGTTGAAGTCATTACTCTAGTTAATAAGGGAGGCTAAACATTGTGCCATTGTAATTGACTTTGAAAGATCACTCTAAAACCATTTTACTTCTATGTTTTTTTGTGAATTGCATCAGCAAAATCTGGCTGGGGAAAAGTATTTGGTTAAGATCATATGTCTTTCAATATTTTAAATATATATGATTAAAGACCAAAACATTAGAGAGATATTAAGAGAGAGAGTTTTTTCTAGTAAAATTGTAACATTCATGACTCTAACACTGTATTCACATACACTTAAATGTGCTTTCTGCTGTAACCTGAGATCAAAACTAGTAGAGCTTTCATGTGTGCCTTTGCATCACTTACAAAATTAAAATACAGCAGCCTTGTTTCAAAAATATAAGTTGAGGGGGGGATTCTTATTCATGGCCCCCTACTTTTAAACACAAAAGAGGCTGGTCATGGCTGTGCACGTAAATGCAAACTTCAATATCCTGTCTAAAAACCAGTTCTTTGTTTTAGTTTTTCCCATTTCACCCAGTGAATGAGTGTTGTTCTCCTTCCTCAGGTGGGGACAGAATTCACCACAATTTTGTACAACTTCATGTGCAACTCGAGCTGCGTGGGCGGAATGAACAGACGCCCAATTCTCATCATTGTCACTCTGGAAACCAGAGAGTAAGAGACACAATTATCTTCGTCCGCTGTGATGCCTGTCATGCTCAGTTAAGCAGTGGATTGTGTCTTACGTGCTGTGTCCCCCTGTCTTCTCCCAGTGGTCAGGTATTAGGCCGCCGGTGCTTCGAGGCCAGGATCTGCGCCTGCCCGGTCGAGACCGGAAGGCGGACGAGGACAGCATCCGCAAGCAGCATGTAACGGACGGCACAAAGAGCAATGATGGTACGGCGCCGTAAGTAGGGCCGGGGCTGGTGGTGGTCTGTCCTGCTTTGGTCTGATCTGACATGCTGCCAGTGTCGAGGACCCTAACCGCTGCACTCGCTAACACTCCACATGTGACTGCCGCCGAACTCTCCACATTCTAACTCTTTCCTTTCGCGCTTGTTTCCCCTCCTGCTCTGGCTTAGGCTCACTATTTAAGCACTTGGCCCAAGATACTTAACACTTTACTCTCCTCTTTGCAGCCTTCCGCCAGGTTTCCCATGGCATACAGATGTCCACCATCAAGAAGAGAAGATCTACAGATGAGGAGGTTTTTTGTTTGCCTGTAAGTGTTACTTTTACTGATTCAGGGAATCGCTTTGAAACAGAATCAGAATCAGCTTTATTTGCCAGGTATGAGGACACATACGAGGAAGTTTTCTTTGGAACATCATTGCTCACGATGCGCTTACACATACAAAACAACCAAACAATATATACACACTAATATATACATACTCATACATTGATTGTTCTGAGTATGTCCAAGCTGCTTACTGACCACCGCCTTTCTTTTTTTTTCTTTCTTACAGATCAAAGGCCGTGAAATTTATGAGATTTTGGTAAAAATCAAAGAGTCTTTGAACTCATGCAGTTTCTGCCACAGCACACTATAGAGTCGTACAGGCAGCAGCAGCAGAATCTCCTTCAGAAACAGTGAGTACTTGTTGATATTCATAATAAAGTCTTGCTCATTTGTTCTTAGGCACATTAATAGAGACATACCTACATTACTTGCAAGGTTTACCCTCGAATTCCTGTTTTACTTGTGCTGTTGGTTTTTTATCCATGCTCTATGTACTGTCACTGAACCGCTTGTTTTCTTGCAAACAAAATTTGTTTTGGATGAAATTGATTTTGATTTAAATAGACTTCAGTGATTTAATTGACTAAACCTGACTGACTCGTTGCTGGAGAACTGGATTGCACTGGTAAAAGCTTTGCATGAGATTTCTGGATTCTAGTTATTGAAGAATCGCAGATAATAATTGCTCTAAAATGGGTGTTGTCCAGTGATTCTCAGAATGGACCTAGAGTTTTTTTATCAATGCTGGCAACTTCGAGGGTGAGCCTTGCATCACGTAGAGCTGCTTTTGTTTTCTCTTCTGCGCTCTCATGGGATGTGAGCCAAAGCTGACGAATCATGACAAATGTACCTGGCTGTGCTTTGTTAAGGAGAAGCTTCCAATGATTGTCGGTAACGCCTTTGGGTGCTCTGCCAGGGTTTGCACAACAGCACCCAACAAAATCCGTGCCTCTGCCTCATCTGTTCACTCTGAGCATAATTAAAACTGTCTCAGACGCACATGTTCACACACACTTTCCTCGTCCACGCCCATTTCACTATAAGCTATGGAAAAGAGGAGATGGGTGTAAATGATAGTTTGACAGCCCGATGGTGATAATTATTGCTTATGTTATAGTTTCCCATTAAGAGACTGGCAGACAGCCTCACAGTGAGATAATGCTTGCATCTGCCGGTTTTTACTTCACTTTTGTTTGTTGTTGCCTATCTGTTGCTGTCATGTTGGTAAAGCCTATTACCAATCATTTAACAAACCAACATTTAACTAAATCCTGCATTTCAGGTTTTAGTGGGTTTGTTGATAAGTTTATATTCTAAATTTAAGATTTTAAAAGCCTGAATATTATAAAAAGATTGGGTATAATTTCCCTTCTTTGTGTGGTTATCATGCATGGTTTTCTGAGTTTTCTTTGTATATTCTTACAATCCTCATCAACATAGCTTGGTACTCATTTCTGTCATTTACAACTCCTGCAATGTTTCCCTCACAGCCTTTGAAATAAAAAGTTTTGTCAACAGCAATTGTGCCAGGCCTTTTTATTCCTCCACTGTGTTCACGCCAAATATCGCTGCACACAACAGTACTGGCATGCTGTGATCTGTGTTCATACAGTGCCATCTTCTGGCCAGAGTCATTAGTGCAGGACAGTGATGTGTTAAGCTCTCTGTCACACAAACTTTGTGTAGTTCTGTGTGTGTGTTCTTCATCACTGTTTTTTTTCAATACCGTTCAGGGTTTCCCTCAGAAAGGTTGTCAGGCCTGGTGGCAAGTGTCTTTTTTGACGAGGCCCGTCATTAATGTAGAGCCAAATAGTATGGATGGAATCACCAAATTGAGAATTTATAAAAGCCATACAACAAATTTCATAGGGCCCTACTATAAAGTCAGTGCTAAAAAGTGGAGATTTGAAAATATGACTATGTCTAAAATTCCAACCAACTTTAACTGTAGTTTAAACAACATCTTAAAAGTACATTTAAACATGTTTCCCCAGTGGCCTAGGCCTAGAGGGGGCCACTTAGGCCTGGTGGGCCACCAGGCTTGCAATACAATGGGGGAAACCCTGCCATTTGCTGAGCTACTTTTCTGAACCTGTGGGCCTCTCTAGGGTCACTCTCTCTTCTTCTGTCAGTGAGCACTTATTTCTGCTCTCTCTTTCTGGTTCCTCCCTGCAGTCTGATTAAAGCCCCACTTGGTAGCCAGCTCATGGAACCGGCAGGAGAGCAGAGGTGGCGCTGCAGCTCCTCCTGAAACTCTGACCCACATTCCTCCTCCCTCCTCCTCCGAGTCACACGGACCTCCTCTCTGTCTCCTTTTCATCAACTTTTTTTTCTGATCTCCTCCCTTTCTGCCCTCTGGGATCTGCACTGAGGATGTGACACTGAAACGTTGTTTTTTAAGATCTGCTGCAAGATCATGGAATATCTCTTTGTTATTTTATTCAGCCATTATAGGTTGGACATTGTCAGTGTGACATGTAGGCTGTAGCCCTACATGCTGGCCTTGCAAAGCCTTTGTTTATCCACTCTGGCTCTCTACCAATCTGAAATCCATAGATTATAATTTTTAGACTGATTTGCATGCATTCTTTTTGTCCATAAAAAGTACATTTTGTTAGGTTGTCCCTGTTTAGTTTTATGGCAGTGTCATGTATCTGTTGCATAGAAACGTTCGTCCCATTCAGCATTTTATGAAGGCTGACGTTGGACAGGAACCAAGCTAAAACGTCTGTTTCTTTAACTTACTTGAGCTTTTTTAAGTCAATGTGTATTTGACCTTGCATCATCATGAGAGCTGGACTCACAACATCTATCTCGTTGGGTTTTGGTTGGGGGGGAAGAGACTTTATTCTTGAGAGAACTTTTTGCTAATGCTGGTCATGTTTTCTAAAGTCACTGCTGGACAGTTTGTGCGTTTGTGTGATGTGCAGAGCAGATGTGAACATGTGCATCTCTGACCATTCTGTTTGAAACAGATTGTTTTGTTTTATGTGGCTATTGCACTTTTGTCTGTCAGAACATAATAAATAGCTTTTTGTTGTTGCTTGAACTCTGTCCTTTTCTTTTACTGCTCTGCTATTTCATGATTGAAAAATAAATTATTGAAGTTAGTAATTTAGTAAAAAGGCTATTATCATGGTGCATTCCATTCACCTCGGAAACCAGAGCTGGGAATGATGTCACACCCGCGTAGACCCGAGTTGACTGCGTTTACCAAGTGCTCTAGCCAGGTTAGCCATTGTTAGCAATACCAGTTGGTAACAGCGCATTACGCTGTATTTTGTGCAAACAAACAGCGTAGCATGTCTACATGGACAGGACTTTGTGTAAAACTGATAAAGTAAGACATAAACGGGACAGTAATGCTAATAAACTGTGTATTACTAGAGCTTTCACAATGGTGATGCACGGAGCAGCCATGTTGGATTTTGAGTTCGGGGTACTGCTTTCATGGCGAAACAAGACAATTCAAGGCCATGCCACACCCACACCATTGGACAGAACTGCAATAGCTTGCCAGGTTCTTTATATTGCACTGACCAATTTTGAAGTCAATCAGGTTAAATCTGTAGGAGGAGTTTGTTAAATGAACACGCCTGCGAATGGTCCGGTTGGGTTTAGGGTTTTGGGTGCAAGATCTGGACATGATGTCCACCAAATTTGATACATCTAGGTGAAACGCACTGCAGGGTCTCCTTCTTCATATGGGAAGCTATTGGGCCATTTGCAAAGTTTTCTGACTTCCCAACTCTGAAATCCGACTTCAGTTGGGGGCATGTTTCCAACTAAGAAACATAAAATTCCAACTTCCTAATAACAAATGGACAGTTACAGTTATGTTTACTTAAAATAAATGTAAAGAGCAGTGAGCGCAGGCCTTTGTCATTCCGTGTGAGTGCTGCTGAGAGATTATTGTAACGGCGTGTCGCCTCCTCTCTCCCGCCCCAGGACTTCGATGCAGTCTCAGCCCTCCTACGGCTCCTGCTCTCCAACTCACGGAAAAGTCAACAAGCTGCCCTCCGTCAGCCAGCTCATCAACCCCCAGCAGCGTAACACACTCACCCCATCCAGCATGGCTGGAGGCCTGACTGACAGTAAGTGTGCCCTTTGTATCTCTTCCTGTCTATCTCAGGCTATGCCCCCCGACCACCCCCCACTACTCGCCCCGCCCCTTCTGGGCTTATTTTAAACTTATAAAGACTGCATGTCCGGGCAGGCAGGAGGGGACCTGAACACCTCTCAGCCCCCTCTCCCCCACCCCCCCTCCCCGCTTGACAGAACGCTTCCTCCACAAAAAGAATGTGATCCCTGTGAGACTCTCCCGCAGGACCTGTTATGATGCATTATGTGTCATGTTGAGAGTAACCTCTGCATGTCCCCCACATTCCCCCCCATGTGTTTCATTTGACGTTACGTAATCTCTCTAAATCCCAGAGCAGTAAAAGAAAGCTCACAGTAGCTCTTTTTTGTCTCTGCAGTGACTCCCATGATGGGCACTCACATCCCCATGAACGACATGAGTTCACTGAGCCCCACTCACGCATTGCAGCCACAGCTACCCATGGTGCCTTCCTCCCACTGTACTCCCCCTCCTCCATACCCAATGGACAGCAGCATCTCCAGGTACCTCGTCATACCACAGTTCACTTAGAAATGCATCATCATAAAAACTTGGATTAAATAGCACAAACAGCATGCATAGTGAGCCAGTTTCACCAAGACCTAGTCAAGTGCAGTAAAATATGAGTAAGATTAGAATAAAGTGCAATTTACTCTAACCCTAACTACAAGAATTATTGCAGTAAAAGCACAGAAGAAAATTAATAATGGATATGTTTTTAGGAGAGACTTAAAGGGTTAGCCTGCCTCTGAGAGGCTGTTCCAGAGTCAAAGAGCTCGGAGTGCAGAGGCCCCATCTCCTTTTTCCTCAACCTGGGAAATTAGTGTGAAATGTTGGAGAGAGAGAGAGAGAGAGAGAGAAAATCTCTCTTGAGCGGTCTTGTCTGCTGGACCAAACAGCAGGGCTTCTATTATTTGAACGGCATACTAATGGCTTGAAAATATCCTGTAAATTTAGAAACATTTGAAGGTAAAAAAGTAGAATTTGAAATGTTGTGCTTTCACAGGTTTTTTGTATTTGCTGTTGCTGTGCAACGTTTCCATCAATCAGATCTTCATCAAGCACAGAACAGCACTAATAAACATCACATTATAGGCTACTGCACATACAGTATCAATCATACGTTGACTGGTACTGTATCTTAAATGAGAGCAACCATGCAGCACTGGAATTGTATTTCAATGATTTGCCTCTATAATATACTGTGAATACATGTATTTATTTAAAATGAGGTTGCTGCCAGCACCCATTTGGTAAACTTTCCAACAACTTGAGTCTGAAACTTTGATAAAACCAGTAATGAAGCAAGTCTTGCCAAGTAGAACTTTTTGATAAGTGCCATGATGACTGTGGTCAACTGTTCCACCTGTTAAAGCTCCTCTCGTCCCTTCCTCCCACAGCTTCCTTATACGGTTGGGCTGCGCAGGCTGCTTGGACTACTTCACAGCACAGGGCCTAACCAACATCTACCAGATTGAGAACTATAACATGGAGGTGAGCCCTTGCCTATCCAACTCGAGTCATTTGATGGGTTAGAGAGAAGAGTGGCTCCGCCTGCGAATACTAACGCTCCCCTGTGTAATGACCATTAGGACCTGTCCAGGATGAAGATCCCCGTTGAGTTCCAGCACATCATCTGGAAGGGCATCATGGAGCACCGACAGGCCATGGATTTTTCCCCACCTCCCCACATTGTGCGCACCACCAGCGGGGCCTCCACCGTCAGCATGGGCTCCTCCGAGGCCCGAGGCGAGCGCGTCATCGACGCTGTGCGCTTCACTCTACGCCAGACCATCTCCTTCCCGCCGCGACGAGTGGTCCGACTTCTCCTTCGACCTGGATTCTCGCCGCAACAAACAGCAGCGCATCAAGGAGGAGGGAGAGTAAGACGGCATCCGTCTCGCTCTGAATGATCCCATTTCTCATTTCACGCCCACTGTTGGAACATTTCTTTTGAAAACCTGGTATTAGTGCAAATACTGCTGAGAACAAAATTCATATTTAAATGGGAGTGCACTTATTTTCTGTATTGTTCTGGTTCTCGTTATCGAGGAGAAATACACGGTGTTGAGCAAAGGTGCATTTTATTATTTTCTAAATTTCTTGAGAGCACTTAAGAAATGCTGAGGATTTCAAGTATGCTTTGAGTTTTTAAATGTTTATGATTCATTCCCATGTTAAAGCTTGACTGGAAACAGAAGCATTAGAGGGGTTTTTAGGGCTTCTATTTCTGCTATGGGCCATAGCAAAAGTGTATTTTAATATGTAATAGACTTTAATGTAGAGTTTTCGCCATTATGGTTCTGCAAATTAGTCAAGTACACTGGTTTTCATTTGTGGCAGAAGTCAGCATTGATTGTATACATTTCAAACATTTCCTGTCAGAAGTATTATGTCAATTGATGGGCAATTTGTTTTTCTGCTGTATCTTCTATATTTTGCTTTTTTATGTCTATTGTGAGACCAATGCATCACCGTTTTGTGTCAGGTTGTGAAGTATGTGTTTAAGTGACAGATGGTCATTCATTTGATGTAGCCATATATAGGCCTAATGCTCTTGACCCAGTGTTTTACAGTAAAATACTATGACTGATGTCCTTTTGTGTTTGTTCTTGTTTAACTGCTGTGCAAACATGGTTGTGATTGCATCACAGAGCAGGTGTTTCCTCTTGCAGTGGATGGCTAGTATTTTTTTTAATTCATGAACCATGTTTTGGTAAAAGGTTTATTTCATTTGATAACTGGCCAAAACCTGATATAAATGTATATAAATTTGTATAGTTCTTTTTGAAAGTCTCCTAAAGAAAATGCATGATTTTCATCATGGAACAAAGTATACAGATGTGAATATTGCCTGGTTGCCTTACCAGTAAAAAAAAAAATTCAAAGAAGTGCATTCAGTATAAGCATACTACACTTGCCCAATGTTTAACTTTGTCTCAAGTAGCCAGCATTACTAGAAAGCAGAAACGGTCTGCATTTTCATATTTTTGTACAATGTGTTGTAAATATGTTGCAATATAACAAGGGTATTTTGATATAAATCTGAAATAAATATCCATACTTGCTGTAATACTCTTGTGTTATAGTTTGTCAAAAAAGTAATTGAAAGTCAGACTATAGTATGTCGAAAAATACTACAGAATGACTTTTTATGATTTTTCTTCAACATACTATACTATGACATTTAATGACTTCTCTCAACATACTATACAGTGACTTTTTTTTACATAAAAGGCATAAAAATTCCAAAAAGAGTCATGGTATAGAATGTCATAAAAAGTCATACAAATAATCGTATAGTATGTTGAAAAGTCATAGTATAAGTATCATATCATCATAGTATAGTATGTTGATGAAAGTTATGAAAAGTCCTAGTATAGTATATCAAAAATGTCATGAAAAGTCCTAGTATACTATGTCAAATAAAGTCATGATGGAAATCATATGGTCATAGGATAGTGTTTCAAAAGAATAATGAGTCATAGTATAGGATGTCAAAAACAGTCATAGTATATTACGTCAAAAGAAATGATAAAAAATCATAGTATAGTACGTCGAAAAAAGTCATAGTACAGCATGTTGAAGAAAAGTCATAGTATAGTATGTTTAATATTGAAAAAAAAGTCAAAAACTAATTGTATAGTATGTCAAAAAAAGTCAATAAAAGTCACAATATAATATGTCATTAAAAATCTCAGACTATAGTATGTAAAAAAAAGTCAAAAAGTCATAGTATAGTATGTGGAAGAAAAGAATCAGCTTTATTTGCCAGATATGAGGACACATACGAGGAATTTTTCTTTGGATCAACATCATTGCTCACAATGTGCCTACTCATACAAAACAAACAATATATACATATATATATATATATATATATATATACAACAGAAACAATATAGACAGGTTGAGACAATAGTGCAATGAAGAGTGCAAATTATAAGTATTTTAATTATGGTGCAAAGGGTGCTGGAATAAATAGTATTATGTTATTATATAAATATTATATAACAGTATGAACAGCTCGGAAATAGAGAATGCAAATGATGAATAAATAATAAGTGGAACCAGTAAACAGGTGCTGATTAGAGACTAGGTTAGATATTGAACCTGACACTGTGAGTAAGAAGTCAGCTGTCCATCAGTGATGGCTTATGGAAAGAAACTGATCCTGAGTCTGTTGGTTATGGCATACAGTGCTCTGCAGCGCCCACCAGAGGGGAGAAGCTGGAACAGGTTATGTCTGGTATGTCTAGTATGTTGAAAAAAAAGTCATAAAAAGTCATAGAGTAGTACAGGTATGTCAAAAAAGTCATAAAAAGTGCTAGCACACTATGGCAAATAAAGTCATAGAATAGGATATCATTTAGTCATAGGTTAGTATTTCAAAAAGGTAAGTAAGTAAGAATCAAAGTATAGTATGTCTAAAGAAATCATTAAAGGTAATAGCATAGTATGTCACGGAAGTCATAATAAGTCATAATATAGTATGTTATTAAAAATATCATACTTTAGCATGTAAAAAAGACATAAAAAGTCATAGTATAGTATGTCACAAAAAGTCTTATGACATTGAGGAGCCGGTTCAGTGGAAGGCTGCTCCTTCCCAAGTGTCGGACCAACAGACTCAAGGACTCCTTTGCCCCTCATGCCATCAGACTGTACAACTCCTCACTCAGGGGGAGGAGGAAATAGGGCAGAGAGGACAATACAGACATACATACATACATACACACATACATACACACACACATACATACATACACACATACATACACACACACATACATACATACATACATACATACACATACATACATACATACATACATACATACATACATACACACACACACATACATACATACACACATACACACACACACATACATACATACATACATACATACATACATACATACATACATACATACACACACACACATACATACACACACACATACATACATACATACATACACACATACATATACACATACATACATACATACATACATACACATACATACATACATACATACACACATACATACATACATACATACATACATACATACATACATACATACATACATACACACATACATATACACATACATACATACATACATACACACACACATACATACATACATACATACATACATACATACATACATACACACATACATACATACATACATACATACATACATACATACATACATACATACATACATACATGCACACCTGGACTTAAATTCACACCTGGTCACTTTATCACTTTAACACTGGACTCAACACTGAGACTTTAATAATAATTTATGGTCTTTCTTGTTTGCATGACAAATGTTCTTATTGTTGTTATTATTATTATTATTATTATTATTGTTATTTTTGTTGTCTTTATACTGTCTTTTTTCTTGCTAAAACTGCTGCTGGAACTTTCAATTTCCTTGCGGGAGTCATCCCAAAAGGAAAAGAGAAGTCTAAGTCTAAGTCTATTGAAAAAAGTCATAGTATAGTATGTTGAAAAAAGTCATAAAAGGTTATAGTATAGTATGTTGGGAGAAAAAGTCATTATATAGTACTTATTACACAAAAGTAATAAGTCATGGTATAGTATGTGGAAAAAAGTCATAGCATAGTATGTCAAAAAAAGTCAGAGTATAGCATGTCACAAAAAGTCATAGTATAGTATGTCGAAAAAAGTCATAGTATAGTATGTGGAAGAAAAGTCATAGTTTAGTATGTTGAATAAACATCATAGTATAGTATGTTGTAGAAAAGTCATAGTATAGTATGTCGGAAAAAAGTCATAGTATAGTATGTCGTAAAAAAGTCATAGTATAGTATGTCGTAAAAAAAGTCATAGTATAGTATGTCAAAAAAAGTCATAGTATAGTATGTTAAAGAAAAGTCATAGTATAGTATGTGAAAAAAGTCATAGTATAGTATATCAAAAAAGTCATAGTATAGAATGTCAAAAAAAGTCATAGTATAGTATGTGGAAGAAAAGTCAAAGTTTAGTATGTTGAATAAACATCATAGTATAGTATGTTGTAGAAAAGTCATAGTATAATATGTCGGAAAAAAGTCATAGTATAGTATGTCGGAAAAAAATTCATAGTATAGTATGTCAAAAAAAGTCATAATATAGTATGTCGAAAAAAGACATAGTGTAGTATGTCGGAAAAAGTCATAGTATAGTATGTCAAAAAAGTCATAGTATAGTATGTCAAAAAAGTCATAGTATAGTATGTGGAAGAAAAGTCATCGTATAGTATGTTGAAGAAACATCATAGTATAGTATGTTTTAGAAAAGACAGTATAGTATGTCAAAAAAAGTCATAGTATAGTATGTTGAAGAAAAGTCATAGTATAGTATGTTGAAGAAAAGTCATAGTATAGTATGTCAGAAAAAAGTCATAGTATAGTATATCGAAAAAAGTCATAGTATAGTATGTCAAAAAAAGTCATAGTATAGTATGTCGAAAAAAGTCATAGTATAGTATATCAAAAAAGTCATAGTATAGCATGTCAAAAAAATTCATAGTATAGTATGTCAAAAAAGTCATAGTATAGTATGTCGAAAAAAGTTATAGTATAGTATGTGGAAGAAAAGTCATTGTATAGTATGTTGAAGAAACATCATAGTATAGTATGTTGTAGAAAAGTCATAGTATACTATGTCGGAAAAAAAGTCATAGTATAGTATGTCAAAAAAAGTCATAGTATAGTATGTCGGAAAAAAGGTCATAGTATAGTATGTCAAAAAAGTCATAGTATAGTATGTTAAAGACAAGTCATAGTATAGTATGTCAAAAAAAGTCATAGTATAGTATGTCGGAAAAAAAGTCATAGTATAGTATGTCAAAAAAGTCATAGTATAGTATGTTAAAGAAAAGTCATAGTATAGTATGTCGAAAAAAGTCATAGTATAGTATGTGGAAGAAAAGTCATTGTATAGTATGTTGAAGAAACATCATAGTATAGTATGTTGTAGAAAAGTCATAGTATACTATGTCGGAAAAAAAGTCATAGTATAGTATGTAAAAAAAAGTCATAGTATAGTATGTTGGAAAAAAAGTCATAGTATAGTATGTCAAAAAAGTCATAGTATAGTATGTTAAAGAAAAGTCATAGTATAGTATGTCAAAAAAAAGTCATAGTATAGTATATCAAAAAAGTCATAGTATAGCATGTCAAAAAAAGTCATAGTATAGTATGTCGAAAAAAGTCATAGTATAGTATGTGGAAGAAAAGTCATAGTTTAGTATGTTGAATAAACATCATAGTATAGTATGTTGTAGAAAAGTCATAGTATAGTATGTCGGAAAAAAGTCATGGTATAGTATGTCGGAAAAAAGTCATAGTATAGTATGTCGTAAAAAAAGTCATAGTATAGTATGTCAAAAAAGTCATAGTATAGTATGTTAAAGAAAAGTCATAGTATAGTATGTCGAAAAAAGTCATAGTATAGTATATCAAAAAAGTCATAGTATAGCATGTCAAAAAAAGTCATAGTATAGTATGTCGAAAAAAGTCATAGTATAGTATGTGGAAGAAAAGTCATAGTTTAGTATGTTGAATAAACATCATAGTATAGTATGTTGTAGAAAAGTCATAGTATAGTAAGTCGGAAAAAAGTCATAGTATAGTATGTCGGAAAAAAATTCATAGTATAGTGTGTCAAAAAAAGTCATAGTATAGTATGTCGAAAAAAGACATAGTGTAGTATGTTGGAAAAAGTCATAGTAAAGTATGTCAAACAAGTCATAGTATAGTATGTGGAAGAAAAGTCATAGTTTAGTATGTTGAATAAACATCATAGTATAGTATGTTGTAGAAAAGTCATAGTATAGTATTTCGGAAAAAAGTCATAGTATAGTATGTCAAAAAAAGTCATAGTATAGTATGTTGAAGAAAAGTCATAGTATAGTATGTTGAAGAAAAGTCATAGTATAGTATGTCAGAAAAAAGTCATAGTATAGTATATCGAAAAAAAGTCATAGTTTAGTATGTTGGAAAGAAATTCATAGTATAGTATGTCGGAAAAAATTCATAGTATAGTATGTAAAAAAAAAGGACTTGTATAGTATGTTAAAGAAAAGTCATAGTATAGTATGTCAAAAAAAAGTCATAGTATAGTATATCGAAAAAGTCATAGTATAGTATGTCAAAAAAGTCATAGTATAGTATGTCAAAAAAAGTCATAGTATAGTATGTCGAAAAAAGTCATAGTATAGTATATCAAAAAAGTCATAGTATAGCATGTCAAAAAAATTCATAGTATAGTATGTGGAAGAAAAGTCATAGTTTAGTATGTTGAATAAACATCATAGTATAGTATGTTGTAGAAAAGTCATAGTATAGTATGTCGGAAAAAAGTCATAGTATAGTATGTCGGAAAAAAGTCATAGTATAGTATGTCGGAAAAAAAGTCATAGTATAGTATGTCAAAAAAGTCATAGTATAGTATGTTAAAGAAAAGTCATAGTATAGTATGTCGAAAAAAGTCATAGTATAGTATGTGGAAGAAAAGTCATTTTATAGTATGTTGAAGAAACATCATAGTATAGTATGTTGTAGAAAAGTCATAGTATACTATGTCGGAAAAAAAGTCATAGTATAGTATGTCAAAAAAAGTCATAGTATAGTATGTCGGAAAAAAGTCATAGTATAGTATGTCAAAAAAGTCATAGTATAGTATGTTAAAGAAAAGTCATAGTATAGTATGTCAAAAAGTCATAGTATAGTATATCAAAAAGTCATAGTATAGCATGTCAAAAAGTCATAGTATAGTATGTCGAAAAAGTCATAGTATAGTATGTGGAAGAAAAGTCATAGTTTTGTATGTTGAATAAACATCATAGTATAGTATGTTGTAGAAAAGTCATAGTATAGTATGTCGGAAAAAAGTCATAGTATAGTATGTCAAAAAAGTCATAGTATAGTATGTTAAAGAAAAGTCATAGTATAGTATGTCAAAAAAGTCATAGTATAGTATATCAAAAAAGTCATAGTATAGCATGTCAAAAAAGTCATAGTATAGTATGTCGAAAAAAGTCATAGTATAGTATGTGGAAGAAAAGTCATAGTTTAGTATGTTGAATAAACATCATAGTATAGTATGTTGTAGAAAAGTCCTAGTATAGTAAGTCGGAAAAAAGTCATAGTATAGTATGTCGGAAAAACATTCATAGTATAGTATGTCAAAAAAAGTCATAGTATAGTATGTCGAAAAAAGACATAGTGTAGTATGTTGGAAAAAGTCATAGTATAGTATGTGGAAGAAAAGTCATAGTTTAGTATGTTGAATAAACATCATAGTATAGTATGTTGTAGAAAAGTCATAGTATAGTATGTCGGAAAAAAGTCATAGTATAGTATGTCAAAAAAAGTCATAGTATAGTATGTTGAAGAAAAGTCATAGTATAGTATGTTGAAGAAAAGTCATAGTATAGTATGTCAGAAAAAAGTCATAGTATAGTATATCGAAAAAAGTCATAGTTTAGTATGTTGGAAAGAAATTCATAGTATAGTATGTCGGAAAAAAAAGTCATAGTATAGTATAAAAAAAGGACTTGTATAGTATGTTAAAGAAAAGTCATAGTATAGTATGTCAAAAAAAAGTCATAGTATAGTATATCGAAAAAAGTCATAGTATAGTATGTCAAAAAAGTCATAGTATAGTATGTCAAAAAGTCATAGTATAGTATGTCGAAAAAAGTCATAGTATAGTATATCAAAAAAGTCATAGTATAGTATGTCGGAAAAAAGTCATAGTATAGTATGTCGGAAAAAAAGTCATAGTATAGTATGTCAAAAAAGTCATAGTATAGTATGTTAAAGAAAAGTCATAGTATAGTATGTCGAAAAAAGTCATAGTATAGTATGTGGAAGAAAAGTCATTTTATAGTATGTTGAAGAAACATCATAGTATAGTATGTTGTAGAAAAGTCATAGTATACTATGTCGGAAAAAGTCATAGTATAGTATGTCAAAAAAGTCATAGTATAGTATGTCGGAAAAAGGTCATAGTATAGTATGTCAAAAGTCATAGTATAGTATGTTAAAGAAAAGTCATAGTATAGTATGTCAAAAAGTCATAGTATAGTATATCAAAAGTCATAGTATAGCATGTCAAAAAGTCATAGTATAGTATGTCAAAAAGTCATAGTATAGTATGTTAAAGACAAGTCATAGTATAGTATGTCAAAAAAAGTCATAGAATAGTATATCAAAAAGTCATAGTATAGCATGTCAAAAAAGTCATAGTATAGTATCTCGAAAAGTCATAGTATAGTATGTGGAAGAAAAGTCATAGTTTAGTATGTTGAATAAACATCATAGTATAGTATGTTGTAGAAAAGTCATAGTATAGTATGTCGGAAAAAAGTCATAGTATAGTATGTCAAAAAAAGTCATAGTATAGTATGTTGAAGAAAAGTCATAGTATAGTATGTTGAAGAAAAGTCATAGTATAGTATGTCAGAAAAAAGTCATAGTATAGTATATCGAAAAAAGTCATAGTTTAGTATGTTGGAAAGAAATTCATAGTATAGTATGTCGGAAAAAATTCATAGTATAGTATGTAAAAAAAAAGGACTTGTATAGTATGTTAAAGAAAAGTCATAGTATAGTATGTCAAAAAAAAGTCATAGTATAGTATATCGAAAAAAGTCATAGTATAGTATGTCAAAAAAAGTCATAGTATAGTATGTCAAAAAAAGTCATAGTATAGTATGTCGAAAAAAGTCATAGTATAGTATATCAAAAAAGTCATAGTATAGCATGTCAAAAAAATTCATAGTATAGTATGTCAAAAAAAGTCATAGTATAGTATGTCGAAAAAAGTTATAGTATAGTATGTGGAAGAAAAGTCATTTTATAGTATGTTGAAGAAACATCATAGTATAGTATGTTGTAGAAAAGTCATAGTATACTATGTCGGAAAAAAAGTCATAGTATAGTATGTCAAAAAAAGTCATAGTATAGTATGTCGGAAAAAAGGTCATAGTATAGTATGTCAAAAAAGTCATAGTATAGTATGTTAAAGAAAAGTCATAGTATAGTATGTCAAAAAGTCATAGTATAGTATATCAAAAAGTCATAGTATAGCATGTCAAAAAAGTCATAGTATAGTATGTAAAAAGTCATAGTATAGTATGTGGAAGAAAAGTCATAGTTTTGTATGTTGAATAAACATCATAGTATAGTATGTTGTAGAAAAGTCATAGTATAGTATGTCGGAAAAAGTCATAGTATAGTATGTCAAAAAGTCATAGTATAGTATGTTAAAGAAAAGTCATAGTATAGTATGTCAAAAAAGTCATAGTATAGTATATCAAAAAGTCATAGTATAGCATGTCGAAAAGTCATAGTATAGTATGTAAAAAGTCATAGTATAGTATGTGGAAGAAAAGTCATAGTTTAGTATGTTGAATAAACATCATAGTATAGTATGTTGTAGAAAAGTCCTAGTATAGTAAGTCGGAAAAAGTCATAGTATAGTATGTCGGAAAACATTCATAGTATAGTATGTCAAAAAAGTCATAGTATAGTATGTGAAAAAGACATAGTAGTATGTTGAAAAGTCATAGTATAGTATGTGGAAGAAAAGTCATAGTTTAGTATGTTGAATAAACATCATAGTATAGTATGTTGTAGAAAAGTCATAGTATAGTATGTCGGAAAAAGTCATAGTATAGTATGTCAAAAAAGTCATAGTATAGTATGTTGAAGAAAAGTCATAGTATAGTATGTTGAAGAAAAGTCATAGTATAGTATGTCAAAAAAGTCATAGTATAGTATATCGAAAAAGTCATAGTTTAGTATGTTGGAAAGAAATTCATAGTATAGTATGTCGGAAAAAAATTCATAGTATAGTATGTAAAAAAGGACTTGTATAGTATGTTAAAGAAAAGTCATAGTATAGTATGTCAAAAAAGTCATAGTATAGTAATCGAAAAAGTCATAGTATAGTATGTCAAAAAGTCATAGTATAGTATGTCAAAAAAGTCATAGTATAGTATGTCAAAAAGTCATAGTATAGTATATCAAAAAGTCATAGTATAGTATGTCAAAAAATTCATAGTATAGTATGTCAAAAAAGTCATAGTATAGTATGTCAAAAGTTATAGTATAGTATGTGGAAGAAAAGTCATTGTATAGTATGTTGAAGAAACATCATAGTATAGTATGTTGTAGAAAGTCATAGTATACTATGTCGAAAAAAGTCATAGTATAGTATGTCAAAAAAGTCATAGTATAGTATGTTGGAAAAAAGGTCATAGTATAGTATGTCAAAAAAGTCATAGTATAGTATGTTAAAGACAAGTCATAGTATAGTATGTCAAAAAAAGTCATAGAATAGTATATCAAAAAAGTCATAGTATAGCATGTCAAAAAAGTCATAGTATAGTATCTCGAAAAAAGTCATAGTATAGTATGTGGAAGAAAAGTCATAGTTTAGTATGTTGAATAAACATCATAGTATAGTATGTTGTAGAAAAGTCATAGTATAGTATGTCGGAAAAAAGTCATAGTATAGTATGTCGGAAAAAAGTCATAGTATAGTATGTCGGAAAAAAAGTCATAGTATAGTATGTCAAAAAAAGTCATAGTATAGTATGTCGGAAAAAAAGTCATAGTATAGTATGTCGAAAAAAGTCATAGTATAGTATGTGGAAGAAAAGTCATAGTTTTGTATGTTGAATAAACATCATAGTATAGTATGTTGTAGAAAAGTCATAGTATAGTATGTCGGAAAAAAGTCATAGTATAGTATGTCAAAAAAGTCATAGTATAGTATGTTAAAGAAAAGTCATAGTATAGTATGTCAAAAAAAGTCATAGTATAGTATATCAAAAAAGTCATAGTATAGCATGTCAAAAAAAGTCATAGTATAGTATGTTGAAAAAAGTCATAGTATAGTATGTGGAAGAAAAGTCATAGTTTAGTATGTTGAATAAACATCATAGTATAGTATGTTGTAGAAAAGTCCTAGTATAGTAAGTCGGAAAAAGTCATAGTATAGTATGTCGGAAAACATTCATAGTATAGTATGTCAAAAAAGTCATAGTATAGTATGTCAAAAAGACAGTGTAGTATGTTGGAAAAGTCATAGTATAGTATGTGGAAGAAAAGTCATAGTTTAGTATGTTGAATAAACATCATAGTATAGTATGTTGTAGAAAAGTCATAGTATAGTATGTCGGAAAAAAGTCATAGTATAGTATGTCAAAAAAAGTCATAGTATAGTATGTTGAAGAAAAGTCATAGTATAGTATGTTGAAGAAAAGTCATAGTATAGTATGTCAGAAAAAGTCATAGTATAGTATATCGAAAAAGTCATAGTTTAGTATGTTGGAAAGAAATTCATAGTATAGTATGTCGGAAAAAAATTCATAGTATAGTATGTAAAAAAAAAGGACTTGTATAGTATGTTAAAGAAAAGTCATAGTATAGTATGTCAAAAAAAAGTCATAGTATAGTATATCGAAAAAAGTCATAGTATAGTATGTCAAAAAAAGTCATAGTATAGTATGTCAAAAAAAGTCATAGTATAGTATGTCGAAAAAAGTCATAGTATAGTATATCAAAAAAGTCATAGTATAGCATGTCAAAAAAATTCATAGTATAGTATGTCAAAAAAGTCATAGTATAGTATGTCGAAAAAAGTTATAGTATAGTATGTGGAAGAAAAGTCATTGTATAGTATGTTGAAGAAACATCATAGTATAGTATGTTGTAGAAAAGTCATAGTATACTATGTCGGAAAAAAGTCATAGTATAGTATGTCAAAAAAGTCATAGTATGGTATGTCGGAAAAAAGGTCATAGTATAGTATGTCAAAAAAGTCATAGTATAGTATGTTAAAGACAAGTCATAGTATAGTATGTCAAAAAAAGTCATAGTATAGTATATCAAAAAAGTCATAGTATGGCATGTCAAAAAAAGTCATAGTATAGTATGTTAAAGAAAACTCCTAGTATAGTATGTCAAAAAAAAAGTCATAGTATAGTATATCGAAAAAAGTCCTAGTATAGTATGTAAAAAAAAGTCATAGTATAGTATGTCAAAAAAAGTCATAGTATAGTATGTCGGAAAAAAGGTCATAGTATAGTATGTCAAAAAAGTCATAGTATAGTATGTTAAAGACAAGTCATAGTATAGTATGTCAAAAAAAGTCATAGAATAGTATATCAAAAAAGTCATAGTATAGCATGTCAAAAAAGTCATAGTATAGTATCTCGAAAAAAGTCATAGTATAGTATGTGGAAGAAAAGTCATAGTTTAGTATGTTGAATAAACATCATAGTATAGTATGTTGTAGAAAAGTCATAGTATAGTATGTCGGAAAAAAGTCATAGTATAGTATGTCGGAAAAAAGTCATAGTATAGTATGTCGGAAAAAAGTCATAGTATAGTATGTTAAAGAAAAGTCATAGTATAGTATGTCGAAAAAAGGCATAGTATAGTATGTGGAAGAAAAGTCATTTTATAGTATGTTGAAGAAACATCATAGTATAGTATGTTGTAGAAAAGTCATAGTATACTATGTCGGAAAAAAGTCATAGTATAGTATGTCAAAAAAAGTCATAGTATAGTATGTCGGAAAAAAAGTCATAGTATAGTATGTCGGAAAAAGTCATAGTATAGTATGTCAAAAAGTCATAGTATAGTATGTTAAAGAAAAGTCATAGTATAGTATGTCAAAAAGTCATAGTATAGTACATCAAAAAGTCATAGTATAGCATGTCAAAAAAGTCATAGTATAGTATGTCAAAAAGTCATAGTATAGTATGTGGAAGAAAAGTCATAGTTTTGTATGTTGAATAAACATAATAGTATAGTATGTTGTAGAAAAGTCATAGTATAGTATGTCGGAAAAAAGTCATAGTATAGTATGTCGGAAAAAAGTCATAGTATAGTATGTCGGAAAAAAAGTCATAGTATAGTATGTCAAAAAAGTCATAGTATAGTATGTTAAAGAAAAGTCATAGTATAGTATGTCAAAAAAAGTCATAGAATAGTATATCAAAAAAGTCATAGTATAGCATGTCAAAAAAGTCATAGTATAGTATCTCGAAAAAAGTCATAGTATAGTATGTGGAAGAAAAGTCATAGTTTAGTATGTTGAATAAACATCATAGTATAGTATGTTGTAGAAAAGTCATAGTATACTATGTCGGAAAAAAAGTCATAGTATAGTATGTCAAAAAAAGTCATAGTATAGTATGTCGGAAAAAAAGTCATAGTATAGTATGTCGGAAAAAAAGTCATAGTATAGTATGTCAAAAAAGTCATAGTATAGTATGTTAAAGAAAAGTCATAGTATAGTATGTCAAAAAAGTCATAGTATAGTATATCAAAAAAGTCATAGTATAGCATGTCAAAAAAAGTCATAGTATAGTATGTCGAAAAAAGTCATAGTATAGTATGTGGAAGAAAAGTCATAGTTTTGTATGTTGAATAAACATAATAGTATAGTATGTTGTAGAAAAGTCATAGTATAGTATGTCGGAAAAAAGTCATAGTATAGTATGTCGGAAAAAAATTCATAGTATAGTATGTCAAAAAAAGTCATAGTATAGTATGTTAAAGAAAACTCCTAGTATAGTATGTCAAAAAAAAAGTCCTAGTATAGTATGTAAAAAAAAGTCATAGTATAGTATGTCAAAAAAAGTCATAGTATAGTATGTCGGAAAAAAGGTCATAGTATAGTATGTCAAAAAAGTCATAGTATAGTATGTTAAAGACAAGTCATAGTATAGTATGTCAAAAAAAGTCATAGAATAGTATATCAAAAAAGTCATAGTATAGCATGTCAAAAAAGTCATAGTATAGTATCTCGAAAAAAGTCATAGTATAGTATGTGGAAGAAAAGTCATAGTTTAGTATGTTGAATAAACATCATAGTATAGTATGTTGTCGGAAAAAAGTCATAGTATAGTATGTCGGAAAAAAGTCATAGTATAGTATGTCGGAAAAAAAGTCATAGTATAGTATGTTAAAGAAAAGTCATAGTATAGTATGTCGAAAAAAGGCATAGTATAGTATGTGGAAGAAAAGTCATTTTATAGTATGTTGAAGAAACATCATAGTATAGTATGTTGTAGAAAAGTCATAGTATACTATGTCGGAAAAAAGTCATAGTATAGTATGTCAAAAAAAGTCATAGTATAGTATGTCGGAAAAAAAGTCATAGTATAGTATGTCGGAAAAAAAGTCATAGTATAGTATGTCAAAAAAGTCATAGTATAGTATGTTAAAGAAAAGTCATAGTATAGTATGTCAAAAAAGTCATAGTATAGCATGTCAAAAAAAGTCATAGTATAGTATGTCGAAAAAAGTCATAGTATAGTATGTGGAAGAAAAGTCATAGTTTTGTATGTTGAATAAACATAATAGTATAGTATGTTGTAGAAAAGTCATAGTATAGTATGTCGGAAAAAAGTCATAGTATAGTATGTCGGAAAAAAGTCATAGTATAGTATGTCGGAAAAAAAGTCATAGTATAGTATGTCAAAAAAGTCATAGTATAGTATGTTAAAGAAAAGTCATAGTATAGTATGTCAAAAAAAGTCATAGTATAGTATATCAAAAAAGTCATAGTATAGCATGTCAAAAAAGTCATAGTATAGTATGTGGAAGAATAGTCATAGTATAGTATGTGGAAGAAACGTCATAGTATAGTATGTTAAAGAAAAGTCATAGTATAGTATGTCGGGAAAAAAGTCATAGTATAATATGTCGAAAAAAGTCATAGTATACTATTTCAAAAAAGAGTCTTAGGATAGTATGTCGAAAGAAAAGTTATAGTATAGTATGGTGAAAAAAAGTCATAGCATAGTATGTTGAAAAAAGTCATAGTATAGTACGTAAAAAAAAAGTCAGTATTGTATGGCGAAAGAAAAGTCATAGTATAGTGTGTCAAAAAAAAGGCAAGGCAAGGAAGCTTTATTTGTATAACATATTTTAGCAACAGGGCAATTCAAAGTGCTTTACACAGAACCAGTTAAAAATAAAAACAGATAAAACACAAGAATAAACGGTTACAGTGCAGTATAAGAAATTAAACATTAAAGAAAGGAACAACCATTTAGAGAAAGGCAACATCAAAAAGTCACAGTATATATCACAAAAAAGTAATAAGTCATAGTATGGTATGTTGGTAAAAATATCATACAATAGTTTGTAAAAAAAAAGTCATAAAAAGTCATCGTATAGCATGTCGAAAAAAGTACAGTACATACTGAACTATGACTTGTTTTGACTTTTTTTTCGACATACTATGACCTTTCTTTCGATATACTGACTTTTTTTCAACATACTGTACTATAACTTTTCTTTCGACATACTGACTTTTTTGACATATGACTTTGTTTTCGACATACTATACTATGACCTTTCTTTCGATATACTATGACTTTTTTCCAACATACTATGACTATTTTTTATTTTTTACATACTATTGTATGACTTTTCTTCTATATTAAAGTCATCTAAATGTTTACTTTGTGCTGATTTCATCAAGCTGGCAATACAACTTCTGAAGCACTATGATACTAATAATGTCAGCATGTTACTGTGACAATGACAGTGAAATGTAGCCATTTTTATTTGCTCTTCCTTTAAGCTGACACTAGAGGGAGTAAAGAACCCACAGCCATAAAGTTTGTTGCTGTAAAATCTCACAGCGTTCCTCTGTCAGCAACAAAATCTGTAAGGTTGATACGCAACGACATGAATCACATTTAGCCAAAGTGTTGTGTCTTCATTTCTACCTTTATTTCTCCTGAGTGCCAAATGTCATAGACTTGTAACTTGTCAATTCATCTAGTAACAGCGTATGTAGCTATTTACATACCGTAGAACATAGACATGATGCAGAGACACACACACACACACACACACACACACACACACACACACACACACACACACACACACACACACACACACACACACACACACACACACACACACACACACACACACACACACACACACACACACACACACACACACACACACACACACACACACACACACACACACACACACACACACACACACACACACACACACACACACACACACACACACACACACACACGTTGCTGAACAGACTTATGGTATTTATCGACTTATGGTATTTACATTTACAGAAAAATAGTCATCTTTGTACATTCTGTTACATTTTATTCAGACTGAGAAACTGTGATCCGTCTGTGTAGGAATCCTGGTGTGCGGCACAAAGTTACTCGACCTCGGCCACGTGAGCCACCTCCACGGTCTGAATCACATCGGGTGCTTCGTCGAGCTTGGTGTCTGTGAGGGCCTGCTGTGCCAGGACGTAGTTCACGACCTGCATGATGCCCTGATCCGAGAGCGTCACCAAGGAGCCATCGCCCGCAGCCTGAGCGGCCTGCACCGCCTCCACAGCCTCCACCGTCTCCTCGGTGATCAGCACTGTCTCGATCTCCTCTGATGGCTGCTGCTGGGCCGGCCGCAGCTCAGGAGGCAGCTCCGACGCCAGGATGCTGACAGCGTGCTCAACCTGGGTGCCCTGGTTGTGGAACTGGAGGGTGTCCTTCTCCAGCATGATCTTCCCGGGGAGGTTGTCCCCGTGATACTTGGCCATGTGTTTGCGTAGAGTGCGTGCGTCTATGTGGGCCTCCTGGCACATGGGGCACACGTACGGCCGCTCTCCTGTGTGCGTGCGGACATGACGCTTGAGAGAACGGGCGTCAGCCCAGGCGACGCCGCAAGTCAGACACTCAAATGGCTTTACTCCTAAAAGGAGAGAAAATAAAAACTTCAAAAACTAAACATATAAAACATCCTTTTGTGTTCACTGTAGCACAAGTAGACTTTGTATTTCACAATTTCATAGTATAGTACGTAGTAAAAAAAGAAAAAGAAAAGTCATATGTCCAAAAAAAGTCAAAATGTCATAGTATGTCCAAAAAAAGTAATTAAAAAGTCTTAGTATAGTATGTCCAAAAAAAATTCATAGTATAGTAGGTAAAGAAAAGTCATAAAAAGGCATAGCATAGTATGTCAAAAAAGTCAGAAAGGGCCAAAAACAACACCACAGCCTAAAAGCACTAACCCCATTCAAAAGGCCTGTGTTTTAGCAGGACCATCAGACAACTGCCACTGTGTGTGTGTGTGTGTGTGTGTGCGTGCGTGTGTGTGTGTGTGTGTATGCCTACCTTGGTGGTTGTTGACGTGGCGTCTGTACTCTCGAAGCTGAGTGAACTTCCTTCCACACTGCTCACACTCCCTCTCCAGGTTCTGCTTTACTCTGCCTTTCTTCCCGTGAGTGGCTTTGGTCACGTGCCTCCTGAACAGAGCCTTCTCAAAGAACTCTTTCCCGCACACATTACACCTGAGGACACACACCAAACATGACTCCAACACCCAAACTCTGAGCTCCTGGCTATCATGTTAACAAAAGCACAAGGTGTACATCAGAGCTGCACGATATGAGGAAAATATGGTTTAGCCCTAACATCAGTTCTGTTAGACTTAGGTAATATATCAATATTATATCGACATCATAATACAAGGCATCGTCTTAGATTTAAGATATTGTGAAAATTAATTTTGGTGTGAAATTACAATAAAGTTGTCTCGTGAAATATGGCCTAAGTTTAGTCTTTTCCTGGTTTTAAAGGCTGCATTACCGTAAAGTGACGTAATCTTCTGAACTTACCAGACTGTTCTGGTAGCTGGTCTATTATTTGCCTTTAACCACTTGGCCACATATGTTATAGCCACATATCTATATCCACATCATTGGTGATTATTAATTTAAAATCTAATTGTGAAGATCTTTTGTTAGAGCACCAACTGTCAAGGTCAAGGTCAAGGTCAAAGTTTATTTCTATAGCACACTTACAAACAGTCACTACTGCCCCAAAGTGCTGTACAATTATAGACAACAACACAAGATAAAAGCATAATAAATACCCGGAAAAACCATCTAAAACAAAACATGCCAAAAACAATAAAAACAGACAACAGAAAAAAGCTCAAATCAATAACAAAATGTCACAGCTCAGCTTGTGTTAAAAGCCCGTGCAAAAAGATGAGTTTTTAAAAGGGATTTAAAACTCTCAATAGAGGAAGCTGCTCTAATGTTGAGAGGAGAGCGTTCCAGAGCTTAGGACCTGCCACCGAAAAGCTCTGTCCCCTCTAGTTTTCAGTCTGGTTCTGGGACAGTCTAAAAGCAACTGGTCAGCGGACCTGAGTGCTCTGACTGGAGTGTGCAAAATCAGCATATCAGATAAGTATGATGGTGCTAGCCCGTTAAGAGATTTAAAAACAAACAATAAGATCTTAAAATGGATTCTAAAAACAACAGGCAGCCAGTGGAGAGCCGACAGTATAGGGGTAATGTGGTCACTGCGCCTTTTCCTGTTAGCAGGCGTGCAGCTGCATTTTGAACTAACTGTAATCGGCGCACTGAAGATTGATCAAGGCCGTAGTACAGTGAGTTACAGTAGTCCAGGCGATTTGTAATCAAAGCATGCACAACTGTTTCCAATTGGCTAAGGGGCAGGTAAGGCTTGACCTTCCTAAGAAGTCTGAGCTGAAAGAAGCTTGTTTTACCACTGAACTGATCTGTTTATCGAGTTTAAAAGAACTGTCAATAAAAACACCAAGACTCTTTACAAATGGGCAGCAGTTTGAGAATATTGGACCAAGAGCACTGTCAAAACCAGAGACATCGGGCTCTCCAAAAATTACAACTTCCGTTTTCCTATCATTTAAGTTTAAAAAATTCAGTGACATCCAGTCTTTTACGTCATGTAGGCATTTTCTCAGAGCTTCAACTGAGTTTGTTTTGGAATTCAAAGGTAGGTAAATCTGGACGTCATCTGCAAAGCAGTGAAAGGAAATGCCGTATTTTAGGAAGATTGATCCCAGGGGCAGCAAATACAGTGAGAACAAGACTGGGCCTAAAATTGAGCCTTGAGGCACCCCACTGTCAATCGGGGCTTTGTTTGAGTAAAAAGGCCCAAGGTTTACAGAGAAAGACCTGTGTGTCAGATATGACTGAAACCACTTCAGAGCTGTGCCCTTAATGCCTGCACAGGACTCGAGTCTTGACAATAAAATCTTGTGGTCAACCGTATCGAACGCTGCAGTCAAATCTAAAAGCACTAGCACAGCAGAACTACCAGAATCAGAAATTAAAAGAAGATCATTAAAAACTTTTAAAAGAGCAGTTTCTGTACTGTGACAAGATCTAAAACCAGACTGGAATTTCTCAAAGATGTTGTTGGAGTTAAGGTGCGACTGAAGTTGGGCGTATACCACTTTTTCTAAGACTTTGGATAAAAAAGGTAGCTTTGAAACTGGCCTGTAGTTGGACAAAGCAGAAGGGTCCAGATTGTGCTTTTTCAGGAGGGGTTGTACAATGGCCTTTTTAAAAGCAGCTGGAACACACCCGGTTGAAAGAGACTTATTTATCAGATTTAAAATACAAGGCCCGACAGAGTCAAAAACGTCTTTAAAAAGCTTGGCAGGAAGGCTGTCTAGTGAGCAAACTGAGGGTTTCAAACTATGGACGGTCTTTGCCAAATCAGAGAAAAGAAAAGGCCTAAAATTTTCAAAAAACAGCTGGACAAAAAGGTATAATACTGGGATCTGGCGCAGCACAAAGGGTTAAAGCCCGAATACTGGACACCTTATCAGTGAAGAATTTACAAAATCTGTCACACAGAAGGGCACTAGGAACAATACCAGTATGTTCAGGAGGATTAATTATCCTATTTAAAACATTAAAAAGGACATGAGCTTTGTGACAGTTGTTTTGCACAAGGTTTGACATATATTGAGTCTTAGCAGCTTTAACAGCGACCTGGTAGTTAGACAGACAGTCTCTTAAAATCCCCAGAGACACATGAAGTTTGTCTTTTTTCCATTTTCTCTCAGCACGGCGACATTCCTTTCTAATAGCACGAGTAGTAACATTGTGCCATGGCTCCCCATTTGAGCCAAAGCTCTTGTACTTGAACGGTGCTATTGAGTCAAGGATTTCTGTGCACGTGGAGTCAAATAAAGTAACCATCTCATCAATGTCCACATTTAGAAAAGAGGTATCCAGGGACATAAACGGAGAGGTGTTAAACGCTGCAACAAAAAGGGAAGCCGTAGATGGATTAATTGCGCGCCGCTGGCTGTGGGGACGCACACTTGGCTTTGAGGGCACGGCAGAGAAACAGAAAACAAGACAGGCATGTGGTCAGAAATACCTGCGTCAGAAATGTCCTTTATGGACAGATTTAGACCATGGGACAAGACCAGGTCCAAGAAATGTCCCTTGTTATGAGTCGGGCAATTTACAGACTGAGTAAGGTTAAAAGAATCTAAAATCATTAAAAAGTCCTTGACCAAAGGCTTAGAAACACAACAAACATGAATATTAAAATCACCAACAATTAAAAAATGACATATCTGTCAACCGTACAACATCATTATCATTGTGGTATGTGATTTTCTTCACATTGCCCAGCCACAGTTAGACTTACTTAAAGGGCTCGGCCACACTGTGGGACTTGACGTGGGAGTACCAGTCCTTCTTCCAGCTGTAGCATTTCCCACACACCTGGCACTGGAACGGCTTCAGGCCCATGTGCTTGTTCATGTGCTGCTGGAGATCTTTTGATTCGTAGAACCTCTTATCACAGCTGCAGGTGAAATTAGTAAGTGCATTTAAATATTGTCTCAAGAAATGCCTTGCCCCATGGAACATGAATTGTGTCATTAAAGAGAGATGAACCGTTACTCACTGAGCACAAGCAAATGGACGGACGTCAGGTTTGGGCAGGTGCTTCTTCAGATGTTTGCTCAAAGCTGAGGCTCGATGGAAAGTTGCTCCACACGTGTTGCATAGGTACTTTGATTCACCTGTTAAAAGTGTTTTATAGTTTATGGTGAAAAAAACAAATATCTGGTTGGCTTTACAGTCTGAACAGAGAAAAGGGTCAGTTTACCCAACTCACAATGAATATTTCCTCATGTGTCTGTCCTGCCATGCAGAACATTTTTAGCTTATCCGTGGTTAAAGTTAGAAAGTCAGTTTAAAGATATCAGTCGCTCACATTTCTACTTCCTGTGTGAATACAATGTGGGAATATAAATGCTGTTTATTTCTAAATTAAAAAAATTCAGCAGCAACACCTCCTTCCAAAAACACTGTGCTCATGCAAGAAGCTTGTATTAGTTGTTAAATATGTACGAGCCTGTTCAGAGACCTAAAGCATTCACCAGTCTTCTCATATTTAGGATTCTTAGTCATGCACAAAGTCTGCCTTTGTCCACAGGGGGGAAAACACCTGTTTGACTTAATCATAACACCTTAATCTGAATAAATGTGGTTTAAATGTGCTAAATAAATATTCTGTTTACCACATCATCACAATCATGGCAATTTACTGGGACGTTCAACAATATCTACTGTATATTTTTCACTTGGCGTATTTTGGCCTGTAACTTCTTCGGTTCAGTTCTGAGTCTGAAGGCTGTCTCAGGGTCTTTCCTGTAAGTCACTGTCCACGGGAACACTGTGTACACGACAGTGGAACATCACCAGCTGTGTCATATTCACTCTGCCATCTCTGCAACCGACACGTCGACACGTATCTGACTTAATGTTGAATTATTCTTTATTTCTGTCACACTACAGCGCTGCTCGGAAGTCATGTTGCTGGGAGCTGGACTTCTTAAATGATCCACGATTCAATTTGACTTTGGATTTTAAGGTTACATTTAAAAATGAAAAGAAATGTTCCAACAGGGATGGCAATGCCACAATAAGTAACTAAATAAATAACCGTAACAGTTTAAGTTTCTCAGAGTTTAGGAGAGTTTTGTTTAAAAGGGTGCAGATGAATGTGCCATGGAGTCTCGTTGGAGCCCACATGCTTTACCTTCGTTGTCTATTTCCATAACTTACTCACGGGGAAGGCAACCAGTTGTCACACTGGTGACTTCAAGGAAGCAGGAGGATTTTCCAGTTCTGTTGTTTGTCCGCCATCTCTTACTCAGACAGTGGCCATGGTGTCTTAAAAGTCTGTCTGTCTTGAGCTTCATGCAACCAGATGGTAAGCTATGCAGTGTCTGTTGTTTTTTTTCTTTGGATGTGCGCAAAAAGGCGGGTGTGGCGATAGAAAAATACTGGGGTAATCGCCAATCCTGCTCTTGAGTTCGATAGTTAAATTCAAAACCTCTTTTCGATTTAAGATAGACATCGTGACAACCCTAATGGCTAATAAAAAACATTTGTTTTGTAATTGGGGTAAACTGGACCTTTAAGGGTGATGAACACAGTCTCCACTGACCTGTATGGATGCTGGTGTGCTCCTCCATGCTCCGCTTGCTCACAAACATCTTCTTACAGTATGTACATTGGAACTGTTTGGTGACGTCGTGCAGCGCTCTATGCATCTTCAAGCTGTGTTTGTGGGCGAATGTCTTGCCACAGACTTTGCAGGTGTGAGGCCGCACGCCTGTGTGATTCAACATGTGGATCCGCAGAGAGTACAGCTTCGGCAACGTCTTCCCGCAGATGTCGCACACAAACTCTCTTTTGGTGTGTGGTGACAAGCTCTTCTCGTCCAAGTCGCTTTCCACCTTGCCGTCGGAGCTTTGTTCTACTGGGGCTTTGGCGATGGGTGCTCGCTGGCTGCTCTGCTGCTTGTGCCGGGCCAGGTGGGCGCGGAGTGAGGCGGCGTACTGGAACTCCTTACTGCACAGCTACACGGACACACCACGGTCAGAACATTTTCACTATACAACATACCTAGATTAAACACAAACTCTACGCAAAACTCTATGTGGTGCCTGGGGTTGGAGTGAAAATGTACAAAAATAAGTCCTTGTGAAAATTGTGGAATCAATAAAAACAAACAAAGAAAGACTATTAAAAGACAAAATAAGTGCTAAAACGATTAGTCGTTAATCTATTAGTTGCAATGATGTGATAGTGGTCATTTAGGAGGGGAAAATGCTAAACAAAAAGACCTTGGATAGACTTATCAATGAAATCAATAAATCATAAAAATCAAAGAGGGACGAGTTGCCCTGGTGGCCTAGGAGTTAACTCAATGTTCCAGGTTCCAATCCGGCCAGCAACGTTTGTTGGAATCCATTCCCTGTCCCTCTCTCATAAAGGCTTACACTGTCACACACAAAGAAAACGTTACATGCTGATGGAACACTAAAACTTACGCTGCACTTGTATCCACGTGCTTTCTCGTGTTTTAATGTGTGCATAATGAGAGCGTAGCGTCGTTGGAAAGACATGCCGCACTCGGAGCATGTGTGCTCCCCGTCAACGGCGCTCCCTGCCGGGGTTTGTTCCTGCTTAGTTACGGTCTCAGGCTCTGGAACCGTCGGCCCAGCCTCGTCTGTACCGAGCTCTCCTGTCGCCTGGCTCTCTGCTGTGCTGGCCTCTGGGTCTGCTCCCGACTCAGACACAGACTGTCCTTCGCCTTGAGTCTCCGCTGGCTGCTTTGGAGGTCTCCCCCTCTTACCTGGCCTCAGAGCCACCTAAAAACACATCATGTTTAATACATTTACTAATTTTTCACTACTAAATGAACGTGAAAAAAAATCAATAAGATGCCGTTACGTAAATCCTCATTCTAACAGTCTTTTCTTTTCGGGAAATCAAAATGTGCAATTCCTTACCTACTGAACTCAAACTGGACCCTGACTGGGACCATTTTAAACTCAAACTGTTTCTCAATAGGCAGCAGTCATGTAGTCATGAATGATCTGGGGCTTCCTGTCTTATGGTGTTTTTTTGTATTAGTCTGTGTCTTTTTCTGACTGTATTTTCTTGTTGAGTTCTGCATTTTAATGTATGTATTTTTGATTTTTTGTTTTATGCCTGTCTTTTATGTGTTTTAAAAGCCCAGCCCAGCAAATTAGCTTAGGCTATAAATGCTGTGTTGTGTGTCATACTTGTCCCTATACAAATAAACATTAAAGAAATAATAAAAGATGTACCTTAGGCGTGGCAACACGTGGAGGGGTGGTACCCTTCTTCCCCTCCTCTTCGTCCTCCAGCCCCATATGTAAACGTGCATAACCGCCCTCTGCAATAGAGCGCTGCCTGAGTCGTCTTCTGTTAGGGTCATCTGACATCTCTTGCTTTTCTCCGTGGCTTTCATCAGCAGAGGGATCCTCCTCGTCTAGGGGCACAAACTCATCTACCTCCACGTCCTTCTTCACCTTGGCTGGACGCCCTCGCTTACGTTTCTGGGGTGTGGGTGCTGATTCTCCCGTCTCCTGAGGCAACGCCACTGCTTCGGAGGCGGCGGATGCCAGTTCGACAACATCTGACAGGTTCACTTTGCCTGGGTCCACATTTATAACAAAGGCTCCCACTTCCGAGGCCTGCGGCTGCTCCATTGCCAGGCAGGCTGACACCACAGCGAGAGAGTCGCTGGCTCCCGCCTGTCCACTGTGGGTGACCACAGTCATCGTCTCCCCCTCCATTCCTTCTGCACTGCGGGAGATGAGCGTAACGGTTTCTCCTGGCTCAGCCTGTCCACCGTGAGTGATCAGAGTCATGGTTTCATTTTGTCCAGCCTCCCCATGATGCACTGTGTCTCCATCTACGGCTTCCGCGACAACTGTCATCGGCTGCTGGATGTAGGTCTCCTCAGTGGGTGCAACAAAAGCTAATGGCTCGCCTGTCACAGTGACGCCACTCTGGGTGACCACCGCCCGGCCGTCGCTCTCTATGGTGACCACGTAGGAACCAGATTCTCCCTCCTGGGCAGCCGGTTGGCTAGACACCACAGTATGCACGTCTCCTCTTTGATACACCGTCAGTTTCTGTTCCTCCACCTGCTTATGCACAGACTCACATATCTGCAGCACCTCGGTCATCAGCAAATGCCGAGCTAGGTTGGCAATATCTGCCATGACGCAGAAATTGAACGTTAGCGTGGACGTGTACGCAAAATCCAGCAGCGGGAGGAAGCTGGATTTGGTGAAACCTGGGGAAAGAGGTATGAAGGTTAAAACTGAGGAACTATGATAAATGTTTTCTGATAGATACAGAAAACAACAAAATGAAACTCTCACCGGAGAGGTCAACCACAGCTTCATGTGTGGAGGCAGCACCCTTCTCAAAGAAGAGCTCGTTGAAGTATTCACTGCATGCTGCCAGGACAGCTTTGTGCGCACGGTACTCCTCTCCTTCAATCAGCAGGGTGATGTCACAGAATTGATTGCTGATGCGCTGCTGGTTGAGTTTGTCCAACATTGTTTGGCTGTGTTTTGGCAGGAACTGATTCACCTCCCCCTTGCTGTCCACCTGAAATAGCACACACAATACACATCAATAAAAATCTCCATTAACACTAAATTATAGGGCAAACATGATCACACATTTGGGCTGCACAATATATCATTTTCTTATCGTCATCGCGATATCAAATGAGACAATAAACACATCGCGATTTGTATACATATCGCGTATCAAAAACATGATTGCATATGGCATATTTTCCACATATTGTGCACCACTATTGCACATTTGTATTTATCAGGACTAGAAAACTGTGACACATACAAAGACCAGTTCGTGCTTGGCCATCGTTTTGGCCAACTTGGATCTCAGTTGATAAGATGAGTCAGTGAAGACCAAACTATCATCTCCCTCTTCTTCCTCCCCTTCCTCATCCTCGTCATCATTCGCGCTGGCAGCCGCCCTGCGTTTCCCCGGCCGGGAGAGCAGTCGAGGTCCAGAGCCGTCATCAGCACTGCGTCTGCTCTGACACTGAGCACACTCTCTGATGTGGTCTTTGACATGTTTCAGGATACCTGAGGGCCACAGAGGACACGTCACTCACAGCTACACAACACCACCATTTTAAACTCCTCCAATCAACGTCAGGGCTGACCATCAACTACTTTCATTATCCATTATATGACAATTATGTGCTCATCACAATTACCCAGGAAGCAAATTGACATATTTATAGTGTGTTTGTCTTCTTCTGATAAACACCAAGGAAAGCATATTCAATTTACTATTATAGGATACTAAGAAAAAGTGAAAATATTGACATTTGAGGCCTGTTAAAAGAAGCCTGACACGTACTATCAGTTACTGGGTTAGTTAGTTAGGAAATGAAATAGCACTTGGCAACTTCCCGTCCGTTTCTTGGTCGTTAGACTCATTGTCAATACTGCGAGGAATACAACGGTAAGAGAATAGCACTTTAACTAAGGTAAGTAAGCACTAGGTGGAGCCAGAGCTCGGCTCTGGCTCTGTGTATTTATCGTTGAACTAGCTGCTGTTACAACCGGTCGTGCGGTTGACTGAATCACCTCACAGGGAGTACTGTGACTTGAGTATTAGTAGTACCTCTCCACCAGTACTTCTGGGAGATGGTCTCCCAGGTGAGTTGCTGGTTGAGGTGCTCCCCTCCTTCCATGACGATGTGCGCCTCGTTGATAAGTTCCTTCCTCCGGCCGTCCTGCAGCACCACCTCCAGCTCTGTGAAATCATTCTGGCCCTTTAGTCGACGTTGATAAAACAAAGTCCCGTTCCGCACAACGTAGCAGGTAGCCGCTTTGCGTATTTTCCTTTTGGTGTTGCCAGGCGTCCCCGGCGCATACGGCTCCCGTTCATCAGTCAGATAGCGTATGATGGCCAAGTAGCTTTCCTCGGACGACATGTCTCAGCTGACCCGCGCTGTCCGCGCTGAATTGTGGATTTCTCTGAAGAGGAGGGCCCTCTTCGGCTTGTAAATGTGTGATAGCAATTTTATACGGCGCTCAAATGGTAGATAACGTGAAATAGAGATTCCACAACAACATTTCAAATTGTTTCCTAAAGGTGGAACTGCAGTTCGTAACCGTCAGGGTAGACTTGCCCGAACAGACAAAATGGCTGCAGCACAACCGGAACTTGCGTCAGCAATGGCGGAAGCACGTCTTGGACATTATCCCCCACAAGAGGGAGCGATATTCAAACTTATAACGTCACAGAAAGGCTTTAGGCTCATGATCCCAGTTTTATTTGATCAATTTATTTGAAATTTTAAACAGCTATGTTTCTTATTTTTATAGTAAAGAACAAAGAAATGGCATACTTTGTGGTGCATGCTGTCTTTTGTCTTTTACGATAATAAAAGTGTGTAACTACTCTTTGGGTAACATTGTTTCAGTTCAGTCCCAAGCTGAATTATTGTGCTTTAACAGTGTATTCTTGCACTCATGTTTGTTTGAGCCGACTGATTCCAGTTCAGATTAAGTCTCCTGCCAATAATGTACATATATAAGAAAGTGTTGGAAAACGTTTTAATATAAATGTGCTTCACCCAGGACCTCTCTATAAAAACTAACCCAACGCTTAGATAAAGCACCAAAAATATTCAGTATGATTACATGCAGAGTCAGTTTGGAGCAAGACTGCCAACACTGAGCTCTTGTGTGAGTCCTTTGAGTCAACAGCAGGTTCACTTTAGTTGAAAGTTGCAATATATATATATATATATATATATATATATATATATATATATATATATATATATATATATATATATATATATATATATATATATATATATATATATATATATATTTTCAGTCTACATAAACATTTGCCATGTCAACATGTTTCAAAATTTGGCCTTACCTGATTGGCATTACATTTGTGAGTAAAGTCAGATAAGGTTTTGATTAATTTCCTGTATGAAAGTATTTTTTGTGTGTGATATTAGTCAACATCAGCAGGTACCTTACATTATAGCCTGCGGGCTAAGCCTGTGGGATAAGACTGAATGTTCCCTTACTGTATGTTTGTAAAATCACACAAAGTAACTCCTTCAGCATTAATACTTAGCTTTGAGGAGATCAGGCTGTGGAGTTTTACATAATCAGCTTGACAGAAGTGTGGATAAACTAACCATCTCATTCAGGAGATAAGTCATACATCTGTGTCCACTGATCACAACACATTCCACATTAGCTTCAGTTATGGGACAAACCTACTGAATTAGATAAAATATACTTTAGATAAAAGTCTCTCCAACAGGCCAGCTGACTGAGATGTTTAAGAAATTAGATGAAAGAGAGAGGTTACTTTTTGCCAAATGAGATCCTAGTTTACACTTTGATAAACAGCGAGTCTTAAAATCAGAAAAGCTGAAACCGGTGAATGTCTGACTTGGTACCATTAATGCACTTTAAGAGTACAGGCTGTTCACGCAGCTCAGAAGGCTTCATTGTCAGTTTCATGTCTTAAAATAAAACGAAGGGAGTGTGAAACATCACACACACAGATTTCCCACATAAACTGATCCTCTGTTCTGGCCTCCTCAGAACTGCACTGACAGGCCCAAGTGTGGCACCACAGCCCCGGTCGAACTGTCTGTACCTCACACAGAATAGTTTCACTACCACTGCTTTGTTTTTTCTGAATTACTCTGACCCGGAGGGGGGCGACACACAATTTGTTGTTCATCCATGTGTCACATACCAAACCTGACATCAAACACTGGTCAGTATTAGTAATGGGTCTCACCACTGCATTCCAGCATTCACAGTTACACTGATTGCACCAAGGGCAAATGACAGTCGCAGCTCAAAATAAAGTGATGTATTTAGTACTGCTGCCCTGCCACGGTCTTTTGGAGGTGAAATAATTAATCCTGGTAACAAAATAGTCTGAGAGCTCTGGAATGAGAGTGCTCTAGTGCACTCCAGTGGTGGAAGAAGTATTCAGATCCTCTACTTCAGTAAAAGTACAAATACCACACTGTAACATGTAAAGGTCCTGTTCTTACCTGAGTAAAAGTATGTTAGGTATCATCAGGAAAATGTACTTAAAGTATTAAAAGTAAAAGTACTCAATGCAGAAAAGCCTCACATTATAGAAACGGTCCAAACAGTCCTGTCGATCAACTAAGGGATTATTCTGATAATCATCTCAGCTGGACCTCGTTTAATTTATAATAAAACATCATCATTTATAAACTGTATAATGTGTTTGTGTGCAAAAATCTTAATTTGTAAAGTAACTAAAGTAACTAGTAACTAAAGCTGTCAGATGAATGTAGAGGAGTAAAAAGTAGAATATTTCTCTGTGAAATGTAGCGGAGTAGAAGTAGAAAGTGGCATGAAACAAAAAAGACTTAAGGAAGTACCTCAGATTTGTACTTAAGTACAGTACTTGAGTAAATGTACTATGTTACATTCCACCGCTGGTGCACTCATACACTGTGTCGGTGTGGGACACATCTCCACCTGTTGTCACGTCTTTGAAGCCAACATGTCTTGCTGCTCTTTGCTGCTTCAGTTTGTGGCCTCCACCACACCCTGACCACCAACCTGGAGGCTGCAGACCTACAGCCAACCTGTCTCGCTCTCTCTTTTCACTGTCTGCTGCAGCAAAACGTCTAAAGAGTCTAACCCTTTTTATTGTAGGGCTGCAACGAACGTTTCATTTTATTGTCGATTGATCTGTCGATAATTTTTCTCAGTTGTTTATATAAAATGTTAGAATTTCACGTCCTCAAATGTCAAAGACATTCAGTTCACGGTCACACAGAAGTGAAGAAACTAGAACCTATTTGCATTAACAAGCTGGAATCAGAGATGTCAAACCTTATTTTAAATTTAAAAAATGACTCAAACCGCTTAATTGATCATCAAAATAAGTGGTGATTATTTTGATGGTTGACAGCTAATTGATTCATCAATTCTACTTTGAATTGCTCATACAAAGACAACACCAGTGGACTATGATTAAGATGATCTCAGATCTTGTTTAACTTTCCATACACAGCTGATTTAGTGTATTTGGTTCACCCTCCTATGAGGCAGATATTCAATATGTTTACTCTCAGTTGCTGTTGGCAGGCACCTCAACATGTGTCGCTGAGTGTTTAGATGAGCGCTGCATGGGAAAGAAGTCATTTGCATCCTATCTGCGTGTTCTGTGTAAAAAGACAGTTTGCTTCATCCAGACATGAGCTTTAACAGAACATCACAGGTTATTGTGAGTGTTAAATCTACTCCGTGATGCCTTCTCAGTCAAACTTCTTTCCACCTCTGTTCAGTTTCTCTGTTTAATTTACTGACACCACACAGCTTGATAGCTGTGCTGCACATCATGTCACTCCTTCTATTGGAACTGTTCATTTCCTCCTCTCTAGCGGTGTTGTTTGGTTTCAATCAGGTTTTCTGGTATGGAGACAAAGGCATTTGTGACTCAAAACAGGAAGGAAGGCTGTAAAAAAAAATCATGCACACATGCACTCATCATTGAAATGTGCTCTTCTGGTTAGGGTTTCAAGTGTATGCAAAGAGAGAAAACCAGGTGGCATTGAGCTCTGCTATGAGAAAGGCTTCAAGCTTGAAGGCGTTAGGGCTGGGCAATGTATCCAGTGTTTCCTGTTTACTGTACAGGCCACGGGCCACAGTCCAAAAATAATGCTAAATATACAGTTTTTCACCTATATTCATTTTTGGATATGGTAATATCATAATATGGCATAAGTGTTGTCTTATCACAGTAAAGTAATTTTCTGGATTTACTAGACTCTTCTAGCTGTTCTGTTATTTGCCTTTACCCACTGGATTATGTCCACATTATTAATGATTATTTATCAAAACTTTCATTGTGTTAATATTTTATGAAAGAACTAATAGTCAAACACACAATGATGTCGAAATATCATTATTGAGGTATTAGGTTAACAATATTGTTAATATTGAAACATGTGTCATGTATGGTAACCTCACGTGACACACAGATGTTCTAATGCTTTCCTTCTCTATCCGTGACGGTAGAGAGTAAACAGCCCGTGGCGTGGCGGACCAGAGAAATAGTGATCAGGGCCCCTATAACCCACATGGTGGGCCATTTGGTTGTATATTTGCTGTTGAATCTTTTTCCACTCTCATTTGAAGCAAGCCAGTATTGACTGTACACACAAAAGAGTTCATGAACAATTCATCTTCTGTTTACCCTAAACCAGACTTTTGACCTCAGTGTAAAATGATCAGGATCGCCTTGGCGTTGTGGATTCCAGATCATTTTAATTGTCCTGTCACTTTTACATAAAATCCTCTATTTGTTAATGTAGACTCCATAACAATGAGCATTTTTTACTTAAAACCTTCACTGAAAAGATCAAGAGTAGGCTATTCTGTTTGTCTTTGATTAGGATACCTTTCAGACAGGCTAGCTGTTAGCTATTTCCAGACTTTATGCTGAGCTAAGCTAACTGGCTGCTGGTAGTCTTAAACTTCACACAATCTTCTCATCTAACTCTCTCTCAGAAGACAAATAAGCATATTTACCAAAATGTCAAACTTTTGCACTTCCAAACATGATGTGTAAGAAAGAATTGAGAAAACCTAGTTAAAAGTAAAGACTAAATAGTTCAAATGATTAGCAAAATTAATGGAGAAACCATTAGCTTAAAGTTTAATAGTTAGCTAAGGGTTGAAATAGTTAGCTAAAAGTATTGGCTTAAAATAATGTACAGATAAATGGTTAAAACATTGGGTGTGACTCCAGGTAGTAGTAGCCTAGAACGATTGGAAACAATCTAAATATTGCCAGTTTAATTGTATGAAATAATATCCAATAATGGTAAATAGTGGTATACATTCAAAACATACATTGAGAAACGATTAAGGTGGGATGCAAGTTCATCTGAAAGTGCTGTGGGGGTGCCCAGGACCAAAAGGTTTGGAAACCACTGGCACTAATCAGATATTAAAGGATACTATCGGCCTGAGGTCTACAGTATATTTGTAATCTTGATTTGAGGTCTACATGTGTACTCTGGTGTCTGTCCTGTTCCAGTAAAGGCTCTGAACTGGCAGTCAGAAAGATCTAGTGTCTAACCCAGACTCCTTGGCAAGATAAAGGTGTCTGACCATTTAAGGACAAACAAAGCTGGGGAACCAAGCAAATAGAGACTACCTTATCTTTCATTGTCTTGCTCTCGCCGTGTACAAGGCCAGACACCGTAATAGAAAGCTTGCAAGGGTTTTCTTCTGGCACTAGAGCACTTCTTCATTTCCCACTGCCTGAGGAGAATCTCTGTGCCAGCTGTAAATACGCTGGGTAGAACAACTGTAGATGAAAATGTGTCTCACAGTTTGATCCATAAACTAATAAAAGTGAGATGAACGTTGGGCCATAACATTCCAGTGGTGTGATTTAACTGCAGGGTGTCCAACATAGATGACACTGGCAATCAGCACAGTTTGCCAAGGAAACTGAAGTTGAATGAGGCATTGAATAAAGGATAATGATGTAAGAGCTCATAATCATGGCCCTGTGTATGTGCTTTGTTGTCTGGCTGGCTAAGAGCAACAGACATTTTACAGGTATTTACAGGCTGAAATACAGACGGTGAGCTAGTCTCTTGACAGGCCTTAAAGGTCCCATGACATGGTGCTCTTTGGATGCTTTTATATGTGCTTAGTGTATCTGAAGTCTCTTCTATATATAGGCCTACCTTAGTGGTCCCCTAATACTGTATCTGAAGTCTCTTCTATATATACCTTAGTGGTCCCCTAATACTGTATCTGAAGTCTCTTTTATATAGACCTTAGTGGTCCCCTAATACTGTATCTGAAGTCTCTTCTATATATACCTTAGTGGTCCCCTAATACTGTATCTGAAGTCTCTTCTATATATACCTTAGTGGTCCCCTAATACTGTATCTGAAGTCTCTTTTATATAGACCTTAGTGGTCCCCTAATACTGTATCTGAAGTCTCTTCTATATATACCTTAGTGGTCCCCTAATACTGTATCTGAAGTCTCTTTTATATAGACCTTAGTGGTCCCCTAATACTGTATCTGAAGTCTCTTTTATATAGACCTTAGTGGTCCCCTTAGTGGTTTTCTCAAGGGCAGAGCAGGATACCCAGGGCTCGGTTTACACCTATCACCATTTCTAGCCCCTGGGGGACCATAGGCAGGCTGAGGGAACTCGTATTAATGTTAAAAAACCTCATAAAGTGACATTTTCATGCCATGGGACCTTTAAAATGCCCTGTGCTCTTTGGTGGCTGGGGGAACGAAAAATTGTTGAGATGCAGGGGTGGAGCCCCAAATGTTTTCTCATGAGGGTTTTAAAATAACTTTCCCCTCAATCACTCTGATGCTGTTTACGCAACTCCAAACTCCTAACCTACCTACTATAGGCTACATTATTAAATAGTAATATTTATCATAACAGTAAATCTTTGTCTTTTTTTGTCATCCTCAACATTTGTTGTGCTCTGGTTTCAGAATGACGAAGACAGTTGGAGAACAGTTAGCTGGAACCAAGGATGTAGGTACATGTAGGTTTTAGACATTTTATTATCAAATGTGCACATAGCAGCCATAGATGGAGCATGCACCCCCCCCCCCCCCCCCGATCACCAAATGTTTACAACGTCTGGCTCCGTCCCTGTTGAGATGAGAGAATAGTAGTTAGTTTTTAGTCAGACCTCACTGTGGGAGTTCTGAGGGGAATATACATTACACATTGAGCCATTAAAAAAAAGCTTCTTATTTTGATTTACAGATGTTATTCTATTATCTGTGTATAAGTGTATACAAATTTGGAAAACATTCGTCATGTCAAGTCAACGTGTGTCCTGTGAGCACTGTTTTACAAACTGTGATGTACTTTCTATATCCTGAGAAAGTCCAGGAGTGTATCTAAACTCTGGATCACGATTGGTTTTCACACAACTAAGAAAGGAGCACGTGCTCAGTGGTGTGAGAAGAGCCTGTTCTGTGTCACCCAATACTGCGATAGTCCTACTCCTCTCTGCCTGGGCCTCTGGCCAACAGACAGATTAACACGCTGACAAGCCCCTGTACATCTTTCACACTCACAGCCCTGACCTTTCACCTGCATTCAAACTCAGTAAAATCACAGAATACCTTCAAAAAACAAAGACGTTCTCTGTGCCACCATTTGTTTCATTGCTAGGATTCCAGGAAATGCAGCCACAAGCTCATCTCAGCTAATGAGAGAGACAAAACCGTCGTTGGAAATACTGTGGTGTAACATTTCCTGTTAAAAGTCTGAATGACTGGAAACGCCCAATGCTGGCTATCCATTCAAATCTCTCCATCACAGGCCATAAACCATCTAATTTATTCTATGCTGTTTCACTACCAAGAATTCGCCAGTGAAGAATGCAAGAGCAATAATGATGCTTTTGTCTGGAGGTGTGATGTGAGCAGGGAAAGTGAGAAAGCCAAAGGGAAGGCTGGGAACCAGTAGGTCACTCAGCTCACCTTACACTCATTGTTCCTACGATGCCAAACTTTTTGCTCCACATACCCAGAGGGGAAAAAGCGAGTAAGCTGTTGTTCTTCACCTTAAATCTCAACCAGCGTCTATAATCTGACACCGGCGTTTCGCGATCACAGGAGGAGCACGAGTTGTCTGTATAAACATAAGTGCAGAGCTTCCTCCTGAGTCCTCAATGCAAAGAATCTTTCCCAAGAGCCTAGGACTGAGAAGATTCCCATCAGCTTATTGTTCATGTTTATACCCACAAAAATATTGTTTATAGATTTATCAATGGGGAATAATCATTGCACAGCAGTATTCACAGCTCATCAACTGAACATGTTCTTGTGTGTCTGAGTGATGTGATTGGACCTCCTGAGTGCTTCCCGAGACTCTTGAGAGCGACAATCTCAGATGAACATTTAAAATCATGTGTGACTCATCATTTAGTCACTCATGTGCGATTGTAGAGCACAATCATGGCCGAGGCCTCACCCCAGCTAATTAACCTATGCTGTGTCCCACGAGCCACGGTTTCACCCATGTTTCCTTTTGTCTTGAACCCTCTTTTGGACAACAACCTGTATTTGCTAATCTCACACCAGCAAATATAGATCTATAGCTTATGTACAAAGTGTACTGCACACGTTTTCCAGTAAGACCGAGGTAGGCTGTCAAGCTGTCAGCCCTGCTCAGCTCTGCTGATGAAAACCCATGTTGGTGGATTCCTAAGGCAGCCAATAAAGTGAGACTGTGTAACTTTAGAAAGAAGAAATAGCACAATGGTCCTCTTACAAATTAAAGGTTTCACTCATGAGCAATAAAACACACTTCTCAATTCCATACATTCAGGGGTTTTGCTTCTACAGCCTGACTTGGTCTGGAGTGACCTAGTCTCGCATTGCCGGACCTGTCTCCACAGTGCTGCAGAGGAAGGTCTGGCTACACCACACATACATTCAGGGATAGGAGGAAAAAACACTCTGGGTTGTTTGCATTTCTTTGAACCAATCACAATCGCTTTGGGCGGAGCTAAACTCTGGATGCAGCGACGGGGGCTCTGCTAAATAGTCTCAGGAAGGAACTTGTTCTGGTGGAACATTTGCAAAGGAAAATGCCACATAAAATATTAAATGAAGTGAACTGTTGACACAATACAGTAACGTGAGCTATTTAAATGAGCTGATACATGATTATACCTCATTATCTCTTACCAGAGTATCTCTGTGTGGACTTCATCACAGCAATTCCACTAATGTTGCCAAGCTTTAGAATCATTCCCTGAAAAAACCCAGCTGCCTTGTTGCACCATCCAAATCTACTTAAAAACTTGCCATTTTCAGCGTGTAGCTTGCCAGTTAATAAATTAACTTCTGTTGATCCAGACTAGGTACTGTATGACCAGTAGCATAGAGTGTATAACTGACATTACTGTTTGACTCTAATTCTCTACATTTGCGATGCTGCAGATAAACATTGAAATAGGTTTACGACAAGAGTAAAACATGAAGGAAACACACGTACCCCTCGGGGAGGCATTGTTGTCCCATCCCACTCTCAGTCAGCTCCCCTTAAACTAACTGACTCAAGAGAAATAAACAACCTGATCTCACCGAATTCCGTGAAATTAACACAGCCCCTTAAGTTATGGAAAAGGGTGGGGGGGACAACAACGGGTTTAGTTTAGGAAAAGAAGAAAGGGACGGTTGGGTTTAGGAATCGTGATACGCAGGACACAATCTCCAGTCTCTTGGGTGAGAGTCCTGTGTTGTTTGACCCCCCATCCACCCCTTTGGGCTTTCATTCTACTCGCTCCCGTTGTTGCTCTTAATGCTACGTCATCTTCTCATTGACTTTACATCAGCATTGTTTTCCGTGGTGGCCACACAGACTTCACACATTCCAGGCCACCACCACGTAATGTGCTGGTAACAGTTTGGGATAATTTCCCGGAATTCTGTGAGACCAGGCTGGAAATGAAGGGATATTCACTGTCCCATTATCGTGTTGTTGTTCAGCAAAAACATCCATAGTCTTGTGTGAACAAAACCAATTAAATCGTCAGAAAAGCACAATTCCACGCCCGAGGGGGTTGGTTAACCAAAACAATCCAAGAAAGCCATGTTCTTGTTTACCCATAGTGGTATCTAGTCATGCAGATATGGTATTGGTTTACTTGAATTGCTTTCTACTGAAGTCAGAGACTCTATCAAAGTTCCTGACAAGGGTCTGTGCGTTATCCTGAGTAATGAAGACATTGTTTGTGAAAACAGATGTTGAATTTTTCAAATGTCTATAAGCACTATACACCAAATTTCCATTGACCTCAAAAGATATTTTGATTGAATAAACCCTTTGGTTAATGATTTTAAATACATTGGCACATATTAATGGCAAACTAACTTTTAAGGAAAACACTGATTTTATCTTTAACAGATGTTCTCAACCTGCTACGGAAGCAGAGTGAACCAAAATACCCTGGGAACTGTTTGCAAAAGCTTAGTGGAAAGCATCCTCCTATCTTTTAACATGATGATGTAGTATGGTAGAGAATAACTAATGTGGCCTCAATAATTAGTGGGAAGCCACAAAAGCACTTAAGCAGTATTTCTGAGGAACACATTATAAACAAAGCTGAGAAAATTATTAGTGACCCCTCCCATCCATTACACAGCAAATCTGAACTCCTACCCTCAGGGACGTGTTTTAGAGTACCAACAGCAAATAGAAACATCTTTAAGAAATCCTTCGCCCCCAATGCTGTGAAGGTGTGAAAAACACTGGGAACTGCACTGAAGAATGGAACGTAGGGCGAGGCAGACTTCCGGGTTGCAGGTTTTATGCACAGCAAGCATTTTTAGTAGGTTATACTTATCTATTTATTTACTTTTGTAAATGTAACTTTTGGAAAGTCACTTTCTATGAAATGTATTGTCTGTTTTGTCCCTTTTGTAATGTCCTGTCTCACTTGTATTCTTGTAGTCTTGGTGAAACTGAAGAAAAAAATGTTACATCTGTGGACAATAAAGTTTTCCTAGTTTTTACAGGTTTGATATTCTCTGTTATGTATATGTACAGTTTATGTTAAATACATTGATATCTTCTTAGAAAAGCTATACAGATCTGTAGGAAAGAGTTTGTCTACGTGGTTCTGGTGGCTCTGCCCTGCACTGCGCCCCCTGTTGTCTGACATTGAAGATGCAGCTGTTGTTGTCCTCTGAGAAGTGAGAACAGTGAGAACAGTGAGAGCGGGCAGAGGCTCCCTAAAATAACAGGCTATCTGTGCCGCCCCAGGGCTGGGTCAGGGTCACACTCCATGGTGTGACCCATGGTCCACAGTGCCTCACTTCTTCACTGGCTCCAAACAGAGCATTTGACTTGAATTAAAACAGTATTTCAGTTAAATAAACAGCAGCTTAGTTTGAAAAATCTTCACAGTGCCTGTTTTTGTCTTTGAAAGAGTCAGTGTGCTGGAGATAAAGTAACATATAATTTTAATGACAGCTAAATGATTACATGCCCTTCCAACAAAAGGTTAGGGTTAGGGTTAGGCTAACCCTTATAAATCTACTTGGAACAGAAGGGACCATGTAGAAACTCATAGTGCACCTTTAAACTATTAATCTAATTTAGCTTGAGCAGTTTAGCGATTCAGCATTAACACACATTTTCCCCGTTGTTCCTAAGTGCAACCTCACAGAGCTACTAGCATGGCTATAATAAAGTTTTTTTAGGTCCAGATGACAACATACAGAAAGGTACACTACACATACCGAAGAAGGCTCAGTGCACCTCCTCCACAATCCCTCCCTGCGGTCAAATGTTTCACGCCAAAACGAAAAGAGGAAATAGGAGAAGGAGGGAGACACGACAAGAACACAACAGCAAGAACAATGTCTGCAGCTCACAGACCAGACACACACACACACACACACACACACACACACACACACACACACACACACAGGCCCTGCCAGGGAGACCCAAGTGCAGAGCCAGCAGGCAGAATAGAGCATGAAGATTTAATGAACAAAATACATATAAAAAGGTGTCCAGAATACAGCAGGCAGCTAATCCAACAGGTAGAAGAAGTTAGAACAGGGATACCGAGGCAAACCAGATAGACTAAACACACAAAATCCAACACACAAATAATGGCCTGACACTAGACAAGGAAAAACACAGAGACTAAATACAAGATGTAACGAGAGAGAGAGACAGGTGACACTAGGGCTGGGGGGGGGGCAGCTGAAACAAATCAGAGGGAGGCAGACGGTCACAGAAGGCGGGAAAACACAAGACAGGAAGTAAAACAAGACATAACTAGGGAGAAAAACAGAGACTTCAAAATAGAACAGGAAACAGATCATACACACCCATGAGACCGGCACAAGACAAGAGGGACCAAACACACACACAGACGTGAGAAGGCTACAGCGTGGACTTCAAGGATCCAGCAACGCTGAGCCAAGAGTCCAAAGTCCTTCCCGGGGCTCCACCTATCGTGGAGAGCTCCATAAACACGACATCCATCAATACAATGTTTGAAGATTAGTTCAGTGTTTGTTTCATAAAATAATTCTGCATCTACAGTATTTAAATGTCTAGGCATATATCTCATGTTCAAAACAGTAGCTAGCAGGTTTTCAAGTCAAATCCCTATTTTAGGGCTTTGTTGCAATAAATGTATACTTAGCTCTTAATTATATGGCGGATAACCACAGATTCTAAAAGTGATTGCAGTAAGGTTTGTGACTCCTCCTATGAACTCTAGTTACAGCCAGTGTGAATATTGTTTTGAAAGGATTATTTTTCATCCAGCTGTAATAGAAGAAGAGGATAGAGCGGGACAATATATCCCCCTGTGTTTTCCAGCTCAGGAAGGAGGCTTCCACTACAGGGACAATGGGTCTCTGAGGGCAGGAGGCCTCCACAGGCGTGTGGCCCGCCATCGTCCACTGGCTCAGGGGACAGCTGTGTCTCGCTGTGCTGTTTGGCCCCGTGCCCCAGGACAGCAGTTGCCATAAACAAACAGTGCTGAAAGCTACTGGCCCGGTCCCCAGCTCTTTTTAAGACGGTGCAGCGAGCCGACTGACCCTCGCCCAGCTCTCTCCATTACGTTGGAATAGAGTTTAACACTTTGAAGACTTCAGCTGTAACGCTGCTTGTCCAGGACCGAACAAGGGGAATGAGAAAGAGGATAAATTGGAAACTTGGAGAAAATGTATGCTCCTCCCTGTATAACCATTATTAGCATCTTGTGTTAAAAAACAAAAACAATCCAAAAGGAAATCTGCTATTAGAAAGCTGCCTTCATGTCCATTATGGGGGAACTTTATTACTGGAATGAGCTTAAAGCAAATGTTGACCTAAATGATTTGTGTTTCTGCAGTACTTACAGCTAAAATCTATATTACAGAAATTCCAAGCTCACGGCACTGTACTGGCCACAGATAAAGTCACATCATAAATTAAAAGAGATTGTAACAAACAGTATCTAAACTTTACAGATTAAATCTGTCTCCTGTGGAGTGAAAGTTAAATTCCAAAGGGAAAATGATCTGGGAAAACCGCTACCGCTAACAATGGGACACTGTAATGCAACATACAAATTACTTGTCAAAATGGGTTAAATATACATATACACTTATACGGATGACGATTTGCTACCAATCATATATAACTCCACAGAAGCTGAATAAATGAATCCTAATATGTCAGAGAGAGAGAGAGAAAGAGAGAGAGAGGAACTTTAATACCTGTGTTATGACACTGCCCAGAAATAAGAGAAATTTGGAAAGGATTCCAAAATATGTTACGTTTAATATTAATGCCCAGAAGTGTGTGTCTGTTGGGAGCCAAAGTGGACGGACTGAAGTCTGCGGCAACACAACGCATGATACAACAACAACAATGGCATTCCTGTCTGTGAAAAGGTTTATTCAAGTGAATTGGAAAGAAAAGGAAATCAAATTGTTTTTGTTTGCATCACTGGCTAAAGGACTTTATGGAACTGGTAATGATGGAACGTGCAGCCTCAGCTTTGCAGGGCTTTTGCAGAGATAATGGCTTAGATGGACTATGGACACTCATAATAAGGGACATGTGGTGTAAGAGTGTGTTTTGACTTTTGAAGCTGAATGTTTGATGATGTAATGATGTCGTATAGGCCTATATGTATTTATATCCCTATATTCTTGTGTTGTTTGTTTGGGTTGTTTGTCTCTTTTTTGTAATAAAAATGTTTCCTAAAAAGATACAAGCTGTTCATTAGTAACTTTAGAAGTGTGTTTATTGTGTTAGCTTGAGTCTTTATTCTGAGATGATGCTGGCTGTAGCCTTATACCTGACAGATCTCAGAGTAGTATCAATCGTCTCTCCTACATCTCCGTAGCAGAACTTCAGCTTCCCAAACTATTCCTTTGAAAATATTCATTAATAACTTCAAGTTGCTTGAGATCCACTCCACTCCACCCACCATGCCACAAACTATCATGTGATTAAAAAAACTGATTTGCTGTTGATATGAGAGGGTGTAAGCCCTCCAAGAACACAGAGGATGTAGTCAGTCATGACGATATCAGCAGCTCATTTGGGCTTAACTTGGCTGAAGGCAAACTCAGCATGGCTTTACATTGCCATCACATGCTTCTGGAAGGGTGTGGCATTAGGGATTACCAGCTAAATTATCCTTTCTCCCACAACCTTTTCCCTCGACAGGTTTAGCCTACTGTTTTTCAGTTATCTCAATACTCATAAGATTTAAATTCATATTCTTGAATTTCATTTCAAACATCTTATACTCTGTTATTTGATCTTTTATCCATCATGTCAAATTGATGAACACACGAGATACACACCAAATACATGACTTTACAAAGTAATAAACAAAAGAAAGAGATGATTTTAAGCCCATTTCCAAACAGTATTACAAGAGTTCAGTACAATATACTGCATGGCTGTAATTGCCAAACTGAACAAGACATTTTAATTAAAGAGAGAAGCGGAACACTCTTCATGGCATGCAAAGCTCATGTTGCCAGTGATTCTGAAAGAAGCGTCTCATTACTTGCAACACATACACATTTATTCCACAAGTGTTACCTCCAAGACAATATCCTAATGGTTCACACCCTGTAGCTCACGGAATGCTTTTAGAACCGTGAAAATGGTTCAAATAAACCACTTTGGTTTGGCCATCGCTGTTAGTGACCTCAACTAAAAGATCTTGGAGCAGAGCCTGTGTTTTCTACCACAGCATCAAATTATTGACTTTGTTGGTGGAAAAACACTTTCACATGCTGCCAAATGACTTCCAGTTCCTCCGGTCTCCGAATTAAAACTCTTTCCAAAGTTTTCTAAAGTATCTGCTCGAGCCCAAATCCCCTTTAGACCATTTGGGTTTATGTTTATTATGAGATTGAACTTTATATGAGCAGTCATTTTTGCATGCTAAACTAAAAAACAGTGATTATACAGGCATACATCACATGGCTGTGGTTCATTCATTCAACAAAAGTAAATACAGGAATGAAAACATGAATCATATCAGTGATGTATAATGTCGGTACTATGTTTTTGTTTAAATGTAAGAGTAAATATGTATGTTTCGTTAAAAAAACAACATAAAAATGCTGATTACAAGTCTATAGATTTTCAAATTCACAGTCAAAGTCTGTCATTCTGCACAGGATGTACTTCCACTGCCGATCTCTGAAACAGAGTACAAGACAAAATCAGTTCAAGGATCACAAATGATCACACATAAATGTTTGGTCTGCCAATAAATACTGGTCCCATTGGTTGTACTACGGAGATCCTTTCTTACAACTCAGCCAGGAGAGGACTGCAACAACTTTGTGTATTTGTAGATTCTAGATCCTTGCTTCATGGGAGCAAAAGTTATTAGGAAACAGTTGTGAGCAAACCTTAGCACTCCACTAAAGGTGGTCTGGGCACCACGGACGAAGTAGCCATAAGACGGGATCACCATTTCCGCCTCTTCTCTGAACTGTTCAGGGATGTCATTGGTCTTCCTGTGGAGGCAACAAAGGTTTGTGTTTTGGCGAGTTAAGTTCAAATGTATAAACCTTTAAAAGGATCATTTGACATTTTGGGAAAATAGATTATTTGCTTTCTTGCTGAGATTTAGATGAGAAGATCGAGTTCACTGTAATCTGTACAGTAAGCTACAGCCAGGAGACAGTTAGCTTAGCACACATTTGCATGGGCAAACAGCTAGCCTGGCTTGGTCCAAAGGGGGAACAATAAACTCACTTATCAACATATTATATCTTGTTTGTTTACTCCTTACAAAAATTGGAGTGTATGTTATATGCAGTGACTCCCTGGAGTCTCCACTAGCAAACTCAAGGCTAAGAAATAGTCTGGCACATAACTCTGTCAAACCAGAAAGTTCATTTAACTCAATTTAAACTTCTGTTTGTGTAAGAGCTAAACGTGTATCTCTTTAGTTTAGTTGTGTGTGTTAATAAGTCAGCTGCTGGTATGCAGATTTTAAAAACTTTGGACAGAACCAGAGCAGCTGTTAACCCCCTTTGAGTCTTTTACAAGCCAGCAAAAATCGTGTTGGTTGTGAAAGTTGTTAACGTCTAAATCAAACGAGAAAGTCGCCAAGTTGACAACATTAAAGCTAAACATCCACTGGCTTCAGCTTCAAGTCTAACAAACAGATCCAGTATGAGAGTGGCATCAATCGTCCCATCTACTGTAACTCTTTGAGAAAAAAAGGAATAAGCACATTTCCCAAAATGTCGACCTACTATTTTAGCATAGCCCTCTGAGAACGTACATGCAGGAGTAGGGACAGCGGCGTTTGTAATAGCAGCAGTAGAACTGCCATTCCCGGTCCAGAACAGATTCAAAGTACTTGCTTTGTACACCTGCTACCAGGCCGTTGCGGGTGCATGTCGAAGTCCTGCAAAGACAAATGAGAATCATTCAGTTATAAAAAATAACAGTTAAAAGATCTAAAATAACACCCCGTCCTCTCCTGTTATCCCCAAGTCATTCTTTTTCCTGCTTTCAAACAAAGGGAAGTGGATTTATTGAGAGGAAAAACCTGAAAATCATTTCAGAAAAAAAAAAAATTCTTCAATATTGTTATGAAGTATAAATACTGGTTTGTTGACATTGCAATTTTTATGGCCCATACACTTTGCTGTCACCACAACACATCCAAGAATTAAAAAAATCCCCTGCACAATGTGTAGACATTTGTCATGGTAACACTGAGCCAGTGGGGGTAGTTCTCCTGCAGGGTGATGTCCTAACTGGTGTAATTCAAACAGACAGAGAGGCAGGAGGCGTGGCAGGGATAGAGTTCACAGTCACATGTCTTTAAAACAAGGGGCTGGATGCAGTCGAGCTTAACTTGAAATCAATCTGAAGAACACCAAAAATTGCTCTTCAGCCCTGAACGAGTAACCTGAAGCAGATATAATCTGCCATTTGTTTACTTGTGCGATTCAAGCTGCTGTTTACATGCTACTGCCAGGCTGCAATTATCCCTCCAAACTGGCTTATTAAAGTTTGATCCAAGTCCTCTAATTAGATCAACCTTTCTTTGCAGTTAGTTCAAAGTTTGTGGAACATGTTCATGTAAGATTTTGGCATAATTGTTGAATAGTCCATTTTTACTATCTAGCTTTTTTGAATAACGTGTTGCAAATACCAGGAAAATGCTGAAACATGTGGTCCATAAAATACAATGTGATGTCTCTGAAGCGCTTTTGGACATTGGCCTGTTGGAGGAACCATGTTAAGATTCACAGCAGGAAGTCATGATCCCAGGAGCTGTCAGTGGAAGACACAGATTGCTGGCCAGGGAGGACCAGGAGGACCAGGAGGACCTGCTTTGTTCCTCTGAGTGACAGAACTGTGGACAGTATTCAACTTTTATGAATGTAACAAAAAGATACACACGTGGAACGTTTTTAGGCATTCTATTAAATGGAGAATTATATTAAATGTAACTATCTTTTGTTAATGTGTATTACTTAGTGTTATGTTTGCATACATGGAGAAATCTATTAGTAGTAGGCTACTCTAGCAGTTTAGAATCAACGTTTTGTCAAGTGTCATTCAGTTTCATTATTAAACACAATTTTATCAGGTGGTCAATGTGTACCTATCCTCACTCTAACCGGGTATTTGCAATGTTAGTTGGTTGGTGTTTGCAACCCCCCACCCACAAGAGAAAGAGAGCTGCAAACCGGTGTAAGCAGCTGTTTCTACACACCTACACCTGCTGATTTTGAGTCATTCTTATGACTGCTCTGCTACATGTAAACAAATAATACTTTGCTTTAATGACAGTTAGTTTTAGCAGCTAGCACCTAGCCTTGTCCAATGTGCTCCAGGCTCTATGGATTATTGATGCATTTGTGACTTTTTCTCTCTCCCTGACCGGCCTTCAGACCCTGAATATAGCACAGCAAATGTACCACTCTCACACAGTAATGTAAAATACATTCCTCAGTCTAGTCGTCATGTTATTTGATTTTTTTCCTCCACAACCATTGTGCAACCCCCAAAAACAATCTTGCGACCCCTTGGGGTCCGGACCCAGGTCCATACCAACAACACGGGTGGTTTTGTTCATACAACAGTTTCAGCATCAAACTCCACACAGACCTCGTATTTGTTGTCTGCTAACAGTGACCTTTACCAACCTGTGTTGTTAGTCAAAGTATGCCTAGACATACAGAGGCACATAACTTGTTTGATCTGTAGGTTCCGGCCTGTTGATTGGAACAATGACAGACAAATGGGCCAAAGATGTGCCTATGACGTGGCTTTCACGTGTCTGTGATAAATGTTCTTCTAAAATGTTTATCTGGGCCAAGATGAACAAATGTCCACAGCTGTTGTGCAGAGTGAAAAAGAAGCTGTAGAAAACTGCTCACAGAGTGTACCACAAACCTTGCTGTACACGTCTAATCTGACTCAGATGTTGATCTCCTTACAGTGCATTTTCTATTATTAATGTAGTCGCATATTATTCTGCAGCATTTATTTATACCACTGCTGGTTAAGTCCCTGTTAACTAAGACATGAGTTTAATGTTGTTTGCAATAAGGTAAACGGGAGAAAAACCTAATTAAGGACACTGGTGAGGTATTTTCTGATGAGTTATGGGAGAAAGGGCTGAACAGGATAAAAGTATGCGCTATTAATGCTACACTTTCACTTATTCAGTTTAAAGTCCTTCTGTTTCTGCCACCTGTGATAAATATAAGTCAGCTGACAGAATTCAGAGCCATCTTTTTAGGTCCTGCTCTAAGCTCACAAGGTTTAGGTTAACATAAAACAAGTGGCTTGTGACTGTCTACTGCTCTCTGGCTCTTCCCTCTGCTCATTCACATACAGTTCATCTGAGTGAATTCTGTACATCTCTGTGCTACAGGCTAATAATCACCCTACCAAGAAAACTCAGTAAAGTAAAATCAGTCCAGCTAACATGGTATTTAAACGTTCAATACACTCAATCAATCACTGACAGAGGACCCACCACTCCATCCCAGCACGGCTGATGTCGTCCCACCAGCAGTCACTGGGCTCCCCCAGACCCTCAGGCGAGGGCTGGCATTCAAACGTCCACAGGCGGTCCGATCCATCTGTCTCGCTGAAGTAGCTCCTGACGGCCACGAGGAGCTCTCCGTGGGGACACTGGAAGTTGAAGCTCTGACGGTAGCCGTTGACCCAGCCCATGTCATGATGGTCGTGAGACTGAGCTGCCACTGTGGTCAGCAAAGACAACGCCAACACCAGAGCAGGATTCATGTTGCAGAAATCAGTCCGTCTGCTGTGCTTCCTTGCAGCTGCCTTCACTTTAAACTCCTCCAGGTCTTTAGTTATCCAGATGTTTTGTAACCATGTGTAATTTGGTGCTCATGGGACAAATCCAAAAGTGGACCTCACTTGATATTTTAAGGTAGACTCTGAGAGAGAGCATTCACATAGTCTCACCACAGAGACGGGTTAACCTTAAAAGACAGCACTTTCAGATGACATGCAATTCAGATATTGTTAGCATGTGTTTACCATCTAATTACTCCGGCTGTTGACTTTGCAATGTGATCATGTTTGTTTTATGGCTTTTTCAATGTAAATGGTATTTTTGGACACTAAAACTATTTTATTTTATCATGAGCATCACAAAATTGTTTTTACCAAACAGACATTATAAAAACACAAACATTTACTGAAATGCTAAACAATTTTGACAAAATTGAACAATGTGATATGTGGTGGGGAAGTAAAGGTTACTGTAAGCCGGTTAAAAGGCCCTGTGAGGGTTGCGGTTAAGTTTAGCTGACTGTCCCGTGGCTAGGGTCAGGGGTTAGGGTTAGGGGTTAGGGGTTAGGGTAAGGGTTAGGGGTTAGGGGTTAGAGTTAGGGGTTAGAGTTAGGGGTTAGGGTTAGGGGTTAGAGTTAGGGGTTAGGGTTAGAGTTATGGGTTAGGGTTACAACATTTACATTCAAATAAAGCCAGAACATGTGCTACATCACTTTCGGAAGTATCTCTTATCTTTGCTGATCCATGCTAATTAAATCAGCCATGTGAGTTTAAAGGTTGGACAAAACACAGTTCTGGCATTTCTACCCATACTGCAATATATTATATTTTAATTTAATTCAATTATATTTATAGTGTCAAATTTCAACAGACGTTATCACTCTACAGATAGAGAAGGTCTAGACCACACTCTATAATTTACAGACACCCAAAAATTCCCCTTCAATAGCATTTGGTACGACAGTGGCAGTGAAGTACAGATCCTAGAGAGAGCCCCCCCTTAACTTAAACAATACAGACATGATAAATAGACTGTTGAATATTTACAATAAGTTACCTACATATACACTATGCACCTTGATTGTGTTCATAGGTTCTGGCCAATAAAAAAGGAGTGGTGTCCTGCAAGTGTTGCCATAGAGCCAGGACTGTATGAAAGCTGGAAATGAAAAGCAGATGTGCACTGTAGCTGCCAAATATTTATCTTTATCATTAGTGCACATCTGACCCAAAGATGTTGTTACTATGTCATTTTTAAAAACCAACTTATCACTGGAGTGCAATCAAATAATTGAAACTTACCATTTACATGGGACTTGCAGTCATACTGGTTCACTATGATAATTCCCAAATAATTACTAACATTTTTATTAGGTGTTTGTGATTCAAAAGAGTTTTTGTTATTTTAAAAGTCAGTAGCATCTGAATTCCTGTTCAGATCTCGGTTGATTGTTGATTGACTGGCCGTTAGTCAGAGGCCTGGCTGCCTCCACTGTGTGGCACAGTCAGATTAAAGTATGAATGGAGCCCTACATTCTCCAGGTGCCCACAGCACTGCTCTAAATAAAGCTTTTTAAATAGACAATAGTTTCTATAAATACCTCCCAGTCCTGCTCCATTTTGACTTTTGTGGAACTCCTCCTCATGCACACTATTCCTGGAGATGTGCTGTTGTTTAATTTTAGATGCTTTGAGTGTGATCATGGGATCATATTCTCAGGCACACTGTGATCAAATGGATTTGGTCCTCACTTATCAAACATTTAGATAACTTTTAGGTTGTCTTAAAGGCTGTGCTATATGCTTCTTGTGACTGTTGTTTTCTGCTGTAAAGCAACAGTTTATAGGTTTGCAATAATGTAATCAATCGTTCACCATGACTTTAGGTCCATTATGCTTTTATTTTCTTTAAAATATGGTGGTGCATACGCAGATACTGTGTACCCTTTCTTTATATTCTCGTGAACCTTGACCTGGAAACCTCTCCGTGGGGACATTGGAAGTTGAAGCTCTGACGGTAGACGTTGACCCAGCCCATGTCACAATGGTCGTGAGAAGTTTACTTTCTGACAAAGTCACTTTTTTTATTTTTTTATTTTATTTGTAAGGGCCTTTCACACCTGTAGTTTGCTGTTGGAGCGATTTTCCCCTTGGTTCGGTTTCATTGCACATCTGGAAAAATCCAAACGTACCAAAATGCATCATTGCAAATCACGCAAGAACACAGGAACAAAGCGCTATTTTGATGTGCGACATCAAACAGCTCATGCGGCAGTAGTCAGTAGCCTTCATATGAAAATGATATCTCACTGTCACCATTTCAATGTTGGCCAGGCTGTACATTCAGCAAAAAATGAGCAATAGGATGCACTTCTCTTCAGTTGCCATTTTGATCTGAATGTCAGCCGTCTCTCTGCCCTCTGATGTGTTAGTGGAGTATTGCATTTCAGGTATTGGCCGTGACGCTTGTGTCCGCTTGCATCTGCTATGTAGACTATGAAAGGGAGCGCGTCACTCGCGTTGACTCTGTAACGGCCCTTACTATACAACTAGCTGTTTTGTAATCAGGAGTCTTAATAGCTGATGATACATAAACTCTTCTTAATGCACACTGAAACTTCCTTTTGTTTCAACAAAAGAAATGTGCTACTATATTTATTATGATGGCAAATACAAAAGCAAAATCTAAGTTATTAACTAGCAGTTTTACACATTCACACTGATTATGACTGCCATGTCTTTCCCACAGAGCTTGTCAGGGAAGCTCTGGTCTCTCAGCAACAGGACAGACTTTCATTGTCCCAGTGGCCAGAATGAGGTCTGTATATTCAAATCAGCGGGCATGAGCAGCTGCCAAGTAGATGGTGTCCCATTCAGGAATGTTTCTGCTAAGAGGACATCTTAAGGCTGTCTGTACAGAAGCAGACAAACCTGTGATTCTTCCTACTGTGTACACAGAGTTTGGGAAATTATACTGACTAACTAACAGTGGTGAAAGAAGTATTCACCACTGGCAATGCCTGGCCTACTCTCATTCTATTTCTATTGTTGCAAAGTTTGAGAAAGCCCTGAATAAATCATCAGGGGAAACTGTCTTTTGGGACCCAAAGCCACGGTGACAAAGCCCTCTACTGGCTGTAGGAATTATGACTTTTGTCCGTGAGTAAGTCAGGTGACGCTCTCATAGAGCCACACAGTCCTCAGCTGGTCAGGGTGGATGGACTTTAACACATTTCTTAGCAACAGT
>JABXJD010002669.1:0-46927 GCA_013375575.1 Percina caprodes | reverse complement strand
CCTCATACCATGGTCTGGGTGAATACTTAATTCTGATTGGCTGCAAAAAGTGATAAAGGACACCTACTAAATGAGTCACACTGATGGTTTACCATTCTAAATTAAACTAAAGAAAATGTGAATCTGTTCTTTCCAAAACTGAGTGTAGTCCTTAAGTGTCTTGTCCTCTGAACACCACAGGATGGCGGTCACACACAGGCTGAAAGAAGTAAGTTGCACCGTCCCTCTGAACCATATAAAAATAAACTCTAATCTGACTTTGTTTCACAGCAATATCTCTCATCCCAGCTGCTGTTCAGGTTTATGCCGACAGTACACATGGAGGATAATTTGTTCCTGAAAATCTTTATATTGATTTGGGTACAATGACATGGCTAACAGATAGCTTGTCTTGTTGTTAAACATACTGTCAAACTGTTTGTCAACCATACACAATGTCATTGACTCTAAATCTTGTTAGCATAACATTAGCTTTCTGGCTTGTAGCTGTCTGAGCTGAAGGGTTCTACAAACTAAGTGGACTACAGTATATATCCTGTTAGTCCATCCTATTTACTGGAACAGCAAACTTTTACACTGCATAAGAACCTTATTGGATGGGAAAGATTGTTTCAGGTATTAGTCAAACCCTCAGGTGTGACCAGGAAAACAAAGATTTTTATTGTTAAATACATTCAAATATAAATGAATGGTTTAAAAACAAACTATTTAGCAAGTGACTATGGTATTAGAGTGTTAATGCCGTTTGAGGTGTCCATTGTCAGGAATTAATGAACAACGGCGGAGGCATGAATCGTCTGACATGCAGCAAAGTACCATTAATGTGCCTCGTCGGGCATGAAACTCAAATGGAATGACTCAAAGTTGTTATTAACACCGTCTTGAACCTTTGTTAATGAACAAAACAAAACCTTGAAAAAAATGGAATTGCATTTAACACATCTAAAAGTCGCCTACACATGATAGGCGGTGGTGCCCAACTAGTTGCTGCACCCTGGGGTTTCCTGCTTTACGCTGTGCTCAAAGTTTAACTTTGACCTAGTTGCCTTTCAAAAGCGCAACCAATGAGATAACAGCATGTTGTTACCTAGCAATGGGAAATATCTTCCTTGCCACCCTTGATTACAAATACCAAGTGACTGAAACCAAGTTTTTACATTTGCAAAGTGGATATTTCAAAAAATGGAATTGAAGTGGAAAACAGTGTACTGTACGGTAAGTATATTCATGGCCAGTACATTTGATTTTGACAAACTTACCTAATAATGAAATGTGACATTTTCCTACAAAATCCAGAAGTTTTATTGTCCTGCCCATCCATGTGGTCTTCAAAGGTATCTGATGGCAGAGAGAAGGATCAGTACAGTGATATTCAACAGTGTCTTCCATGGCTAAGAGGGAACAGTCCAGATCAGTCCTCATTACCCGAGATCCGATGGCACGATATAGACGATCAATTTGGTCACAAGTCTGTTCCTCCCACACTATCCAGCTCATGGATGCATTGATTTTCGGGCTATAGGAGAAAATTAATGTGTAAGTTAAAGGAAGTCTTCCTGTTTTATATTTAGCATGACTGTGTAGTTTAAAACTACGTACCAAAGGTTGCACCTGTCTGTTTTTGCTCCCTTTATGTGCCAGTCTCTCAGGCAGTGTCATGAGCGTATCAATCAGCTGCAAACAAGAATACAAATACAGCCACTATGTTAAATCCGGTTAGAAAGAGGACAAGGTAACCATCCTCTAGCAGAAACTCACCAGATGTGCTCCTTTTGTGGCTAGAGCAGCTCCAAGCTCCTCAGCAGTGCAGTTCTCAGGGACTTGATAAGGCTCCTGGTGGAGAATGGGCCCACGTCAAACCTGCGATGTGAAGATATTTTTAATCTGTTTATGTTTTGTAAGGACAAAACAGGAAGAACACAGAGCTTTTCTCTCCGTTTACCTATGAGGGCGAATCTGGATGATGGTGACCCTGTCACAGTGTCACCATGCATGATGGTGTGGAAGATGGGTGCTGGTCCTCGCCACCTAGGCAGCAGGCTGGGGTGAACATTCAAAATTCCGCTGCAATCAAAAGCGGGTGCACAGACAGACAAACACTTTATATTATACAGTGTATATGATAAACATTTTCAGATAATAACTTCAGGTGGTTGATTTCGCTCCACCACTCAGACAAAGGAACTTGAGTGGCCAATACATTTATTTAAATTAGCAGCGGCTAATTTATCGAAACAATGTTCACGTCCTGCCTGTACGTGGCAGCACTGTTAAAAAACGCTTGGCAGTAAAACATTTCACATTGTATTTGGGGGTTCCAAGTGGTGGTGGTCGGTCTATCTATCTTCAATGAAGCTCTGGGGGTCATTCCCTGGAGTCCTTATGTTCTTTTCCCCCAGCATTTTTCCTTGGATCATGGAGGCTCCAAAATCATGGCTGCAGCGGTCGCTGTGGTTCTGCGATGCCCTGTTACATCCTGCTACGCTCTGTGGTTCCCTACTATGTCCTGCAGTGCCTTGTAATGCCGTGCAGTGCCCTGCTCTGCCATGAACAACAAAATACTAATATGTTTTAGTCACTGTTCTATTACCTTTCATGTGACTGTTATTGCCACTCTTCATTTCAACCCCAACCGGTTGTCAGACACCGCCTACCAAGAGCCTGGGTCTGTCCGAGGTTTCTTCCTAAAAGGGAGTTTTTCCTCACCACTGTTACACTGTTGTTTACTCTGTAAAGTGTCTCGAGATGATTCTTGTTATGACTTGATACTTTAAATACAAATAAATTTAATTTAATTGAAGTGTCTTTGTCTGAAGCTCTCTAGGATAGGCATCAGTTAGCGGGCTGGCGAGTAGCCAAACCTTACAAACATTGTCCTCTACACTATCCCTTCTCTTACCTTTGCCCAACCATTGTACGGTGTCTAAGAAAACAAAGGGCATATTTATGATTTTAAAGACTGTGACTGGTAGCTATCAGACTAGCTAGCTGGCATAATCACATTTGAGAGACAACATACAGATAGACAAAAACATAAAGCTCACTATGGAAACTTGTTGATCAGTCTCTCATGGAGTAAACAGCCAAAAGACACCACCACCCCAACATCAAACTGTCTGTCCACATTGTCTGGGGGCCATCTGTGAACTGGAAGGTGGTTGTGTTGCGCAAACCTCTTCACTGGGACGTCACCAGACAAGGTAACAACTTCAAGGGACTCCACTATCCTTTCACTGGAACTCCTTCAAATAGAAGATGGAGGTTAGTTATCATGCACTCACTTCTCTTATTCCAACATGTACAAGAGTCATTCAATGAGCTGCAAGATGAAGATGTCCAACAAATTCCATTGTCACCAGTTTTTAAGCCTTCTGTGACTAGACTTAACTACAACTGAAATGAAAATTGGGACTTGGCAATCTAACCCCACCTTTATTTAAGACTAAGGTAGATCTGTAACAATTACAAATTTTACAGCACAATTAAAAATAATTGCGCTTAACAATATAATTGTCTCATGCAGTCAAATAAAATAAATACAAATATTTATTTATTCACTATGTTTTTATACAAATTAAAAGTTTTGAATGAATTCCAGGATACAATAACACAAATACACAGCCTATGGTAAACAACACCTATTTATTATCATAAAACATTTTTTCTAACTAACTCCCTCTTGTCATTTTTATTGCTATGATGAACACTGACCAAAATTTTAAAATGCAAAACACTTTTGTTTTTGACCCCATTTTTCATAAGCTGAACTCAAAGTCTTAGAGACTTTTATGTACACAAAAGGCCTATTTCTCTCAAGTATTGTTCACAAATCTGTCTAAATCTGTGTGAGTGAGCACTTTTCTTTTTGCGAGAAAATCCATCCACCTCCCTCACCTTGAGTTCAGGAGGCAGACACCGTCCCCACATTTAAGAGTAGGCTTAAGACTTTCCTCTTTGATAAAGCTTTTAGTTAGGGCATAGAATTGAATATTGTTAGGAGGGAGGAGTCGCAGCGTCCGCCTAACTCGGCCCACCTGCTTCTTGTCATAGATCTATCTATCATATAATCAATAATATAATAAAACTAGAGGGAGGCAGGGCATACAGCCCGATCCGGTTGGGGAGAGTTCTAGCCTGACCAGGCTCCTCTCTTTACCCTGTCTCTCCTAGTTATGCTTTGATAAAGCTTTTAGTTAGGGCATATAATTGAATATTGTTAGGAGTGAGGAGTCGCAGCGTCCGCCTAACCCGGCCCACCTGCTTCTCGTCATAGTTGTTAGATCTATCTATCATATAATCAATAATATAAGAAAATTAGAGGGAGGCGGGGCATACAGCCCAATCCGGTTGGGGAGAGTTCTAGCCTGACCAGGCTCCTCTCTATACCCTGTCTCTCCTAGTTATGCTGTAATAGTTTTAGACAGCTGGGGACTTCCTTTGACACACTGAGCTCCTCTCTCCTCTATCTTTCCATTTGTGTGCATCCATGTCCCAGAAATGCTTGTTACTAACCTAGCTCTGGGGAGTCATTCCCAGAGTCCTTATGTTCTTTTTTGCCCAGCATGTTTCCTTGGATCAGGGAGGCTCCAAAATCATGGTAGCAGCTGTCGCCATGGTCCCGCTACATGTTCTGCGATGCTATGTTCATCCTGCTACGGTCTGCGGCGCCCTGCTACGTCCTGCTGTGCCTTGTAATGCTGCACAGTGTCCTGCCATGCCATGAACTACTACAAAGAACTACTACAAACTATTATTTTTTGTGACCGTTATTGCCACTCTTCATTCTAACCCCAACCGGTCGTCAGACACCGCCTACCAAGACCCTGGGTCTGTCCGAGGTTTCTGCCTAAAAGGAAGTTTTTCCTCGCCACTGTCGCACTGTTGCTTGCTCTGAAGGGAACTATTAGAACTGTTGGGTCCTTGTAAATTACGGAGTGTGGTCTAGACCTACTCTATCTGTAAAGTGTCTTGAGATTACACTTGTTATGAATTGATACTATAAATAAAATTGAATTGAAAATAAATTGAATTGAGGGATGATCGTTTTTTATCAGAGCCTAGATTGTTCCTTTGTTTAAAATGTGTGTTTGCCAAGAACTGGATAAATAAACCTCACAAAATGCCATCTCTGCCTGGACAATGAACGTTTTTACCTCTGCTGAAGATTCACTCCTTCGATCCTTCAGGGACTGTTTCACTTTGAGTTTCTAATTTGTTTTGTTCAATCATGATTATTGCACAAGTGTGCATTAGGGTGGCCACAATAAAAGGCCACTCTAACCCCCAATTTCCGCCAGTTGCGGAACGGCTGTGGATCAGCTCCGGAACGGCGGCGGAGTCATAAGGTTTCCATTAAAATCAATGTGTGTATTTCCACACTGCGCAACGGCTGCATCCTGACTCCGTCCCAGCTCCGGTGATTCACAGCCCTCCGAGCAGATACGCAGAGCTTATATTTTTGCCGGACAGCTTGGCAGCAATTCAGCACACGGCAGATAGTGCGGGACAGGAACTTGAGCACAAAAACAAAAAAAACATCTGGTTAATTTTCAAAATAAAATAGACCGGGCTCACAGTGGATCATATCTCCCTGCACTACACCTTGAAAACACAGCACAGAGTTGTTTCCTCTCTATTCATCTGGATGGAAACAAACTGTTGATGTTTTTGTAGTTCTATTTTATATGAATTTGCGAGATCTCGTGGGTCCTCGAGACTTCAGCTGTCAGTCATGGCCGCAGCCGTTCCGCAACAAATCTGGACCTGGTGGGTGTTGACGGACGGCAGAGCACGGAGCCGACACGCAGAGGAGCTTCCCTGAGACAGTTTTTGACAGTTTGTGCAGAAATTCTTTAGTTATGCAAACCGATTGTTGCAGCAGCTGTCTGGGTGGCTGGTCTCAGACGATCTTGGAAGTGAAGATGCTGGATGTGGAGGTCCTAGGCAGGATTGGTTACACGTGGTCTGCGGTTGTGAGGCCGGTTGGATGTACTGCCTAATTCTCTGAAACGCCTTTCAAGATGGCTTAAGGTAGAGAAATGAACATTTAATTCACATTCAACAGCTCTGGTGGACATTTCTGCAGTCACCATGCCAATTGCACACTCCCTCAAAACTTGTGAAATCTCTGGCATTGTGCAGTGTGATGAAACTGAACAGTGGCCTTTTATTGTGGCCAGCCTACGGCACACCTGTGCAATAATCATGCTGTCTAATCAGCATCTTGATATGCCACACCAGTGAGGTGGATGGATTATCTCGGCAAAGGAGAAGTGCTCACTAACACAGATTTAGACAGATTTGTGAACAATATTTGGGAGAAATAAGCCTTTTGTGTACATAGAAAAAGTCTTAGATCTTTGAATTTCAATTTCAGTCAAATAGTGTTTAACACATCTCAAATATTGGTTAAATTACTGCATTTCGTTGCCTTGTACCTGTACCTGTGTAATGACAATAAAGTTGAATCTAATCTAATCTAAATGTCATAATTACCTGACAAGCACCAGGGCTCCTGGGCTCTACAGCACATTGTTTTGTTGCTAGCAGTTGCATACATTTCTCCAGCCGCTCTGCAAATTGTTTAAGAGCAGCTTTGCCAGCACCCCTCCCCTTGGCTGGGGCCAGGGCACATTGCTAAGCGCTGTAGCGGCTTCTCCAGCAGGCTGAACCGGGCTTCCTCCCTCCCCCCCTCGGGCCACATCGCTACCTGGATGTGTGACGGCTAGATGATAAAAGGGGGACACGCCGATTCTCTAGATGAGCCGCAGCTGGGGCCTGACTAAAATACTGGGAACTGTTGAGTTTAAAAAAAGTTAAAATGTCTGAAGGAGCCAGGTTAGAAAATTATGCATACCTCTGTCCCCCATTTTCCCCCTCATTACCACTGACTGTAAAGAATTGATCAGGTCAAGTCTGGCATTTAACATATGGAAAGGAGCTCCCCGCTACAACACCAGGAGGGGGCCTGCTGTCTCCTGTCCCCTGGGGTCTTAGTCTAGGCTAAAACAATACATGCTGATTCAACTGTATTGATGTTAGAATTTTACATTTACACGACAGACCCTTTTTGGATCTGTAACCACAAACGACCCCCAAAGAGGCCGAGTTTAGAGCCATGTTTACTCTCATTGGACAGCGAAGATGCACTCAACATGCTGTCATGACAACAGCAAACCAATGAGAATGGATTTAAATTCACCAGGTGAAAAGGAACCGCCCCCAGGTGCAGGGGATAAATAAATGTGATTTAGTTATTTTCTGGACTGCATTCACGTGACTCCGTCAGGGGGAAGCGTGGATCCAGTCCGCTGTCAGCTGCAGTGTTATTATGTTTTGTGTTTGTCTTTGTCTCGTCATCCTCATCATTCTGTTGCATTAAACCTTTTTCTTAATTCTCAATTTGACCCCGAGCCTCCTTCCTCAGAGATCCAAAGAACACAACGTTAGTTTGAAAATTCTAACAGAACCAAGTAATTGGCCTGTTTGGAACAGGTACATGCTCCAAACGGGCACAGCATTGTTTCGAGACGATTGTGGACGAAAATAAAGAGAGTTTTTATTTTATGAAAAACATTTTTGTCTTGTCTTTTTTCGTCAACAATAATGCATGTTAATTTAGTCTTAGTCAGCGTTTTTGGACAGTGGTGCAGTCTCGTCATCGTCTTGTCTTTGTCATGGAAAAAAAGGTTGTTGACAAATATATTTACTCTTGTCTCGTCTGACAAAATTAACACTATATTCAAGTACGGCATTGTTGTAAAAGGTTTGCTTAAAGCACTTGAATAAGAAATTTTTGTTGTTTAGTTTAAAACAGTCTAAAGGAAATGGCTGGGAATTATGGTGTGATTAAAACTCAATATTTACATTGTTTACAGTACTTGATTTACAGCTGATTAGTGAAAAGGGACACAACTTTATTTGTTTAACAGTAATTTAGTTTAACTGCAAACCATCACAGGAAGTGCTTTTATGGAAGTGCTTTTATTTTGAAGCAGCCTACATGGAAGTTGTCTGTTGTGTACTCTTGCTAGGTTACTTAGATGAGCGTGAGCCGCTAGATGCAAAACACATTTGTTGAGCTTAAGTTGTTTGCTTTCTTGTTTGTAAAACTGCAACATGTTGAACAGTACATGGTCAGAGTAGAAGACAAGCTTGGTTGGTCGCCCTTCAACTACAGGCATAGTTACTCTACACGGCTGTTAAAATGCAATGATATTTACGTGTAGCAAGCCTAAACATTCATTCTCAACATGTTTCTTTCTGTCAACAGCTCGGATACACTGTGTCACCTGTTGAGACACCAATGTCGTCCGTACCGTCTCTGGTTCTGGCTCTGTTACGCAGCATAATAACTCCTGAAAATAATGTCCATCTCACAAATGTTTCTGTCTCTGCAGTCATCTCAACCATCGAATACAGCAACATAAAATAATACTCACGCCTTTTTTTGTCCTTTGAAGAAATGTTTCATGGTGTTGGGGAATTTTTAAAAACAAAACACCACTAAATTTTGCACTAAATGCATTGTAGGCATAACTCGGGAAACTGAGATTTTAACGAGTATAATATTACCGAAATTGAATTAGTAATGTGTTATATTACTGCGTTACAGCAAAAAGGAATACATTACTGTACTGCGTTACTTTTGAAACGTGTTACTTTTGTACTCCACACACATTGTCTAAATTTTTTTTCAAAGTGCACCATATTGATGCATTTAAATGTTAAAATAGACAAAATTTTCGTACAGGGGAGAATGCCCATGGACCCCTCTAGGGGGGCTTGTGCCCCACTGCAGCTCTAGGTCTAGTGACGCCTCTGGGCCAGTGTCCCCGTTTTAAGTTTGCAAAGATAAAGGTATTTGAGCTGAAAATGTCCCCGGATTTTGTCTCAGAAATCTGGTCACCTTAGTCTAATCGAAGTGTTCGTTGTAAAAATATATATCATTTCACTGTTCAATGCGGGTGACTGTCACTGACTGAGGCATCTTAACCTGTAATGTCTCGCTTTGTCTCAATACATATGTGTGTGTAAACGTGGTATAATGCCGTGTGTGTTGCAGTGTGTAACACTGGAAGGTGTGTAGGAGTCGCACCTGCTTGATGTGAGGAGTTTCAGAGATTCCACAGCGAACTGATCAGAGCCAAAGAACAGGAGCCTCCACGGGGGTCCCGATGATGACATCAATCTACACACTGGCTGCAGCGTTATACAGCAGCGCTGGAAGTGGACCAACATGTTTAGAGACTTGTCTTGCTACATACTACAACACCAGTTGTTGCTTTGGCGATGTGTCCAAAATCTCAGTGTCTGGGACTGTAATCGAGTTGCCTAGGTGTCAACAGAGGACGCCGCCATGTTTTCCATGCCACTTCCACTTCGGTAAAGTTAGAAAGACATTCACAGATTCGAACTTCCGGGATCAATAACTCTGTAGCAAAATGTTGTTAAATCACAAACAACTGATCTTTCCTATTGTAGTAATGTTAACAACGAGCTACAAAGTCATTTTCATCCATACGAACCGTCCTTCAATCTGGAGAAATAACATTGGCCTGTACGAGCAGGCGGCGGAGAGACGGCGGTGAGACGGCGGTGAGACGAGGGTTTAGGGACCGTCTACAAATTAAAACACAGACCAGAGATACCACAAAAATATTCATTAATTAACTGATTAAATAAGGTAGTACTTCAATACTTACCTCGATTATTACTTGTCTAATGGTAGTTGTACTACAGCAGTTATTTTTCAAAAATAACCAAAAACATAATTTTGGTGAATTTTTTTTGCCAACATCATTCAATAGTTATTATATAAATGATGATTCAAGTCTCTAAAAGGGTTAGACATATAGAAGGCCCCCTGCTGGTTGTACTACAGCAGTTGTTTTTCAAAAATAACCAAAAACATAATTTTGCTGAATTCTTTTTGCCAAAATCATTCAATAGTTATTGTAGCTCCCTCCAGTTAACATACACGGACACAAGGCGTTCTTGTTTACGGGCATTTATTGGTCTTATGATGCCTTCCTCGATGTCATCAACATGCCGTGAGAACTAAATACATACAATATAGAAATCACATAAATTACAGAAATACTATTCTCACAGAGAACACATGAATAATTAAGCAACACAGACAATTACACACAAGAAATATTACACATACCTCATTGGCCGCGTTAACTCCAGAGGAGTGAAAAAACAGGTAAACTTCTCTCCAGCGTGTCCCTCAAACTTCCGAATGTAAAGCCATTACAAACAAGTCAAATGAGTCGCAGCTAGCTTGGCATGCACTGCATGCTCCGTTGCAGGTGCAACGCAAATAAATGTCTGGAACAATCAAATCTCCGCACAATAGTTCCGCTATATAAACCCACAAACAGATCAGCTCACACACATACTTCAAAACAAAAGAAATGCAGAGAAAACAAGGATATGTTACGCTACATTCAAACATGATTAAATTTAAACTATTCTTTAATAAACTTAAATTATGCGACTGTCTCTACTGGCAGCTACAGTTATTATATAAATGATGATTCAAGTCTCTAAAAGGGTTAGATATATAGATGGTCCCCTGCTGGTTGTACTACAGTTATTTATAAATATATATTATATATATTCACCAAAATTATGTTTTTGGTATATGTCTAGCTCTTTTGGAGACCTGAATCATCATTTATATAAGAACTATTGAATGATTTTGGCAAAAGAATTTACCAAAATTATGTTTTTGGTTATTTTTGAAAAATAACTGCTGTAGTACAACTACCATTAGACAAGTAATAATCGAGGTAAGTATTGAAGCACTACCTTATTTAATCAGTGAATTAATGAATATTTTTGTGGTATCTCTGGTCGGTGTTTTAATTTGTAGACGGTCCCTAAACACTCGTCTCACCGCCGTCTCTCCAGACCAATGTTATTTCTCCAGATTGAAGGACGGTTCGTTTGGATGAAAATGAGTTTGTAGCTCGTTGTTAACATTACTACAATAGGAAAGATAAGTTGTTTGTGATTTAACAACATTTCGCTACAGAGTTATTGATCCCGGAAGTTCGAATCTGTGAATGTCTTTCTAACTTTACCGAAGTCTTCCGTCGTGTTTTCTTCTTCGGGGATGATTTACGGCAGCCGCAATGTTGCTGCCTCCTTCTGGAGCTCAACCATTACTGTATCTTCTTCATACGATATTCTGTGTTTCTTTAGTTTTGTACAAAAGTTCGTCTATCAGGTGTGATTGTGAGTGCATGTCTAGCGCGGACCCGCTCCACACGGAGAAAATAGTGAGAGAAAAGAAAAAAAAGAGGATAATCAGCTGAGAATGTGCGTGTGCGTCCTTAAAAACTGTAAGTCGTATAACTTGTCAGTTCATTTAAGCCTGTTGTGGTATTGGTCTATAGTTCTTGCACATTTAAAGTTAGCTAGAGATTTAGTTGTTTGTGTTTTTAACCTGTTAGCTAGGTTGCACCTGGCTGTTAATCCATAATGGCGATTGTTGAACGTCCTTGCTCATGTTTGTATTTTAGGTGCATTATTTACATGCTGAAGTAGTTACTCTTTATTTAGATAATGTAATTAATAGTGATTTTATTGTTATTATTTGATAGCATATATATGATTTCTATGCATTGTGTATGGTAGTCTTTACAATGTTATTTATTTCTTTGCAGAACCACACACACACACACACACACACACACACATACATACACACACACAGCCATAGCAGAGCTACCCATAACCATGTATGTAGGCTACTGTTGCTTGATTGTAATAAAGCATCAAAAGAGAGAAGTTGTCTCCGTGATTTAACAGACACCTGGGGTGAAGTTGGAAACCAGAATCAGCTTTAAATACAGTCCTAATCTAGTCCTCACCAACTAGTTTCATATAATGTCACTGGAGTTAGTGTTATAATGTGCTGCATAACTCCAAAAGTATGGGGAACTTTTTAATTAATGTCTGTTTAGTCATTCATATGTAATCCTTTATTTTCTTTCCAGAAGCCATATTTGAGCACACACACATACATGTAGATTCCTTTAAATGTTAAGGAAAGATTAAAAAAGAGAAACTGGATCTGTGAATTCTCACAGAATCACAACTGAATTCATATCTTGCTGCTCAGACAGAATCTTATTAACCTGGAGTCACAGTCTCTGTTACAATAATCATATATGGGATGTTTTAGGCTTATTGGCAGACATCCATTTAAAATGTAGGCAACAGCATATAAAGAGCCAAGTTCCTCAGCTTGCTCTCTAAAAAATGGTTGTCATTCACAAGGCTACTTTTACTTTTATATTTTTAGTAAATTTCCAAGCCTGTACTTTGTTACTTTTACTTGAGTAAAGAAGTTAAATCAGTACTTCCACTTTTACCAGAGTATTTTTAACACAAGTATCTGTACTTCTACTTGAGTACGGGAAGTGAGTACTTTTGCCATCTCTGGATGTGAAGTTTTTTTTACAATGTCTGAACTCAACATAGCCATGCTAGGCACTGTATATACAGCTCCAGGGCAAGACCAATTATGTTATACCATGTTTCGACAGATGCCAGTAGGATAATTTCAGTTGGTATTGAGACTCTTTAATAAAATCTTGATGGATGGAATTATACCGTCTAGTTGGAAAAGTGCAATGATATTACCATTTAACAAAACCGGTAAGGACCCAGATAATCCTGGTAACTATAGGCCCATACTTTTGACAGCTCACCTATGCAAATGCATGGAGAGGATAATACTTTGCAGGGTATCACATATATTGGAACAGAAAGGATTACTGACTAATATACAAAGTGGATTTTGAAAAGGATGCTTTACAACAGATGCTGTAGTTAGAGTAAGTAATGAGGTGGAAAAGACATTGAAAATGAAAGAGCTACTGACTATAATGTATTTTGACATTGAAAAGGCATATGATACCATGTGGAGGGATGACCTGCTTATTAAATTGAGTAGTATGGGTATTGGATGAAGGTTGTATAATTGGAGTATGGACTTTTTAACAAGTAGGAAAATTAGAATTAAGGTTGGATCAGAGGTGTCTATGGATTTAGATGTGGATAATGGTATTCCCCAGGGTAGTGCAATTAGCCCTGTACTGTTCAACATCATGATAAATGATAGTTTCTCGAACTTGGATGGCTGCATCAAATCAGCACCATATGCGGCCATTTGGATGAGAGGAAGGAGTGTGTCATATGTATTAGGAAATATAAGGAAAATAGAAAATAGTGGAAGCCATCATTGCACTACAGTGGGTTGAAGAGGTCAGACCTGATAGGGTTGTATTATGCATGAGTCTTTAGCTGTCATAAAAAGCATACAGTCAGTGACGTCTGTCAGGGAAGACCACCTTTATCACAGTTTGCTAAGATTACACCGGAATGGTATAGAAGTTCAGTTTAGTGGGTATCCAGCACATGAGGGTTAAAAGGGAACTAGACTGCAGACAAACTAGCTAAAGCGGCATTGCTAAAGGAAATAACAGTTCCAATTCCTCTAGGAAAAGGCAAGGGAAAAGCGGTGATTAAGAAGAAAGACGTTACGCAATATGGTAGAAATGGTTGGAGGAAGACAGAAAAGGTCGGGGATATTATAAAATACAACAATCTGTCAGTATAAAGACTTATATGGAAATGTCCAGGAAGGAGGAGATTGTAATGACAAGGCTCAGGGTGGATCACATAGGACTGAATGGCACCTTGTTTTTAATGGGGAAAAGGACTGATAAAAACTGTGTATAAATGTGGGGTTACAGAAAATGCTGAACATGTACTGCACATTGAATGAAGGGGAAAGACGGGCATTTAAGTGGAGTGGAATCTGATGGGGTTACTGGGATTGGAAGGAGAAAGAAAGGCGATAAGAATCACCAGTAAGGCACAACTTTATTTTTTAAAAGAAACAGGGTTGATGAGTAGAATTTAGAAAATTGTTGATGAATGTTGAATGATGTTACACACTCCAGTACAGTATGTGGCAGTATGCACCTGAAAGTTGTTTGCAATCCGAAAATAAATAAGAGAAGAGGAAGAAGAACTGCCCAAGGGGGTAGGCCTCTCCTCTCTAACACGGGGTAAGCCTCTCCCCTCTAAGCGTAGCTCCCATGGTGCCAATTTAATGCTATGAAGCCATCAGCTGCAGTTAGCATCCCATTCACTGCCATTCATTTTGGCGCCACTTTGACGGTGAATAACTTTACATCTGAAGCATTTCAAGATTCTATTTGTCCATTGTTTATTTCTAAAGAAACATGACAATGTATAAAAGGCTCCATTCCCTTCCGTTTTTATAGAAATAGACTTACGATTGTGTCATAACCACGCGACTTACTGTTGCAAAGTAGAGAAATCACTGTATAGTACAGGGTAAGCTTGCAGACAGTTTGGACTTCCATCAGCTGTTTAGGTTTAATTACTAATGTTAATTAGCATGTTAATTAGCAGTAATTAGCCTGTGCCTATGTTATCTCCTTACATATACCTACGCTCCAGTGACATGCAGTCAGGGTAGGCAAGCTAGGCACTGCCTACCCTGCCAAAATTCAATCATAAAAATGTTTATTAAATAAATGTATTTAATAAACTTGTATTTGAATTTTTACTGTTTATTCTTGTGATTTATATGTGTTATTCCAATTATTTAGACATTACGATCAAATGTAGCAGTTACGCATAATCAAATAGAAAAAAATGGTAGAATAAGCAGTGCTTTTACTGTCTGTTCAAGCGAAAAAACCAATGTTGTGCATGCGTACTTCGATCCTGTATTCTTCAACATGTACGGCAAAAAGCACAACTCTGCTGTGCCTTTGCACGTAAATTTGTTATGCCAGTAATCATCTCCTTTACATATAAAACATGGACCAATTAAAAACAAGATATTACTGGACCTTGGCGTAGCTAACGTCATTACACCAGCTATGTTGTAAGCGCAATCCCTGCGAAATTCAATGTCAAAATCATAGCAGCGGTGTCCGCCGATATCACAGCGTTGAGGAATTTCTCTAAACTCGATTTTAATTTAAAAAAAGAGCTAATAGCAAGAGGGAGGTCTACGCCAGCCTTAGAGGGACTACTGCAACAAAAGGGACAAAAATTGTCCGCTCGTTTCAAACTGACTGGTATGGAAGAAAAGATTGGCTATGTGGCTGTGCTAACAGTCAGTGGCTGTACTGTTATCCCTGCCTGTTATCCCTGACTACTCAGACTGTCCTGGACTTCAACAGGGTACTGTGATCTGAACAACCTGCCTGCAGCTTTAACCAATGTAATGGGAAAATTACATTTAACCAATGATTTTCATATTATTCATTCATAAGCTCTCCAATGCCTCTCAGAGTATATGACTTCTGTATCTTTCCACTGTGTCTTCTCCTTGTAAGAGACAACTGAATTTGTTATGTCTTTGCATTTGCCCTCCAAGGACATATGGCACAAAGTCTGACAGAAACAGTTGTCTAAAGCCATGTTTATCATCAAGAAAACTTGACGCACGGAGGACAGATTCAGAAAGACGTAATAGATCCAACTGTCTGCCTGAGGTCCACTAATTGTTTCTGCTGGGACAACCGGGTTATAAGGAACTGTCATATGCTGTTTGGCACACAGAACTGTGGCCACTCTGTAACTGTACATTGTGGAAACTGTTCTTGTCATTTTGATTGTTCTCTGCAGAAAACAATTTAACCTTTTCACCGAATACCTAAAACCTTTAAATCAGTTTGCAGCCTGTTTTGTTTCAACAAGGTCTCTTCTGCCACTGAAATTCCTCCCTCGCTGTACAGAAACATGAAAAGTTGTCAGCTCACATCCAGTGTCAAATTAGGCTGAAAACTTTCAGTAAACCTCGGATCGACCTTGCACTTGACGAGCAAAAGAGGCTGAATATAACCTACCATAATGAAAAGGTAAAGGAAAACCGAGAAGTATTGAAGGATCTGATAAATGCGACCTGCTTCCTTGCAAAACAAGAGCTTGCTTTTCGTGGCAATGATGAAAGTGCTAGCTCTAGCAATAGGGGCAATTACATCGAGTTCCTGGATGAGCTAGCTGAGAAAGACGAGAGATTGGCTAGACATCTGCTGTACGTACATCTACTATTTACTGTATTTTCTGGAACATCTAACAGGAGTGGCAGATGTGCTCCTTGGTGACATTAGAAGTGACATAAATGCGGCCCCCTTTGTTGCTGTGGAGGTGGATGAGTCGACTGATGTGACAAATAAAGCCCAAATATCTGTTGTTGTACGTTATGTATGTGGAGGTAAAGTAAAAGAAGCCTTTCCAGGCTTTGATGATGTCAGCAACTACCGGAGAGCAGCAGCAATTTTGCAGTATGTACTGAGCACATTAGAGAAATACAACTGCTGCGATAAACTGGTTGCGCAGACATACGATGGAGCCTCTGTCATGGCCTCAGAGCTAAATGGGATTGTTAAGCATATTTGACAATAGGGGTAACAAAGTCATGTTGACGTGCTTACGTGGTGACGTGTTGGAACGTGTGTCTGCGTGCATAGGCCGATGCCATTGAGAGCATGTGCGAGAAATAAAATGTGAGTTCCCAGACCAAAGAGACGATGGCGGTCTGTCATTTTTCCTCCCGTCCATATAGATGCTAGGAGTGCTATTAACCATTTTGGTGGCTGTTTTATCGTTAAGCTGCTGCAGGAATGTCTAACGCTACAGGTTATGGGCCCAGTCATGCAGGCCAAAGGTGGTTCAGACTCTTATTCGACGGCGATGAGAAAAATTACGAACTCTGGGAAACGAGGTTCCTCGCGCACATGGAGTTGCGTGGCCTCAGAGAGGTTATCCTGGAGGACCCGCAGATACATGAGGAAGACGAAGTAGCTCTCGCGGAAGACGAGGCAAAGAACGGAGAAGCATATGCAGAGCTAGTGCAATGTCTGGACAACAAGAGTTTGTCATTGGTAATGAGAGATGCCAAACGCGATGGAAGAAGAGCACTGGAGATTCTCCGGGAGCACTATGCGGGAAAAGACAAACCCCGTGTTGTGAGTTTGTATTGTGAACTTTCCTCGCTCCATAAAGCTAGCAATGAAACTGTAACTGACTATATTATTCGAGCAGAGACTATATTCACGTCATTGAGAAGAGCAGATGAACGTATTAGTGATGGACTTCAAATAGCCATGGTAGTAAAGGCTACCAGATTCATACAAGCCGTCGTCGTGCACGTCACCCAGACAAATGATATTGTAACATTCAGCGAGTTTAAAACAAAACTGCGAAGTTATGAAAGTACTGAAAAATATGGGCGGAGTGACGTGAATGTAGAAGAAGACAATGTGATGAAGACTAGCGGGACAACGAGGTCGCGTGGAAGAGGAAGAGCAAAGAAAATGGACCTGGCTGAGGTCGAATGTTACACGTGTGGTAAAAAGGGACACATGGCCAGGACATGTCCTGATGAATCCCAGGCGAGAAAAGAGGAACGAAAATGGGACGCTCTACAGCGAAGAAGAGGGCGCGGTCGAGGACGAGGCCGTGACCATGTGAAGAAAGCCGACGGAGATACGGAGGCAGAGCCTACATCTTTCTGTTTCTTCAAGCTGAGTGACTGTTCTACACAAAGGGGGAATAAGAAGGGTCTCATGGTCGACTGCGGCGCTACAACACACATGATCAACGACGCCACAAAGTTCAAAACAGTTGACGAGAGTTTCAAACCCGAGGACCACGTCATCGAGCTGGCGGACGGAACAAAGGTGAGCGGGATGGCGAAAATGAGGGGAGACGCCGAACTCTACATGTCGGACAGCGAGGGACGACGAGTGAAAACAAGGCTCAAGCAAGCACTCTACATCCCATCGTTTCCACAAAACATCTTTTCAGTGAAAGCGGCAACAGCCAACGGTGCAGAGGTCCACTTCAAGGACGGTGATAACTGGCTGTTCCACAAAGATGGTACCAAGTTCAAAATGGATGTTTATGGTAGGCTGTATTACCTAAGTGTAACCAATGTCAAAAATCTATATTAAAAGAGCTAGAAATTTATTAGGAAGTTTATTTTGAAGGTGATGAGTTGGAGACGTGCTGTCAGCCAATCAGGAAGAAGCCCGGATTGTTGACCTGCACGGAGCAGAGTTCACTTCCTTTTTTGAGCTGCTGGGAGAACGGAGAGAAAACCTCGTGTCGAATGATACCTACCTCATGAAGCTATTTTAACAAAAGTTGCTAAAATTGATTAAAACCGTTTTGAGTTGATCCAGTGGGGAGCCTTGGACCTGTGAGAGTGCAGTTGGAGAGACTTGACGTCCCTGATGAAGAAACGCATTGGTGAGCGATCGTTCTACCATGCTAAGTGTTAGCCGCTAAGTGTTAGCTGCTAAGCGCTAGCCGCTAATGCTAGCGCACATGAAGCGCTAGCTGAGATGCTAACTAGCTTAATGTCAGACACCATTCACAAGCGCTAGAACCATTAGCTTGATGTTTTAAAAACTGCAAACTTAATTCAGCGCTGTGAAATATGTCACATAATCGTTATACACTTGACTGTGTTGATTTAGCACTTTCATCTGTGCATTTTGAGCACATTAAGATATATTTGAATTATCTTTGAGTGTTATGTTTTATTTGAGATGTGTTTAAGCATGCCTTTATATGGCAGAGGGTACACAGTGTGTCGGCATACTAGTATGTTATTTTGTGTTCTAATATGTGGAAGAGATACTTTGAGATATTGAAAAGGTTTTCAATAATTACCTAATAATTATTATATTTTGAGAATGGTTGTTACCAATATTGTAATGTCCGGATTACAATGATTGTTTAGCTTGACATGAATTATATTCTACAGTTCATGATTGAAAGTTAAATGAATGTTCTGACCTTACTCACTGTAGGTCAGGTTTTTTTGTTGGACCCCCTTTGAACCTTTGATCTACCTGAGAGTTGGAGCCTGGATTGAGACGTCGATGGCGAGCCCCAGCCCAGTGGAGAACTAGAGATACGGCGCCTGCAGGATTTAGCACCTCAATTCACACACACATACACGCACACCACCAACTGCGCGGTAGGACAAACTTTTCACTTCCACGGTGGATTGAAATTGAATTGAAGAAACTGAATTGAAGTGACTGAAAAAACAGAAACTCTGAACTTTAAATCACAGCTGTGGGGTTTTGGTCACAATTTATTTTTTTACTTACCCGGGTAAGGATTGTGTCATCTGATAGTGTGTAATGTTTACAATTTTGGCTTATCCTTCTCATCTATTAAAAGAGAAGCGTTCTGTTTTCTCAAAGAGAGTAAACTGTGTTTGAGTCGTTTCTGGTGTTGTTTGGTTAATCCTGGGCTCCATAGGCGAACATAGAACTTCTGATCCCACTGGCCATAAATAATTATCATATAGAGCAGTCCCTCTCGGTTTCCCCCCCCCCTCCTCCAAAGGGTTACAAATGGCGAGCCAGCCAGGAGCCTAGTTCATTGCCAAACAATTACCTGGAACAAACTGCTTTGTTTATTGCATGATAATTTGACACACCACTAGAAAATGGATATTGTTGATAAATTGAGCATCAAAGTCCCAAATGCAGTCCTAGTGAGTGGGTTGACAGGTTCTGAGAAAGATGAAAACATTCTTGACTTTTTGAAAAAGTATGGTTCAATCAATAGGACTGTAAAGATAGATGACTCAACTACAGAGTTTCATACAAACCTGATAGTAGAGTATAACCATGGCACTGCTGTACAGGCATTAGAACCTTTTTTGCCTTACATTCACCCATTTCCAGAATGCCCTGATGTCACATACCATGTCCAAGCCCTTGCAAGCGTCTACACACAACAAGTAGGTAGCACTGTCACAAAGACTTACCTCGAGAAGCTCAAAGAGATAGCTAAACTCAGTGGAAAGGACATCGAGCAGGTGTTAAAGGAGGTGATGTCTCAAATAGAGGAGTCTATTGAGGGTGCTGGATCCAGTGAGGATTCTACTTCCCTCCAACACCTACAGGAAGTTAAGCAGGCTGTAGAGCACAGCCCGCATGATGATCCGCCACGACGGTTGGTTGATGTTGCCCCTCTCATCGAGCTTGACCCCTTGGATGTTAATCAGAGGACATCAACTTCTTCTTCTAACTCAAAGACACCTATGACTCTGAGCCCCAGTGAACTCAACCCACTTGAGGTACAAAGGATAGTTGTTGAGCACATTGTGAGGAACGAAGACAAATCATCACACTCTCATCCCATTTTTAAGTTGAGAGCTTTCTCAGGGAAAATCCCTAGACCATACAGTGAGGTTGATTACGACACTTGGCGGTCTCATGCTGATTTGATGATGAAAGATGTATCTGTTTCTGATCTTGAGAAAACAAGGAAAATCCTTGAAAGTCTTCTTGTCCCAGCTTCCGATGTTGTTAGACATCTTGGTCCTGAAGCATCCCCTACGGCTTATCTGCAAATTTTGGACTCTGCATTTTCCACCGTTGAAGATGGGGAGGAACTGTTTGTACGGTTCATGAACACATTCCAGGACTCTGGAGAAAAACCGTCTTCCTACCTGCAGCGTCTTCAAGTTGCTCTGTGTAAAGCTGTGCGCAGAGGAGGCGTCCCAGCACAGGACTTAGACAGCCACCTACTTCGACAGCTCTGCAGGGCTGTTGGGACAACGTTCTGCTTAATGACCTCCGCCTAGAACAAAAGAAACAAAACCCCCCAACGTTTGCTGAACTCTTAATGCTGTTACGTACTGAGGAAGATAGGCAAGAAGCCAAGGCTGTGCGAATGAAACAACACTTGGGCACCACGAAGCAGAAAGCCGTGTCCCACGTGCAAACGGTGTGTAACTGTGGTGAGACCCAAGCTGAGCCTGACCCTAGTAGCGTAAATGAGCTAAGGAAACAAGTTGCAGACTTGAAAAGCCAGCTAACATCTCTCATGAAAAAGAAAAGATAGTGTCTCCCAAAAAGAAACTTCAAAATGGCAAACACACAAAAACCTGACCATGCAACCACAGAAACCAACTTACCTTCTCACAAGGGTGCAACTTCCAAGCCAAAGCCTTGGTACTGCTTTCGCTGTGGGGAGGATGGGCACGTTGTTGCCACCTGTGAGTTTGATGCCAATCCTGCCCTGGTAGCAGCAAAACGGAAAGAACTGAGACAACGACAGCAGTTGTGGGAAGCACAGAACCCCCCTACTTTTTCTTTAAACTAAATTCAGTTCCTGTCGAGGGACAGACAAGAACTGATATTAGTCAATCATGTCCCATTGAAGCCAAGCAACGTGCCACGCTAAAACAGTCTCATGCAAGAGGTCGTCCCTTCAAACTACCTAAAGGCTTAGTAGGCACAAAGAGCACAGCCCAAGTGGAAGTGGAGGGGAGCTCCACAATCTCCTTGCTGGACACGGGTTCCCAAGTTACCACGGTCCCTCAATCCTTCTATCAGCAACACCTTTCTGGACATGAAATCAGACCACTGTTCGACTTACTTGAAGTTCAAGGAGCCAATGGTCAGTGTGTACCTTACCTCGGATACGTTGAGTTGAGTGTCACTTTCCCCAGAGAGTTTGTGGGAGTGGAAATCAAGGTGCCAACCCTCGCCTTGGTGGTCCCAGATGTTCATGCTGCTTCTGACTCACTCATGCTGATAGGTACCAACACGCTTGATGTACTGTATGAGATGTACTGTGAGACTGCTCCTGATGCACAGCAGCCAGCAGCACATGGCTACAGGGCAGTGCTCAAAGTCCTTGAGCTCAGGCAGCGACAGAGTAAGGATGGTGACCTTGGGGTGGTGAGGATGCATGGCAAAGACCCCAGTTGGTTCCAGCTGGCCAAACTGTGGTCTTGGAAGGTTGTGTTGCAGTCAGTGGGTTCACTACGGAGAGATCAGTAGTTCTGGAGCACCCTTCCTCAACTTCACTGCCGGGTGGCCTGCTGGTGAAAACCTGTCTTGTTGATTTGCCCACTAAAAAGCCATGCAAACTCCCAGTAGTACTTACCAATGAGTCAGACCACGATGTTATTGTCCCCCAAAGATGTATTATTGGCAAGGTCAGTGCCTTTCAGAAAGTTCTGTCACAAGAACATAGTGTACTTGCCTCAAAACCAGACTCTCTCCAGAAATCAGACATCAAATTCAACTTCAGCGATTCGCCTGTTCCTGCTGAGTGGAAAGAGCGTATCACAAGGAAACTGAACAGCATGCCTGAAGTTTTTGCACAGAGTGATCTTGACTTTGGCAGAACTGATCGGGTTAAGCACCAAATCAAGCTCTCAGACGAGACGCCATTCAAGCACAAAGCTCGCCCCATACATCCCCATGACTTGGAGGCCGTCCGTAAGCATTTACAAGAACTGCTTCAAGCTGGAGTGATCAGAGAATCTGAGTCTCCATTCTCGTCGCCCATAGTGGTAGTGAGGAAAAGAACGGCGAGGTCCGTCTCTGCATTGATTATAGGAAACTAAATCTCCAAACTGTAAAAGATGCTTACGCACTCCCAAACATGGAAGAGGCGTTCTCCTCACTCACCGGGTCAAAGTGGTTTTCCGTCCTTGACCTAAAGTCTGGCTATTATCAGATCCAGGTTGAGGAAGCAGACAAACCCAAAACCGCCTTTGTTTGTCCCATGGGGTTTTGGGAATTTAACCGGATGCCTCAAGGAGTCACAAACGCCCCAAGCACGTTCCAGCGGTTGATGGAGAGATGTGTGGGAGATATGAACTTGGAGGAAGTTCTTGTATTTCTCGATGACATCATTGTCTTTTCAAAAACTTTGGAAGAACATGAGGTGAGGCTGATGAAAGTCCTGAACCGTCTCAAGGAATTTGGCCTTAAGCTCTCTCGGAGAAATGCAAGTTCTTTCAAACGTCTGTCAAGTACCTGGGGCATGTCGTATCACAAGATGGAGTGGGGACTGACCCTGGAAAAGTGGAGGCCCTGAAAACGTGGTCAAGGCCCCAAGACCTGAAACAGCTAAGGTCTTTTCTTGGATTTTCAGGTTATTACAGGCGATTTATAAAAGACTATTCTGCCATCGTCAAACCCCTCACCGACTTGACATCTGGTTATCCCCCACTGCATAAGAGCATCAAAAACAAGACACAGACTAACCAATACCGTGATCCAAGGAGGCCCTTTGGCGATCGGTGGACTGACAGTTGTGAGCTAGCATTCAACACCATCATTGAAAAGCTCACCACAGCTCCTGTTCTTGGGTTTGCTGACCCCAAGTTACCCTACGTCCTCCACACCGACGCCAGTACACTGGGTCTTGGGGCAGTCCTATATCAAGAGCAGGAGGGTCACATGCGAGTGATTGCATACGCCAGCAGGGGCCTATCACGCAGTGAATCACGATACCCTGCCCACAAGTTAGAGTTTCTGGCTTTAAAGTGGGCTGTCGTTGAAAAATTTAATGATTACCTGTATGGAAATCAGTTCACTGTCGTGACTGACAGTAACCCCTTGACATACATTCTTACCAGTGCCAAATTGGACGCCACCAGTTACAGATGGCTAGCAGCCCTGTCAGCTTTTAATTTCAAGCTCCAGTACAGACCCGGCAAGCTGAACTCTGATGCAGACGGTCTTTCAAGGAGACCACACGGAGAGCTTTCAAATGACCTAAAGTCCCAGAAAGAACAGGAGCGCATCAGTCAGTTCATGCAAACACATTTGGCCGACTTTGGGGGTGTTGTGAGCCAAGACATCGTGCATGCCATCTGTGAGAGGCATCTTGTTTGTGGTGTATCAGATGAATGTGGAGACAGAGATGGAGGCATGACACTGGTGCAATCTCTGGCAATCTCCCCTGAGGCCTTACCGGACAGCTTTGTGAACGAACAGCAGCATGATTTACCTGGTCTTCCTCATCTGTCTGAGAGAGAGATTGGAGATAAACAGAGAGCTGACCCCTGCCTTCGGGAGGTAATAGCTCAAATGGAAAGTGGAGAAAAGCTGCCTCCAACAGTCAGAAAAGAACTCCCTGATATTCCTTTCCTTCTAAGGGAGTGGAATCGCCTTGAATTGCATGACGAAGTGCTGTACAGGAAACGTCAAGACAATGGCAGAGTTACATATCAGCTTGTCTTACCTGAGGAGCTCCGGAGTGTAGTTCTGCAGAGCCTTCACAATGATATGGGCCACTTAGGCATTGAACGAACCTTGGATTTGGTACGGACCAGATTCTTCTGGCCAAAGATGGCGGCCGACGTTGAAAGAAAAGTCAAGACCTGCGATCGGTGCATCCTCAGAAAAGCACAGCCAGAAAAAGCGGCATTGTTGGTGAACATAAAGTCCACCAGGCCTCTGGAACTTGTTTGTATGGACTTCTTGTCCTTAGAGCCTGACAGGAGTGGTGCAAAAGACATTTTGGTGATCACCGATCATTTTACAAAGTATGCAGTTGCCGTCCCAACGCCAAATCAGAAAGCTCAGACCGTCGCCAGGTGCCTTTGGGACAACTTCATGGTCCATTATGGAATTCCTGAGCGCTTGCATAGCGACCAAGGACCAGACTTTGAGTCACGGACAATCAAAGAGCTATGCAAAATTGCTGGAATTCACAAAATCCGCACGACTCCCTATCATCCCAGAGGGAATCCAGTCGAACGTTTCAACAGAACACTGTTGAACATGTTGGGGACACTTGACAATCAAGACAAATCAAAGTGGCGAAACTTTGTGAAACCCTTAGTACATGCGTACAACTGTACGAAGAATGATGTAACTGGGTTCACACCTTATGAACTCATGTTTGGTCGCCAACCAAGACTGCCCATTGATCTGGCACTTGGGTTACCCTTGAGGGATGATGGGTACAAGTCTCACTCACAGTACGTACAAAAGCTCAAGTCTCATCTGGAAGAGAGCTACAAGATAGCCACCCAAAACGCCACAAAGATAGCCGCAAAGAACAAGGCAAGATTTGATAAGCACGTCAATGCCTCTAAATTAGAGGCTGGCGACAGAGTGTTGGTGAGAGCTGTTCGCCTGCGTGGCAAACATAAGCTTGCAGACAAGTGGGAACCGGATGTTTACGTGGTGGTGAAGCAAGCTGGAGATCTCCCGGTCTACATCCTCAGACCAGAGAGCAGGGAAAGGCCCTTGCGGACTCTTCACCGAGACCTTCTACTACCCTGTGGTTCTCTCCCACTGAGCGTTGAAAAGCCAGATCTGCCAAAAGTGCACAGGCCACGTACACGCAAGTCAGGTGAATTGTCTGATGTAAATGATCAGTGTGACTCTGAGGATGACATTCCATATGAGTGGTTCAGGGAACAACCACACAAAGAAATTGGAAGATTTACAACTGTTTATGAAATTCCCCGATCAAACATCAATTTTGAGTCACCTTTTTCAGAGGACAAGGGGAGAGACGTATCCAAATCTGGTGATGCTCTAGTGGATGAAGAACACTTATCTGTTAATCCGTCTGGCGACTCATGTAGCGCTGAAGCAGGAGACCCACCGGATGCACCGCCAGTTGCTGCAGTAAGTGGAGGTTCACCTGCTACTTCCCGTACAACACCTGAAAAAGGAACAGGAGCTAAAGAATCAACAAGTGTATATTTACCCTTCAGTGTCACTGGACCTGTTGGAAATGACCTTCTTACCGACAAAAATAAACAAACTCCTGAAAAGGATGTCCTTGTTGAAGGAAAAGAGAGAAAGATGGATGGTGGTGCAAAAGTTACCAGTGATACAGTACCATCTGAAAGTATTGATGCCGATGAACAAAGCAGCACTGTACGACGTTCAACCAGGAACAGAGAAAGACCAGAACGACTGCAGTATTCACATCTCGGAAGCCCGTTGGTATCAATTGTCCAGTCTCTGTTTCAAGGCCTGAGTACGGCTCTTACTGATGCCTTGTTGGAAGTTGAGGATTCAAGAACAAGCCTGAACTCACCCTTCGGACCAGTCACTAAACAGCCGCTCCCATGCACAGAGGCGTGCATGAATTCAAGAGGGGAGGGTGTAACCAATGTCAAAAATCTATATTAAAAGAGCTAGAAATTTATTAGGAAGTTTATTTTGAAGGTGATGAGTTGGAGACGTGCTGTCAGCCAATCAGGAAGAAGCCCGGATTGTTGACCTGCACGGAGCAGTGTTCACTTCCTTTTTGAGCTGCTGGGAGAACGGAGAGAAAACCTTGTGTCGAATGATACCTACCTCATGAAGCTATTTTAACAAAAGTTGCTAAAATTGATTAAAACCGTTTTGAGTTGATCCAGTGGGGAGCCTTGGACCTGTGAGAGTGCAGTTGGAGAGACTTGACGTCTCCCTGATGAAGAAACGCATTGGTGAGCGATCGTTCTACCATGCTAAGTGTTAGCCGCTAAGTGTTAGCTGCTAAGCGCTAGCCGCTAATGCTAGCGCACATGAAGCGCTAGCTGAGATGCTAACTAGCTTAATGTCAGACACCATTCACAAGCGCTAGAACCATTAGCTTGATGTTTTAAAAACTGCAAACTTAATTCAGCGCTGTGAAATATGTCACATAATCGTTATACACTTGACTGTGTTGATTTAGCACTTTCATCTGTGCATTTTGAGCACATTAAGATATATTTGAATTATCTTTGAGTGTTATGTTTTATTTGAGATGTGTTTAAGCATGCCTTTATATGGCAGAGGGTACACAGTGTGTCGGCATACTAGTATGTTATTTTGTGTTCTAATATGTGGAAGAGATACTTTGAGATATTGAAAGGTTTTCAATAATTACCTAATAATTATTATATTTTGAGAATGGTTGTTACCAATATTGTAATGTCCGGATTACAATGATTGTTTAGCTTGACATGAATTATATTCTACAGTTCATGATTGAAAGTTAAATGAATGTTCTGACCTTACTCACTGTAGGTCAGGTTTTTTTGTTGGACCCCCTTTGAACCTTTGATCTACCTGAGAGTTGGAGCCTGGATTGAGACGTCGATGGCGAGCCCCAGCCCAGTGGAGAACTAGAGATACGGCGCCTGCAGGATTTAGCACCTCAATTCACACACACATACACGCACACCACCAACTGCGCGGTAGGACAAACTTTTCACTTCCACGGTGGATTGAAATTGAATTGAAGAAACTGAATTGAAGTGACTGAAAAAACAGAAACTCTGAACTTTAAATCACAGCTGTGGGGTTTTGGTCACAATTTATTTTTTTACTTACCCGGGTAAGGATTGTGTCATCTGATAGTGTGTAATGTTTACAATTTTGGCTTATCCTTCTCATCTATTAAAAGAGAAGCGTTCTGTTTTCTCAAAGAGAGTAAACTGTGTTTGAGTCGTTTCTGGTGTTGTTTGGTTAATCCTGGGCTCCATAGGCGAACATAGAACTTCTGATCCCACTGGCCATAAATAATTATCATATAGAGCAGTCCCTCTCGGTTTCCCCCCCCCCTCCTCCAAAGGGTTACATAAGCACAATAGAAGATGAAAATGGTGATGAAGTGTATGGTTGTCATGACATTCAAACGTGGCATAAGATACTTGGTCATTGTAATTTTGATGATGTTGTAAAATTAGAAAAGGTTGTCAAAGGGATGTCGATAAAAGGGAAACATGACAGGTCCAATCAACACTGTGAAATATGCACACAGGGAAAATTCACACAACACAGAAACAGACAGGCAGATGCTAAAGCTACAGCTGTACTAGAGCTAGTACACACAGACCTATGCGGCCCTATAGAACCAGCAGATAAAGATGGATACAGGTATGCAATAGCATTTACCGATGATTACAGCGGGATGATTTTTCCATACTTTATCAAAGCAAAGAGTGACACGACAAAAGCTATAGAAAAATTTATAGCAGACGTAGCCCCATATGGAAAGATAAAGTGCATACGGTCTGATAATGGCACAGAGTATACGGGCAAGAGTTCCAGTCCTTACTTAGGAGTAACGGGATAAGGCACGAGACAAGTGCACCCTACTCACCTCATCAGAACGGAACTGCCGAGAGAGGTTGGAGAACCCTATTTGAGATGTCCCGATGCATGCTATTGGAGAGTAACCTCCCAAAGCAATTATGGACATATGCTGTACAGACAGCAGCCCAAATCCGCAACAGGTGCTACAGTAAACGACTAGAGCAAACACCTCACCGTGTTTTCACAGGTAAAACACCTAATCTTTCTCACATGAAGATATTTGGCTCTAAATGCTACGTGTATAAACAAGATAAGAAGAAGCTGGATCCTAGGTGTGAAAAGGGGATTTTGTCGGCTATGATAAATACAGTCCGGCATATAACGTGTACTATCCTGAGACAGGAAAAGTCCTTAAACACAGGCTGGTGAAATTCATAACCAAAGGTAACACAGATGGCCAGACTCAGACAGATTGTGATGTGAGAGATGACTTTGAGAATTATGAACACACACTACCAAAGATCACCCAGGGTCAGGGACAGCCTAAACAGAGTAAAGAGTCTAGTGTTGAGGAGACTGCTGAGGCAGGTCCAACCCAAACAGACAGTACTCACAGAGAACATGGAGAAAGGAGATACCCTACAAGACAGAAAAAGCTCCACAATACTTAAGGGACTACCAATGTAAGGCTGAGTACAACAATGTTGAAAGTGAAAACGTAGATTATTTCTACAGAGTGGCTTATGGTGTACCAAAAACATTTAGAGAGGCTATGGACTCTAAGAAGTCAAAAATGTGGATTGACGCAATGAAAGAGGAGATGAACTCTTTGACAGAGAATGAGACTTTCACTCTGACACCACTGCCAAGAGGCAAACAAGCAGTTGGAGGTCGATGGGTATATGCAGTGAAAGAGAGCCCAGGAGGATCTGAGACTTGTAAAGCAAGATATGTCGCAAAAGGATATGTTCAAGTAGAAGGGATTGACTATAAAGAAACTTTTTCACCGACCGCTAACATGACCTCTGTCCAGCATTGATGCAGGTAGCTGTACAGGAGGACCTTACCCTGCATCAAATAGCTTATACTTATACTTATACTTAGCTGTAGCCTGCTTTTGAGTAACATTATTTTAGGCTGAATCAAGCTGTCAGCTAGCGGTTAGCCAAATTAGCTGTCAGCTAAACTAACGTCGTTAGCTTTCCGGTGGAGGCTAACAGCAGACCACTACTGTGGAACAGATCGTGCAGTGCCGTAAATCCCTGGTAAATCTTTGTACATCATGATTATCATCTGCGAGTGCGCGAACATATTGCACATGCGCACGGATCGTGCAGGTAGGACGGATTGTGTACCGACAGTGTCCATTGATCCACACTCAACTTTCTGGCCGTTTTGAGTGCACCATCCGGGTACTCAAGTGCACTTCATTTGACCGCACTTTGACAATGTGAACGCACTATGTACTCAAATAGTTAGTATTTAGTACAGAAGTGCGCAATTTGAGACACAGCCATCTATACAGGTAATTCATGTGGTAAACAGATACAGATAATGCTGTACTCGCTCATCCCTAGTTCATATGTTATTTTGTATGCTTTTGTATGTCATCTGTGTTTTGTTTCCGATTTTTGCAATAAAGACAAAAAAAAAAAAAGATTGGGAACGATTGAGATTTCTCTTGGCACAGCTACCAGAAGACTTACAACTTTCAGACATGTTGCCTACGTCACAACTACGTTTTCAAGCTCAGTTGGAGTCTGCGCAGTAACGCTCAGCCATCACCGGAAAAGAACTTCTATCTTCCTTGTCTCCGTCCAGAACAACGGGATCTGTTGGTCAATTTCTTTAACTGTCTATGGGACTACCCGACTGACTTGACAGTGGATTTTTGTCACCGCCCCCGGCTGCTGCTGCCTGCTCTCGTCCACTTTACAGGCGAGGCGCAGTTCATCTCGAACCAGCCTGTTGTTTTTTTATTATACATCCAACCGAGCAAAGGTCTAACTAAACATTTGATTTGTTAAGAACGCGTCTTTGATTAAAGCGGACTTGTGATAGTCAACGCAAAGACACAACATGGCGACCACCATTAGCACTCAGCGGGGACAGGTAACGTTACAAAGTGGGCTCTGTGTTGTTATACTACAGTTTATCAACATGTCTGACAGTTCATTACCTTCAGTCTGTACAGCCGTCTGTACAGCCACCTAGAGACGTCTACAACACTGATACTATCACCTAACGTTAGCGGTATTATAACAAGCTATAATGGTAGGTTAGGGTTAGCAATAACATTAGCATAACAGTCTCTGGGTTAAACGTCAATACATCGCCCTGATTCAGTGCTGGCTGTAAAGACAACAGTAGCTAACCTTGTTCTAAAAGTTACCACTGCTGAGACCGTTGCCTGTTAGTAGTTTTAGGACTAGGTGGTGGGAAGTCTTTGCGTTGTGTTCAAGTGCAACTTTTTGGCCAAGACATACCCGATGTGAATGAACGCCAGAGGTCTTCGTAGCCACTAGCAACTTCTTTGCTGTCTGCTTGGTGTGCCAGGGCCTTAACACGTATTAGCAATAACACAACAGACATACCTACTGCTTTATGCTATCAGCAGTACGGTTCTTTGATGTACTGACCTCAGACCAGCATAAGTAGTAGCTAAGCCATTATTCTGCATTAGGACAACAGAGTGTCAGTAGAACTTGAATAAAACAATTAATGTAACAGAGAAAAGTTTTTTTTTCTCAAAATTTATATAGGTAAGAGTTAAAATTATGCAGCATTAAAAATACTTCTACAAGTACAATTACTTAGTAGATGTTAGGTTAACGTAGTAAATGTAAGTCATTACTACTTACCTCTGTTTCTCCCTGACTCTTGGCGAGAAGTCAGAGTCCTTACCTGTTGGCACATGGGTTGTCAGTTGTTGGGCTTCGGGATCACCTCAGCCAAATTAATCTGTAGTTTCATCACAGTTTAAATAAAAGTTTTGGATCCGCTGCAAACCGTAATGGGTCCTTCCACTAAGTTTCATGAAAATGGGTCTAGTAGTTTTCCCTAATCCTGTTGACAAACAAACAAAACCAAAAACATCTCCTTGTCGGAGGTAAATATTAGGGTTGGGGAATACAGCATTGATACAGCATAGTATCGCCATATTTTTCATGGCAATACTGTATCAGTACATAAAGTATAATTATTTTATTATAAATATTTCTTAGTCACTATGTCTGATTGATAATCCCATTTTGCAGCAATAAAATTGAAGTGAGATGAACAAACAGAGAAATGTATTTTTTTTAGATAAAACATATGTTGACAAAGTTTCCTTTTGGGGACGTAATTTGAAATTGGAAAACATTTAAAGTTAAATAGAAAATGGTAATACATTGCAGTATGTCGCAGAATATTGAAATATGTTTAATATCCTAATTTTGTATTGTGACATAAGTATTGTTATGATATCGTATCATGAGGATTCTGGTGATTCCCACCCCTAATAAATATGTGCATTTAGTTAGGTATACAGTGAACCCTCGTTTTTCACGGGGGTTACGTTCCAAAAAGAACCTGTGATAGGTGAAATCCGTGAAGTAGTAACCTTTATTTTTTTTACAATTATTATACGATGAAATACTCCATAATACATTGAAACCAAAGAACAAACCTTTTTACAGGCCCAAGTATTTGTTTAACAAATAAAAGTACTGTATAAACGTTTTTTTACAAATAACTACAGTACTGTAAAATAATAATTTTAATCATCAATACGAACTGAAGGCTTCAAATTGCGGAGATCAGCACCCCCACACACACACACACACACACACACACACACACACACACCGCAACTAGAGTCATTGGAACGGGAGAAAATGAAAAATTATTATGAAAAAAATACAAAGTACATTAGGAAAAATAGTGACTCGTGTATTTCACTGCTCTTCTGACTGAGCCGCTGCATCCTGACTCCGCTCTGTAGCGTTTTTTTCTTCTGCAAGTGCAGGTGTGTTTTTCGAGAGAAGAACATAGTTATCGGTAGTTGTTGTCGCTCTTTTTTCTTCTGGGCAAAAAGATTCTTATAAACCGACATGCCACCATTGATTATGTTTGCAGAATGCAGAACACAATGCACGATGCAAATCCGTGAAGCAGCGAGACCGTAGAGGTGAACTGTGATATAGCGAGGGTTCACTGTATAAAGTTTTAGTGTTGTGTGTGTGTGTGTGTGTTGTTTTTGGGTTGTTGTTTTTGCATAGCATGTCCGTCTGAGTCCCTGTTTGTATATATATGCAGGTGTATATTGGGGAGCTTCCCCAGGACTTCCTCAGGATCACTCCCACCCAGCAGCAGCAGCAGGTCCAGCTGGATGCCCAGGCAGCCAGGCAGCTGCAGTTTGGAGGCTCAATAGGCACCGTAGGGCGACTCAGCATTACTGTTGTCCAGGTAAACATAGCTCAGCTTTGCTGTTAGAAATCTAACATTGTCTCATTTAAATCATTTTTAACCAATATGGATATGTTTAAAATATTCCACATCGTCCATTAAAGGCTGCCACATGTCCTTAAAAATTTCGTCATTTCCTTTCAATTTGGCACTTAGTCCTTCCATAGGGAAAACTCAAAAAATGTCTTTGTACCACCGAGTTACAGTGGGAGGTTTCTCACTAATACAATTAAATAATATACATTTTCTAGCCAAAAATAAGAGTTTATTGAGTAATTTGGATCTTTTCATATCCATAACTCTATTCAAAGATGGCAACCCCAATAGAAACTGGCCCAGATCTTTACCTATGCTGTGTTTAAATATTGCCGTCACTTTGATATACATTTAGATATACATGACCAGAACTTTGATATTCTTGGACAGCTCCAAAAGCAGTGTCTATATGTCCCATTTGTTACCTTACATTTAAGGCAAAATGGTGATCTATTAGGGTAAATTTTGTTCATAACATGATGTGTCCTGTGATGCCTATGAAGTATATTGTATTTCTTTAAATTTATTGCTGAGAGAGTGAGTGGTCTGAATACACCCCAGCCAAGCAACTTTATCATATACCCTTTGGAGGTCCTCCTCCAAATAAGGCCACTCCACGAGATCAAATGCCTTTTGGCGTCAAGTGAGATAACAAGACCTTGTGCCTGATTAGTATTTGCATGTTGAATGATGTTAAGTAATTTTCTCATAATGGTATAAGTTAATAATGGAGTTCCTGTTTTTAATAAATCGTGTCTGGTCAGATCCAATTAAGAGTGGCAAGTAGTTCTCAAGTCTTTTTGCTAAAATGTTTGAAAAGATTTTACTGGCCACATTCATCAGGCTAATAGGGTGGTATGCTCTACACTCGTCGGGAGGCTTTCCCTTTTGAAGGAGAATTACGGTAATTTCCAACACGTAGCTCTGTTGTTTGTAAATTTGCAGTGCTGTCAGTAAAGAGAAAAATTAAAACAATTGTTGTTGTCTACACGTGTTATCCTCCTACCAGAGGTGGCACCCAACAGGCTTAAACAGGGCAAGTAATTCAATTCAATTCAATTTTATTTATAGTATCAATTCACAACAAGAGTTATCTCAAGACACTTTACAGATAGAGTAGGTCAAGACCATACTCCAGAATTTACAAGGACCCAACAGTTCTAGTAGTTCCCTCCAGAGCAAGCAACAGTGCGACAGTGGCGAGGAAAAACTCCCTTTTAGGAAGAAACCTCGGACAGACCCAGGCTCTTGGTAGGCGGTGTCTGACGACCGGTTGGGGTTAGAATGAAGAGTGGCAATAACAGCCACAGAAAGATAACAGTTTGTAGTAGTTCTTTGTAGTAGTTCATGGCTTAGCAGGGAATTGTGCGGCATTACAAGGCACAGCAGGACGTAGCAGGATGAACACGGCATCGCAGGACGTGTAGCGGGACCATGGCTACAGCTGCTACCATGATTTTGGAGCCTCCCTGATCCAAGGAAACATGCTGGGGGGAAAAGAACATAAGGACTCCGGGGAATGACTCCCCAGAGCTAGGTTAGTAACAAGCATTTCTGGGACATGGATGCACACAAATGGAAAGATAGAAAGATAAAAAGATAGAGGAGAGAGGAGCTCAGTGTGTCAAAGGAAGTCCCCCAGCAGTCTAAAACTATTACAGCATAACTGGGAGAGCATAACTAACTAGGAGAGCATGACTAACTAGGAGAGACAGGGTAAAGAGAGCCCGGATCGGGCTAGAACTCTTCCCCAACCGGATCGGGCTGTATGCCCTGCCTCCCTCTAGTTTTATTATATTATTGATTATATGATAGATAGATCTGACAACTATGACGAGAAGCAGGTAGGCCGGGTTAGGCGGACAATATTCAATTCTATGCTCTAACTATAAGCTTGATCAAAGAGGAAAGTCTTAAGTCTACTCTTAAATGTGGAGACGGTGTCTGCCTCCTGAACCCAAACTGGAACCTGGTTCCACAGGAGAGGAGCCTGATAACTGAACGCTCTGGCTCCCGTTCTACTTTTAGAGACTCTAGGAACCACCAGTAACCCTGCATTCTGGGAGCGCAGTGCTCTTGCAGGGTTGTAAGATACTATGAGCTCTTTAAGATAAGATGGTGCCTGACCATGAAGAGCTTTTTAGGTGAGAAGAAGGATTTTAAATTCTATTCTGGATTTTACAGGAAGCCAATGCAGAGAAGCTAAAACAGGAGAGATGTGATCTCTTTTCCTGGTTCCTGTCAGAACACATGCTGCAGCATTCTGGACCAGCTGAAGAGTCTTTATGGACTTTTTCGAGCATCCTGATAATAAAGAATTGCAGTAATCCAGCCTAGAAGTAACAAATGCATGGACTAGTTTTTCTGCATCATTTTTAGACAGGATATTCCTGTTAGCAATATTACGTAGGTGAAAAAAGGCGAGCAAAGATAACTCCAAGATTCCTCACAGTGGTGCTGGAGGCCAGGGTGATGCCATCCAGAGTAACTATCTCTTTGGATAATGCGTCACGGAGGTGCTTGAGTCGCAGAGCAATAACTTCAGTTTTATCTGAGTTCAACATTAGAAAAAAATTACAGCTCATCCAGGTTTTAATATCCTGAAGGCACATTTGAAGTTTAGCTAACTGATTAGTTTCATCCGGCTTGATCGATAGATATAATTGAGTATCATCTGCATAACAATGAAAGTTTATGGAATGCTTCCTGATAATATTGCCTAAAGGAAGCATATATAAAGTGAACAGGATTGGACCGAGCACAGATCCTTGTGGGACTCCATGACTAACTTTGGCGTGCACAGAGGATTCATCGTTAACGTGAACAAACTGAGATTGATCTGATAAATAAGACTTAAACCAGCTTAGAGCTGTCCCTTTAATGCCAATTAAATGTTCCAGTCTCTGTAATAAGATATGATGGTCAATGGTATCAAATGCAGCACTAAGGTCTAATAACACCAGTACAGAGATAAGTCCTTTGTCTGATGCAATTAGGAGGTCATTAGTAATTTTCACAAGTGCTGTCTCTGTACTATGATTAACTCTAAATCCTGACTGAAAATCCTCATATAAGCTGTTGTTATGCAGAAAGTCACATAACTGTTTGGTGACTGCTTTCTCAAGAATCTTAGAGAGAAATGGAAGGTTGGCTAAAACATCTGGATCAAGGTTGGGCTTTTTCAGAAGAGGTTTAATTACAGCTACTTTAAAGTGCTGTGGTACATAGCCTGTTAATAAAGACAGATTGGTTATATCTAGTAGAGAAGTGTTGACTAATGGTAAAACTTCTTTAAGTAGCCTAGTCGGGATGGGGTCTAAGAGGCAGGTTGATGGTTTAGATGAAGAAGTAATTGAATTAAATTTATAAAGATCAAGTGAAGCAAAGCAGTCTAAACATATATCTGGTTTTACAGCTGTTTCTGAGGTTCCTGAGTTTAGAGATAAGTCAGTGCCAGTTAAAGGCAGGTCTTGGTGAATTTTGCTTCTAATAGTTATAATTTTATCATTGAAGAACCTCATAAAGTCATTACTACTAAGAGCTATGGGAATACTTGGCTCAGTAGAGCTGTGACCTTCCGTTAGCCTGGCTACAGTGCTGAAAAGAAACCTGGGGTTGTTCCTATTTTCCTCTATTAATGACGAGTAGTACGCTGCTCTGGCATTACGGAGGGCCTTCCTATATGTTTTAAGACTATCTTGCCAGATTAAACAAGAACTTTCCAATTTGGTGGAACGCCAAATCTTCTCAAGTTTCCGTGATATTTGCTTTAATTTGCGAGTTTCAGTGTTATACCATGGAGCTAATCGTCTTTGTTGTATTATCTTCTTTTTTAGAGGGGCAACAGAGTCGAGTGTCATTCGCAGCGAGCCTGCTGCACTATCAACAAAATTATCAATTTGGGAGGATCTGAAATTAGCATAGGAGTCCTCCGTTACTTTGTGACTTGGTAATGAATTAAATGCTAATGGGATCACATCCTTAAATTTAGCTACAGCACTATCAGATAGACATCTTGTATAGAAGGTTTTGCCTACTGGCGTGTAGTTCAGTAGTATAAACTCAAAAGTTATCAAACAGTGGTCAGATAGAAAGGGATTCTGTGGGAACACCATTAAATGTTCAATTTCAACACCATATACCAGAACAAGATCGAGGGTGTGGTTAAAACAGTGAGTCGGTTTATGAACACTTTGAGAGAAGCCAATAGAATCTAATAGAGAGATAAACGCAGTACTAAGGCTATCATTCTCATCGTCCACATGAATATTAAAATCCCCTACAATAACAACTTTGTCCGTTTTTAGCACTAAATTTGACAAAAACTCTGCAAATTAGATAAGAATTCAGAGTATGGACCAGGTGCTCAGTACACTATAACAAATAGAACTGGCTGCAGTGATTTCCAACTTGGGTGTGAAAGACTAAGAACAAGACTTTCAAATGAGTTATAATTTAGTTTAGGTTTAGAGACTAGAATCGAAGATAGCTGCAACTCCACCTCCTCGGCCTGTGCCTCGAGGAATGTGAGTATTAATATGACTGGGGGCTTCATTTAGACTAACATATTCTCCATCACCCAGCCAGGTTTCAGTAAGACAAAATAAATCAATATTGGAATCTGATATTAATTCATTTACTAGTACACCTTTAGAAGACAGAGATCTGATGTTTAGGAGTCCACATTTAATTCTCCTATTCTTTTGCACTATTGCACTTGTGGTTTTAATTGTTTTCATGCACAGCTCCTCTTCTGTCTACCTTTGATTTAAATAATTTTAATGGTCGGGGGGCAGACACCGTCACAATGGGATTTTTACTAGGTAACTCCTGGAATAAAGGAGCAGAGAAGTGTGTTAGACTGCGACTCTGCCTCCTGGTCCCAGCTCTGGATTGTCAGGGATTAGATCCACTAATAAACTTGTCCAGATTTCTGGAAATAAGAGCTGCTCCATCCCAAGTGGGATGAATGCCGTCTCTCCGAATCAGACCAGGTCTTCCCCAGAAAGACTGCCAGTGATCCACAAAGCCCACATCATTATCTGGACCCACCTCGACAGCCAGCGGCGAAATGACGACATGCGGCTGTACGTGTCATCGTTGGTCAGATTTGGCAGAGGTCCAGAGAAAACTACGGTGTCCGACATTGACTTCGCGTATGTACACACTGATTCAACATTGATCTTGGTGACCAACGTTTGGTGTAACCGGGAGTCATTAACGCCAACGTGAATAACAATCTTGCTGTATTTACGTTTATCCTTAGCCAGCAGTTTCAAATAAGACTCAACGTCGCCTGCTCTGGCCCCCGGGATGCACTTAACTATGGCTGCCGGCTTCGCTAACTTCACGTTTCTCAAAATGTTGCTGCCGATAATCAGAGTTGGTTTCTCAGCGGGAGTATCGCTGAGTGGGGAAAATCTGTTAGAAACGCTAACAGCCTGGTTGCGGTCCGTGGCCTTTGAAAGCTTACGACTAACTCTTCCTAGCACAGTCACCCAGTTACTATGTCCTGGCTGCTCAGGAGTTGCCGGTGGACGGCTACCAGAGGATAACTCAGGCTCAGGCCGGCCCGCGCCGACTACCGGGGGGGGGGGTAGCTACAGTAACTAACGACTGATCTATCATGGTGCGGAAACGGACTTCTAACTCACTAAGCCTCGCCTCCATGTCTATAAATGAAGTACACTTGTTACACATACCATTGCCGTTAAAGGATGCAGAGGAGTAACTAAACATCTCACACATCGGACAAGACAAAGCAGGAGAGGGAGACAACATGGCTAACTGCTAAGCTAAAGACGCTAGCAGCTAAGCTAAAGTACGGTAGCGTTAGCGCTAGCTACCAAGCGTTCAAAACAACTGTTATTTAACGAAAGTAACTGAAAGACGTAAAACAAATGCTTATGCCTATGCCCCGTTGATGCGAGCTCTAAGCGAAGCAAATGTAGTTTAATGCACAACCTTTTCTCAAGTTCCAGTCACTTAACCAGATATGGCTAACAGCTAAGCTAAAGTCGCTTGGCGTTAGCTACCAAGCTTTCAAAACTGTTTATTTAATGAAAGTCACTGAACATGTAAAGAACTGTGAGTGCTTAGGCACAGAACTACTATAAGAATAAGTGTTTAGCGGGCAGTTTGCCCCTGTAATAGCAAAACTAACAAATTGAACTAGTAGTTTAGAGAGCAGCAACACACTACCAACACACAAGCACAGGAAACGGAAATGAGTCAGGTACGCTTACCGTCTAGGTACCGTCTAACTGCTGGTTGCTTCTGGTTGTAAGAGACCTTAGATTTGAGTTAGATTTGTTGTTCACGAATACAAGAACTTTCCAGATGAAGGGAGGTGTGCACATGTTTGGGGGCTGGCACTGTGGTTTCTATATGCTGTTTTGGTGCTGCACGCATATGTTACACACTATATTTCAAGTACTTTATTTACTGTAATATTATGAAAGGTCAGTGAACAAAACAGAATCTTTATGGTCAGCGTATTGAAATTTGTCAGATTTAATGTTGATGGATTGGGCCAATTAAAAGAAAAAGGGCTTTGACATACCTTAAAGTTACACGTAGATACCGCTTTCCTGCAAGAAACTCACCTCACTTTGCAGGAACATGACAAATTAAAGAGAGACTGGGTAGGGCAGGTAGTGTCGTCATCATTCAATTCAAAGGCCAGAGGAGTGGCCATTTTGATAAATAAAAGTACACCTCTGGAAATACTCGATACGGTCATTGATCCCTCAGGACGTTATGTCTTTATTAATTGTAGAATATTCTCAGAACAATGGTCACTCCTAAATTTATATGCCCCTAATTATGATGATGAGTTGTTTGTGCAAGATATGTTTCTAAAAGTTGCATGGGGGCAGCAAAACATATTTATAGGAGGTGATTTCAATTTCTGTTTAGTTCCTACTCTGGACAAATCGACTAAGACCATTTCCAGGTCAAAAGCAGCCAAGACCACTCAAACATATATGAAAGATCTCAATTTAATAGACATTTGGAGGCAGACGCACCCTCAGACTCTGGATTACTCCTTTTACTCATTCCCTCATAAATCCCACACTAGAATTGATTTGTTCTTATTGTCCTCTCAGCTATTTTATAGAGCATTAGATGCTGAATATTTATCTAGAAATTTATCTGATTACTCATCTTTGACCTTGTCCATTTTGTTCCCAGATAAACCCAAAACACCCTATAGGTGGCGCCTTAATCCCACTCTCCTCAAGAGAGCTGATTTCTGCACATTCATAAGAGATCAGATTAAGTTGTTCTGTGAAACAAACTGTGCCTCCTCTCCCAATAGTTTTATTTTATGGGATACGTTAAAGGCCTATCTGAAGGGACAGATAATCTCCTATACAAAAGGTCTGAAAAAGCAATACACACAGGATATTGATAAATTGGAAAAAGAGATTTTGCTCTCGGAAAAAGATTATCAAAAAAAACCGCTCTTCAGACACATATAAATGTTTAGTCCAGAAAAAAAGTTCAATACAATACATTAAATATTAATTGAATAATTGAAAGGGCTATTTTAAGAGCTAAACAGAGGTATTATGAATTGGGAGAGAAAGCACATAAAATCTTGTCCTGGCAACTGAAAGCAGAGGAACGCACTAGGAATATCAATGCCATTAAAACTAAAGCAGGCTCTATCTCATATAACCCAACAGAAATAAATTATACGTTTAAACAGATTTATAAATTGATCTCTAAAGTGGTGGCAAATAGGCCTAGTCTGATATTACCGAGAATAATGAATCCAGACCAGAGTGGCTTTTTTCAGAAACTCCTATTGGCCAATAATTTAAGTAGACCCTTTAATATAATCCATTTAGGCTGGAATGGCCCTATTTATTTAATGTATTAATTAAATTCGGTTTTGGAGAAGTATTTATTAATTGGGTGAGAACCCTATATCATAAACCCAAAGCAAGGATCACTACTAATGGGCAGATCTCATCACAGTTTTCCCTAAATAGATCCAGTAGACAGGGATGTCCACTGTCCCCAAGTCTGTTTGTCTTAGCCATTGAGCCTTTGAAGGAGGCAATCTGAAAGGACCCTGTTAAAAAGGGCTTTAAGGTTGGTCAGACAACCCATAAAATTAATTTATTAGCTGATGATATTCTCTTATAGCTAACGGACCCTTCTCACTCTCTTGCTCGACAACAGGATTTATTGGGCACTTATGGTACTGTCTCAGGATGTAAGGTAAACTATGATAAAAGTGAAATAATTCCATTAACAACATTCGACTACTCGGCGTGTTGAAGCGCATCTGCGTTTAAATGGGCCCCAACTATTGGGACAATAACTTAAAAAATCTTTATAAATTCAGTTACGTATAGTCTATTACTTAAAAAAAATTGAGGATGACCTATACAGATGGATAAGCCTCCCCATTACTTTGTTTGGGAGGATTATTTGCATTAAAATGAACATTTTGCCGAGGTTGCAGTACCTCTTTCAATCGCTGCCTATACCGTTACCCAAAACCATTTTTTTTTTTTTTTACTTTTAATAAAAAAGTAAGACAGTTAATTTGGAATAACAAGGTGGTTTCTAGAATATCTTTGGAGAAATTGACGTGGGACTATAAGTCAGGGGGACTTCAACTACCCAATTTTAAAAAATATTACTTTGCAGGCCAAATGGGATTTCTTTTGTCTCTGTTTCAGAATGACACAACTCCATCCTGGGCTCATATTGCATTTTCTTTTTTTCAATGATTTTGTTTACTAATACAATGGCCAAATTTGTCCAAAAAGACTGATGACCCAATTTTAATACATGTCCTTAAAATTTGGTATGATGTACAGTACATAAAACCATTGGCGATAGGACTGTACTTTGGTAAGTAATAAAGACATAATTTGATTAGAATGAATCTGCCGATTTTGCCAAGTGCGAGGCGTGCTGCGGGCCTCTGACGCTGATGAGTGAAGAGAGTTGTGGGAATTTTCTCAGCGGGTCAACAGTACAGACGTTCATTAGCCATGGCACAAAAGCGCATTTTGGATTTCTTTATAAATCAACCACAGGCTAAAAATCCTAAAAGATCCGAGGCAGAAAACTCAGCAACTGTAACCAAAAAAAGTAGTACCTCCACACTCCCAGAGCAACCTGCTAGCAACAGACGACCAGGCAGCTAACGTTGTTAGCCAAGCTAGCAGCACCAGGGCAACCACGGAGGAATCTTAAGAACGTCAACTCAGTGCTGCAGCCTCGGGTAATTATCCTACCGTATATGATTAAGCCCTGTTAAGAACTGTTAATATACGGCCCAATATCTTTAAGCCTTCAATTTGCTATTTCTGTGCATTTCTCTATTTCAATGTTTGTGTCAGGACATGGCTTGCTTCACTTTCATTTGATTTAATATAATTCAGTGATGTGTTTAGTGGCTGTGTTTTTTAACTTGTAGTAGGCCTATTCCGTGCCATTGTCGCAGCTGTGTGTCTATACAGGGTTACCCATGCCTAGTTAGTCCTGTCTTGTATTATGGACTTAATTCTTGTTTTTATGCTTATGTTTATGCCTACATGTGTTCCAGTTTTATTATTGAAGCCTTAGTACTGACACCACAAAGTGCCTTTGTTTTAATAAAGAGTCTTTATCTCGACAGTAGGCCTATGGGTAAGAAAGAAACTTATATTTGGTTGAATAGCAATAACAGCCTATTATTTTCTGGTGTTTCCGAGTCAGTAGCCTTATTGTCTTGGATAGGCTATTTATAATCTCTATACAGTGAAATAAATTGTGATGGATGCAGTTAGGTGTGTGGTGGTTGACTTTGGCTGAAAACTTCACTGGACATTTGTCAGCACCCCCAATTCAAAATATGTTCCCTCAGTTCGGTCTATCAGATACATGTTTTTGATGTGCTGCAGATGTGGGCTCTTTCCTACACTGTACTTGGTTATTTGTGAAGGTTAGAGATTTCTGGATTGACTTTTATGATGGATGGACTTATTCATTCCTGCACTGTTTGTACTTCTTTTTTCACAAATATCTTTATTTGAATTTTAAATGTTTTCCAGACATACAAAAGAAGGAATGTATAAAGACAAACAAAAAATTTGATTCCTCTTCTTTGTAGTCCCTTTAGGAAAGATGAGCAGCAAGCAGAGTTTACCGTCCATTGGCATGTTACATTCAGTCAAACGGGAAATAAATGTAGTAACCTCCTTCCAAAAAGTCTGAAGTTCCGGACACTGCCACATACAATGAAGAAGCGTGCCCTTATCTACACCACATTTTACACAAACATCAGGAATATTAGAATTAAAATTATATATGCAACAAAAGCGATAATGGGCATCCTTGTCGTGCTGATCTACATATGCTAAAAGGACTTGATAACTGGCTGTTTGTTACAACTTTGGCTATGGGCTCTGTATATAGTAATTTAATCCATTTCAAATATTTTTCGCCCAAGCCAAATCTTTTGAGTGTCCCAAAAAGAAAACACCATTCAATCCTGTCAAATGCCTTTTCGGCATCTAATGACAGAAAAGCATGATCCATGGCAAACTGTTTTTCGTATAATATATTCAATAATCGGCGGGTATTGTGAAAAGCTTGGCGCCCAAGAACAAATCCATTTTGGTCATTGAAATTAAGTTAGGAATATGTGATTCGATTCTCCGAGCTAGAGCTTTGCATAGTATTTTGGTGTCACATGACATCAAGGATATAGGCCTATATGAGCCCATGTCTGTTGGAGCTTTACCTGGTTTTAACAGAAGTGAAATAGCTGCCAATCTTAAGGATGGAGGTAGGATGCCCTTCTCATAGGACTCATTATACATTTCAAGTAGATGAGGTAATAATTTATCTGAAAATCTCTTATAAAGCTCAATAGGCAGGCCATCAGGGCCAGGGTCTTTACCTGCATTCATATGGGCAAGTGCCTCCTTAAGTTCTTGAATGCTCAGTTTTCCATTTAAATAATTTTTTGTTTCCTCAGACAAGGTTGGGAATTGGAGTTGGTCCAGAAACTGATCCTGTTTATCCATATTGTCTGGATGTTGGGATGTATATACATTTTTATAATATTCTGCAAAAGCGTCATTTATACATTTTGGATCCACTACCTTCTCTCCATTTTCAAGTACAATCGAATTAATAGCCCTACTTGTCTGCATTTTTTTAAGCCTCCAAGCCAGGAGTTTTCCTGCCTTCTCACCCTGATCATAGTACGACTGTTTCAACCACAGTAAACTAGTTGCTATTTTATTGGTAGTGAGTTCATTATATTCAGATTTTAATAGGAGAAGCTTTTTATACTTTTCAGTGTCATCACAGTAATACAGCTGGTATTTATTTGCTTGTCAATATCTTTCAGTTTATTTAGATGTATTTTAGATTATTTTCATTATTTCCCCCCTTATATAGGCTTTAAATGCTTCCCATTTTATTGATGCACTGGTCTGGTCTTTATTAAAATTAAAATATGCCGTTATTTTTTCTTCGAGAAATTCCTCAAATTCTGCGGACTTCAGCCATTTAGCTTGAAACCGAAATGGAAGTGGAGATGAATAATAATTGGGAAACTTAATTGATAAGATAATTGTGGCGTGGTCTGAGAGTAGTATAGTCTCATACCAGCAATTCTGAATCATAGATATCAGACCAGAAGAAATCAGAAAGAAATCTATCCGAGAATATATTTTATAGGTAGCAGAGAAACATGAATACTCAATCTTACTCGGATAAAGTTGTCTCCAAATCTCCCCTAAGTTAAGATCTTTCATAAATTTTCCAATCGTTTTCCTGGCTTGTTGGTGGGATGTGTCGGAGCTATTTGAACGGTCTACTACAGGATGTATCACACAATTAAAATCTCCTCCGATGATGAACTGGCCCCTATAACCCGACACAGTTAAAAAGAAATGTTGATAAAAGGCAGGATCATCCCCATTGGGGGCGTATAGACATACCAAGTTGACTAATGTAGAGATTATAGTTCCACTAAGTATAATAAATCTCCCAGATGGATCCAGATATTTATCTTTTAGATCAAAAGGAACTGATTTATGGATCAATATTATGACCCCTCTTGCATGAGTCGTAAAACTAGAGGAGAATACCTGACCAGGCCATCTAGATTTAATCTTATTCACATCTTTATCTACCAAGTGTGTCTCTTGTAAGAAACACACTGTGCTCTTCATTTGTTTAATTCTGCCCAGTACCTGTTTAAGCTTGACAATTTTGTTTAGACCTCTTACATTCCAACTGGACACATTTATAACTGAGGTATCGAACATAAATCATGTAATTGAAAATATCTCAGGCCGTGTAAAGTCATCAAACACAAAATAATCTGGAGTGAGCTCCTTATTACAAAACCCCACACATTTCCCCAAACGAAATGTGATGTTAAACCCTTTAAGACTAGGAACTTGGGTTATATAAAGCGTTTCATCCACGTAGTGGGTAACGTGTAAATCTGCACACATAACATAGCCACACATGAGCTAGCTGTAGTAGAAATGTTTGGACCATAATAAAATTTGACGCACATAAACGTGCACCCAGTGCGTGATAAATCAAAAATCTATATCAATAATACAAAAAACATATCTTAAGACAATCGTGCCAGTAACGTATTTTAACAAAAAAAAGCAATTTACTAAATTACCCATTGAGTTTTGTAGTTTTTGGCCATACTCAGTGGCTCCATTGCAAGAGGAACGAAAAGAAAAAGATTTAAGTTACGGAGTCGTCACAAGTCTGAGCTTATTTCCTGAACGTATTCTTCAGCCTCAACAACCGATTTAAAAATCCTGTGTTTGTCATTGTGCGTGACGATCAGGTGAGCTGGGTACAGCATGCCATACCGAACATTCAGTGCACGAAGCTGGGTTTTCACACCGTTGACGCGCTGTTGCAGTTTACGTGTCTCTGCGGAGAGGTCAGGGAAAAAGGCGACTCGTTGATTCTCATAGCGTACCTCCGTCATTTTCCTGGCGCTTCTCAGGGTTGCTTCCCGGTAGTTCAGAAACTTCATTATTATCACCCGTGGCGATGTAGATTTAGGGTTAATAGGCCCGATCCTGTGTGCTCTCTCTATGATGGGGGACAGGGTGAGACCTTCACCTAGTGTATCTCGGAGCCACTTTAACAGAAAACCACACAGATCTGAGCCTTCCGATTTTTCAGGTAGCCCAACCAGTCTCAGGTTAGAGCGTCTGCTTCTGTCTTCTTGCTCTGTAATTCTGTCGCAAAGGGTCTCCACAGTTTTCTCCAGTATTTTAACTTTGCCTTGAAGAGAAGTTACATCATCTTCTGTTTGAGAGATTCGCTCCTCCGTCTCATTGATTCTTTGAGAGTGTAACTGTATATCCCCTTTTATATCGTTAATTGCTTTCAGCATGTCGGTAGTTTGTTTGGCTATGTCCCCCTTTAACGACAGAATTTCCTTGAGAATGTCACCATTTGTCGGGCCCACGCGCCGGCGCTCCGGTGTTTCAGGTGTCTCTAGAGTCTCCGATGCCTCCCGTATATTGGCCTCATTGGGAATATCCAGCGTTTTGCTAGCATTAGCCGTGTCCACATTAGCCCCTTTGCCTTGTGGCCGTTTTACCCGGTTGTTGGCAAGTTTTAGTGTTTTTGGTGGCATATTGTCCAGTAGAAGCGCGTGTCAAGAACAAGTAGAATTATGTTTATTGGTCCTAGTTAAGGATAGTTTCAAGGGATTTGACAGCGAGCCTCACGCACATGCAGCCTACCACTAAGACGCCACAACCGAAGTCCCACTGTTTGTACTTCTACAGGAAGTTTGTTAAAGAGACCTGTTCAGTTGATTTACCCTTTAGAGATTAATTAGGTAATAGGCCGAATAGTAATGAATAAAAGTTTATCGGGCGGGAGGATGTTGTGAAATGTTTGTTTAAAACACTTAAAACTAATTTGAGGTGTTTAGTTTAAAACAGTCTGAGGAAATGTTAAATTCTAGTCTAATTTAAAACTCACTATTTACTGCAAGGATGTGCCCAACTGACGTGAAATGCTGTCACTACTGTCGACCAAGGAGGCAAAGAAATCCGAGTCAGAGAACCCACGGGTAAATTATGCAAGTTCAGTTAGATCTCTTAATGCTCAAACTGCCCATGTTGATGATGGAGAAATACAGCGGAGAAATAAGCCAGTGGCACAAATTCTGGTCTCAGTATGAAACTGCTATTCACGATGTTATGTGTACAAGAGAGAAGTTCACCTAGCTGAAGTCATATCTGACTGGGGCAGCAACCAGAGCTGTGGCGGGATTTACCATGACTGATTATGATGCAGCAGTGGAATTGCTTCAGAACAGTTTTGGAAGAATAGACATTGTTATCAGCGCATATATGTCCAAGCTACTGAACCTCATTCCTGTAAAGAAGTCATCAGACGTCGCAGCTTTGAGACACCTTTTATGATGAATATGAAATACAGATTTGCAGTCAAGAATCCTTAGGATACACAGTGATATATAGGGATGCCTGCTATGCCCTTCTGCTGGCTTACACACGCAAGTCAGACCTCAATGATGAATGGAA
>JABXJD010002836.1:12500-43004 GCA_013375575.1 Percina caprodes | reverse complement strand
ATTACAGCTGTCAGATGAACACATAAAAGTATATTTCTCCATGAAATTGAGAAAAGTAAAAGTTGAGCTAAATAGAAATAAGAAACGTAAAAGACGTGAGATTATAACTTTATTTAAACTGCCTGCACTAAAAAAAGGGAGGATTTCATGATATTGCATGTATATTTACTTTTGTTAAAAGTGCAATATATGCATTATAATCATACAGTCAGGTTAAGTCTACTGAATGAGTAAGCTTATTCTTTCACCGTGCAGTCTTCTACACAAGACAACTTCATTGCACGAAACAGTTAGTTAGCCAAAAGAGCATCTTTGTTCAATTAAGTAATTATAATTTCAACATGACACTGAAATATGTTCCAATCGCTGTTGCAATATCTAGTTGTTAGTGCCTTCTTCATCACTCATGCTGTTAAAGTGTTAGCCTGGAGCTCCAAGATCAGTGATCCACAAAGAACAGTAGAGTCATTTTTGGTGTCATTGTGACTGAAAAGCTCATTTGGCAAATGTGCTTATCCTCCTTTAACTTAGTTTATTTCTCAAATGCAACTCGTTAAGTCACAGCACCAGCAGGCATCTCTGCCTGATAGCATCATTCTCTGACATGAAGGCGATTTCACAACGTCCAACTGTTTGCTCTTTATCTTTCTATCCGTCTGTCAACTTGACTCTCTCACTGCCAAAACAAAGCAGTCCCTGCTGGGCTTTCTATATGTGTGTTTGAATCGAGCTAGCTAATTAATGGTGCATGTTTTTAGGAACAAGAGAGGTGAATGTATAGTCGGCCAGGCAGATGAACTTGTCGAGGGTTAACACATGTCAAAGTGCAGTGGAAGTGACACAGTGTTTATTGCTTTGCCCCTCACTCACTTTAGAGGGGGGTGGATTGAGTGTCGCTTGACAAAGGGCCTTTTTCCTCCCAATTCTCTAAGGTTCTCTCAGACGTTTAGCCTTTCTCTGAATTGAGACTTAGAAACGCCCTTCTGTGTTTAAGTCTAAAGTTACCCACACAGGCTCGGATGTAGTAACACTTTTCTGTAGCAGATGCAACTTTTACTCTTTGTCTTTGCAAAAGTGCAAAAACATCTTTTTGAACATGTATCCAAGACTCAGTCACAGAGTTGCAACACTTTGACCCTCATAGAAACATCCCCCCTCCAAAATGTCAACTTTGACTTTCGTTCTTACCAACTTTTCCACATTAAACTTTACTGAGTCTTCACCAAATCTCATTTCATCGTTCAGGGTCCCTAAACAGTCTGTCTAAGAAAGAGAGGGGGAAATGGTGTTCTCCTTCCCTTCTCTGTCAGATTAAGGTTTCCTAAATGAGAACAAATCACACCTCCTCGTCTCTGTTTTAATTTCCCAGCAGGATTGTGCTTTGTATCTGCACGGCCGAGGTTGAAGGATGAGGATATTCATTCTTTGGCTGCTTGGCCCAATTTCTTTTTTGGGGGGAGAGGAGTTTATGTGGCTCTGTATGTGTGTGTGTGTGTGTGTGTGTGTGTGTGTGTGTGTGGTGGGTGTGTGATCTTACTCATCCTAATAATAAAACATTTTACACATTTTTAGGAAGTGTACTGTATATACTGGGGTAATAATAATGTATAATTTAATCAAGGTTTGGATGTTTCTGTTTATTGCTTTGGCCACAATGTAATGTGTGTGTGTGGGTGGATCGGTGGCAAAAAACTGATTATTTCTGAGTATGAATGATGTGAGTGAGTGTGTAGATGAGAATGATGGTGTGGCTGCTGTATATCTTTGTGAGGACCATTATTTTGACCATTATAGGACATTTTTGGTCCTCCCTTAATCTAAGGGCTATTTTATTGTTAAGACTTGGTATTAGGGTTAGACTTGGGTTTAGGTTAAGCTTTGGGGTAAGAACTGGTGAGGACCAATTCTAGCTTTCTTACTTGACACAAGCCAACCTCTTAAAATGACGGTTATATCTAACTAGTTTGCAAAAGCAAATGGAAACGAAATGATGCTCTGACCATGTTTTATCGACATAAGAAATGTTAATTAACGAAAATGACAAGCCAACATGTTGCTACATCAGTAATTGTTAACACTGGCGACATATTTCATTTGTGTTTATATTCGCTTCTGCAATACAACGCTCTGACAATAAAAACACTTTTTTTTTGGTTTTGTTAAGGTACTCAGCACTTGGTTAAGGAAAGTCTTGGTTAAATATTGCAGCAGTGAATTAAAGCACAAGATACAATGTGTTTTGCATTATTAACATTTCACTTAAATCCACGACTTCAACGCACAGGACACAGGATGCTAACCCTGTTCTCCAGTGATAAAGTCCACAACAAAAGTAGCTTGTGAACATAATCAAGGCAAGCAGCTGGGATGTAATCACATCATAATTGCGAAAATAAATGAGCATTAAATAAACCTAATTTTGAGGAGACTGAGTTGCACAGCCCAGAAAGTATTGCTCGTTAGCAATCATTGTGTAAATAAGAAGCCTGCCAGTTTCTCCAAGCATTTGCATGATTCAGCACATATTCGTTTCCTGTAATCATGGAGCCAAGGGACACGCCAAGAGGAACGTTTAAAGCAAATTTCTACAGAACTTCAAGGTGAATTTCACCCTCATTCACAACATGACCTCTCCCTATTGTGTCAATCACATACTGCCTGCTATCCCATGATGCTTTGCGAAGCAGTTAAATTGTAACCCATAGAAAATGAATAGGCTGCGCCACAAACCATGGCACAATGTTGGCATAGAAGTACAAACTTGAATACAAGTGAGTAGTTAACATATATATACATGTGTGCATGCATGCGTGCGTGTGAATGAGTTGAGAAACAGGAAGGGATGGACTGGTGTGTGTGTTTGATGGCAGGTGGCGACGTAGTGTGTGTTCTGCTCACACTTTTGGATGCAGCACACACACACGTGCCATCTGTAGCCTCCCAGCAGAGCTCAGAATGACTGGTCATACTGAGTTTAGTGGCACTAAAACACAAAAAACACTCATGTATTACAAATTTCACATAGTCCCCACATGGCAGCCTACAGCTTCTCCTGTGTGTGTTGGGGCCAGATTCCGGACTCGCAGGCTCATGGACTTTGGTCCGTTAAAAAGTCTCAGTAATGTTTCAAAAAGTGAAGCTAGAATCTGAGATGATGTGGACAGGTAAGAAAACGTGTACTGTGTTACTTCACATAGTCTGGTTGAAATGAAGCTTGAATAGCACCTGTACATGATTGATTACGAAGCGTTTGTGTGATCTTAACATAAATTCCAGATGAAATGTGTTTCAGCATGCACTGTTCAAACTACTGTACGTGCTGTTTTTTTGGTGTGAAGGGTCTGTCAGGGATCAGAAATGACAACATGGCCACATTCTAAGACAGCAAGCAGACCTGGAGCTATTTAAAGAATTCACAGTTAACTTCAGGTTTAGGTGTTGGACCTTCCGAATCAAACATCCTCAAGTCTACACACACAAGCCTCAATGCACAAGGATGGCAACTTCATCATTCTGCATTTTTAAAAAGGTGCATTATTCCCTCCTTCTAAGATGGGGGGGGGGGGGAGGAGTGGAGCATACCAAGAGGTTTTTTAACACAAATTGATTCAATTTTAACTCCTGATAATTTGGTTTGGGCGTATCAAACGTGGTATGTGTCCTTTTAAAGCCACATGGTGTACAGAGAAGTGCAAGGTCTTTGGAGGAATCGTTTAATGTCTGGAGAGGAAGTTGGAGAGCAGACAGTGTTTGTACAGACCGATTCAGGTGAAGGGAAAGAGATGCGAATGGAAGAAATGAAAGAGAGAGAGAGGTGACGCTGCTCTGGAGAAACACTGAGTCATTCCCAGCTGTAGCTTTGCTTTGCAGGAGGTAAATGTAACGACTGCTCAAACTTGGCTCTTTAAATGCTCCCTGATACCTTCCAGATGTGTGTTAAGAAGCCGCACACACTACATAACACAACACAACACAACACAACACGACAGGCACATTAATGAAGTATATGAACGAGCAGGGTAAGATCAGTACTCCAGTAGCTTTGGAAGGAGGTGGGAAGGAACACTGGGTTGTGTGAAAATTCCCTTCTCTGTCTGGCTCTGATTTATTTAAAGAGATAATCTTCCACGTCCCCATTTGTGTTCTACATGCTAACATTGTCAGTACCAGGTGGTCACTGCTTTGGTCATTTCTTTTGCACTTACTGACTCTTTGAGGTATTTTTATTTCCCTTTGATTTTGTTGCCTGTAGGTGTTACAATTCTCAGTTTTTGAATCAGCCGTTGTGGAAATTGCTGCTAATGCTAACTCGTGATTTTCAATTATTGTTATATTGACTCACTCTCAAGTCAAGATTCTAGCTCACTGGTTCTGGAGCTTTCTACTGCATCGTCTTCGTCACAATATGTTTCATCTTTCTTTTTTGATATGGAACAGTGTGACATTAGCATCTTTAAAGGTCACATGGCATGAAAATTTCACTTGATGAGGTTTTTTTAACATTAATATGAGTTCATATGAATAGAAAAAGCTTCAATAGAATAAGGTAATTGATTTGGTGGTATAGATATACCCAAGCCAGACATTTTCTTCCAGATTTCTAGTTTAGCCAACACCTCTTCAAGATACCACAATGATTTTCTACAGTGGTGCTCAAAAGTTTACATACACATGCTTAAGTTGACTAAAAAGAGGAATAAAAAAATCATGTTTTGGAAATTTATTTTAATACCTAAATTAAAAAATGAGGTAAATTCCAACCTTTAAGGACACCAATTTTCTTTGTGAATGAATAACATATTGTAAATAAATAAATGTTCTTATTTAAAATACAGGGGTCATAGTATACATACTATGTTAAATTCCCGCAGAGGCAGGCAGATTTTTATTAAAGGCCAGTTATTTCCTGGATTCAGGATGTGCATCCTGATAAAGTTCCTTGGCCTTTAGAATTAAAATAGCCCACATCATCACATACTCTTCACCATGCTTAGAGATAGGCATGGTTTTTGGTCAGTTAGACTAATACCTGGTTTGATTTGCATTGAGAGATGATTTTATAGAAAGTATCATGCCTATCTCTAAGCATGGTGAAGGTATGTGATGATGTGGGGCTATTTTAATTCTAAAGGAAGCCAAGACTTTCAGGATGCATTTCTGAATCAGAAATAACAATATGTTTCCTGCCTCTATGGAAGTAACATTAGGGTATGTATGACCCTGTATTTAAATAAGAACATTGTTTATTTACAATTATTCATTCACAAAAGAAAATTCATGTCATAAGAATGGATTTTACCTCATTTTAATTTAGGTATTAAATAAATTTCCAAAACAGATTTTTCTTCCTTTTAGTTTAGCCAACACCTGTAAGATACCACAATGAGCACATCTCCTGACCTTCTCTTGCACTTCCTGTTCCTGGTGATATTACATTGACATTTGGCCCACTTGCACTTACTTTTGTGTACATGACTGTGGGTAAGAGTGCCGGTTAATAGCATTAAATATAAATTTAAATATCTGCTGTTGGGCCCCCACATAGAATGGCGATTGTTTTGCCCTTGAGCAAGGCATTTGTCACAGACAGCTGCATTTGGAGGGCATGACTAGCCAGACTGAGAGATTCTCCCTCAACCAGAGTGTGAGGAGACAGAGCCACTTCATTAAAAGGCCTGTCTCGGTAAACACCTACTGCCTCCAGGACTGACTGACTGACTGAGTGAAGCCATCTGCATGCAAGACACACACACACACACACACACACACACACACACACACACACACACACACACATGTCTCTCTGGCTATGGCTCTTATTTTATGAGCCTCTGTAAGACACGGCAGGAGGGGGAGGGGGAGCAAGATGCCATGAATAAAAATGTCATCCAATAAACATCACCGTCGGCTCTATAAGACTTTACAAGTGAGCACATAAGTCCATTTCTCACCGGGCATGTAAAGCTTTCCGTGAACACATGGAGAATAAGACTGACAGACAGAGAGCAAAAGAGTCCAAGATGGAGAGAGAAAGAACAGATTTTGTACACCTCCAGCTCAAATACTGCAATATAAACATCAGAAACATTGTTTATGCTCTGAGCCGTCAGCGCCTCGGATGCATTATGTTGCCTCAGAATTACTGTATGTTATGCAGTGTGGAAATATAAAAATAAAATGGTTGTGTTATGTTCAGTTTTATTAATCTCATTTGATATAAATGATTACGGATGATGTAGCTGCAGTAGTAATATTACATGGACATGTGAAATGGGTCTTCATATGTATAGGTCTGCGTTTGCAGCTGCTGTTGGATTTGTATTGATTACCTTTACAGTTTTAATTGTGTGTTTGCTAGCTGCAGCTTCCCTGTAGGATGCCGTGCATTGATCTGGTCTCTCTCAAGCGATAATATCTTTTGCGAGTTTCTGCTGAAAAATCAAAAGTTAACCATCTTCACAAACACCACGTCACAGCAATGTCCCTGCTCAGATTCATGCCGAGGACCGTCGTTGCATGTCCCTTGTCTCTACTTCCTGTCTGCGTTTTCACTGTAAGAAATACAAAATATTTTTAAAGCTATTTTTCCATTTAGACTTTAAGCTTGTGGGGATAACCCCTATTGTAAATGTAGCCTATACTTCAACGATTTCAAAACGCATCCAAAGACTTGTGACACCTCCGACACCATCCACCTCCTTACAAACCTTAAAGTTCAACTTCAAGTTCAAGAATCATTGATTGACATGAAATTAAAGAAATAATCAGACACATATTTGAGCCATACAGTAGCTCTGTCCGTCTATCTGTTCTCCATGTGTCCAGCGCTTTAGACACACCATTTGACCAAGATGTCTGTGAGAGATTCGAGAGAGAGAAAAACAAATTTCACACGTCCAGCTCATGAAGGGTCTCTTTGAAAACCTCCACCTAACAAGCTGTCTGTCTGCATGCTAACACCGTTAGCCAGGAGGACCAATCAGCAGTCAACAGAGGAATTCCTTGAGCCTGAGACAAGCTGACTGTCTGAACTTAAGTCCAAACCTGCTGAGGAAGGTTCTCACCATGTGGGAATACAATGACTATTTTTTTAATATTTTCCATATGTCTGGCTATTTCAGGTGGCTTGTTGTTTTTAAGGATCAGAATTTTTTTTTATTTCTTGTACTCCACTGTAGCATTAATTCCCATATTTTCATCGTTTTTCTGTGAAGCAATTTGAATTGCCTTGTTGCTGAAATATATATATTAAAATAAAGGTGCCTTGACTCGCCTTGCCACATGTATGTGGAATTTGCCTTGGTGAATGGTGCATACATAAAACAAATATTCTGAACATAGTCATCCTGAGAAATCCAGAGAGAGCTGTGTGGAGCTGATAGTTTATCAATGTTGAAAGCTTTATTGCAGAATAAATAATTTATTAGTAATGAATGTCCATTACATTCAAGCCATAGCAATACAAATTGCTACAAAGCTAATTAATAAGCTAATTATGTATATACACATAATAACTGTTGCATAATAAAAAAGGGGCAGATGTAGTCCAAGATGAAGGTTAGTGCAAGTGTAGTGACTAGGGGTGGGGGGGTCCAGGGCCTTGTTGGTGAGGCTGACTGCAGACTATTGCTGTAGGGAAGGGTCTCATTAGAAATGCATTCCACACATTCCTATATTAGAGCTTTTACTGCTGATCAGCAAGCTGCCATGCCAAAGGAATATTTTGATACTCTACCCAGCTTCCTTAAAGGAAAACTCTCTATTTTCTTGTCGGAGAGGTTAGAGGTCAGCTCTAACACAGAGACCCCAAAGCTGGTATGGATTTTCTGTCTTGCTCAAGGACAGCAGAGCTGATGTGGACACACTGTTTTCAGCTTTTATATACTCGCCAGCTGACTACAACAGGAAGAAGCTTATTATATCACATCAAATGTTATGTGTTATGTTTCACTTGTATAGCACTTATTGAAACAGTCACAAATGGCTTTCGGACAGTATGGTAATAATAAAAAACAAATGTGTAAACAAGGAGAATGTCGGATATGAAAATCATGGTAAAAAAATGCAAGCAAAACACTTAGCAACAGAGTGAAGACTGTAAAAAAACTGAATGCTGATTTATATGTTCTGCACAAGATGTACCAGTCTCAAAGGTCCCATGGCGTAAAATGTCCCTTTATGAGGTTTTTACACTATTAGAGGACCACTAAGGTCTATATAAAAGAGACTTCAGATACAGTATTAGGGACCACTAAGGTCTATTTAAAGACTTCAGATACTGATGAGCAGCATGGATGATCTGTTGGGAATCTTTGCAGTCTGATTTTAACCGTCCTGATGATATCAAACATGTCTCGTACTATGTGTGACCTGGTATGCAAAGTCCTAAACACATTCTGTAGTGTGTAGGAAAAGCTGTAAGTATACAGGGAAGTGAATTTCCCAGACAACAGTGATGTTACAGAAGTCAGCGTGACATTATCATGACTGAAAAAGTCTGTGCCTAAAATCTCAATGTTTCTTTTTTATTCTGTGGCTAAAACACATTTTTTCGGAAATACCCATTTAGGATACCATATCAGCTGCTACTTTAGTAATTTCCTACATTTCCCAGATTATCTTTCAACAACCCGTAAAGATGGACCCTGAACATGTCATCAGAATACAGCATAGAAAATTTGATTAGAAATATAGGAAATATTGGAGAGGATAGCACAACACTATGTTATTCTGCTATCACATTCATTTTTAGTTTCACTAGTTTTTATTTTTAACAAATTGTCTGAATACAATACATATTTTCTATATTTTACACTTTTTTAAAACCAATTGCAGTGCTGGTTCAGAATTTTGGACACCAATCCCTAAATCTGATTTCTTTCTTCTTCTTCTTTTTTCTTTTTTCTCAACACATAGACATAGAGACGGGCTGTCCAATTTATTCAACCTAATCGTGATGAAATGATTTTGGCTCCTGAAGATCACAAAAACGATTAGTTGCACGTTGTGCATGTGAACTCTTCCTTGGTCTTGTGTTCTGAATTAAAAAAAAAAAGTTCAAACAGGAAAAGTATGAATGGAGATTTCATAGTTCAAAGTATGTTCTCTGTTGGTTTGTTGACCTCTTTCACTGTTTTTTTAAGTTCAATAAATCTTCATTAACATCTTTTCAAAAGTTAAATAATCCGGATTTCAATATTGACCAAGATAATCTGGATTTTTTTCCATAATCTAGCAGCCCTAGCATGCAAAAGATTATGCACATCAGGTCATTTTTCCCTTCAGATGTACACTAGTGGATATATGGAACCAAATATGTGGTTGGATATCTTACTTGTGGGAAAAGAAATATTTTCTCAGAATTTGCACACAAACTTACACACATGTTCCCTACACTCTGATCTATAGATCTTGTTCTATCCGATTAAATGTACCTCAGATAATATGACTTTAGATATTGATCTTTTCACCGTGCAAGAGAAGGTCAATGAGCAGATGTTGCCTTTGAATAATTCACTGTACAGCTGCTATATCTGAGAATCTTCTTCACTGTGGAATGCTCAGATTTGCTGCTGCAACGTGGAACTCTTCCATCGTTCACTCGAGACAGCTGTCTGGATTTAGAGTCCCACAGCAGCATATGAGGACGAGAAGACAAAACACTGCAAACAAAGCCGGTCAGCTGACCGGATTGGTATTTGGAGAAACGCCTCAAATCAGTCGAAATCCGGAAGCACTCATTGTCCAAAACATGTCTGAAAGAAAAAGATAAAATATAGTTTGTTGTGGTTTCACAGTTTGGGTGTGTCTACTATCCCTCTATTGGCGTTATGTCCCAGAATAGATATAAACAGTTATTGTATGTTATTAGCGTTCAAGAATTCAAAGTAATCAATACTGATGCAGTAGCAGCCCAAGTATCCTAATTCTGATCTTCTTGTATGGGTCGAGCTCCAAAATGTTTGATTTTACACTTCCCATAATGCAACTTGATAATGCCTTGCGTTAGACCCTCTGTCTCCAGCCTGTAACACCGGCTTTCTGGCTTTCTGCTGACCCTTTCTTTTGTGAAATCAGGGGAATGACTCAATAAAATGCAGAGTTTTTGGACGTATAAATTAGGCTTCGACGCAACAATTACTCACACATATGTTCAACAGCTGTGTGCATTCTTGCAAAGACGCATAAAAAAAACTCTAGGAGGAAAACCAGTGCCCAATAATCCGTAACATTGATGTTAAAAACAGAGCTAATGGGCACTTGGGTAGCTCACCTGGTAAAACATAGAGGTTTGCTTCTCGATGCAGCAGCCGCCGGTTCGACTCCGACTTGCGGCCCTTTGTTGCACATCATTCCCCTTCTCTTTCCCCATTCATGTCTTCAGCTGTTCTATAAATAAAGGCCTAAAATGCCAAAAAAAATCATCCAAAGGTGAGCCCATCTTATTTATCACTTTGTTTTTTTCAACAACCTAAACTTCTATCTCCTCTCTCCTCTTTTAGGTACGACTACGTGGAGGTTTACAACGGAGGGGACCAGAATTTTCCCATGCTGGGAAAGTTTTGCGGGAAGATCGCACCGTCTCCGATCATCTCCAGCGGCAGCCAGCTCCTCATCAAGTTTGTCTCTGACTACGAAACACACGGGGCGGGATTCTCTGTGCGCTACGAGGTCTTCAAGACAGGTGTGTGGTCTGTGGTTTCGTGATGTCACTGCTCAGTGTCCTTGTTTGTCGCTGCTTGTATTAGACAGCAGCATTAGCTGAAAAGCCTAAGCTTGAACAGCAGTTACTCTGCTGTTTTCTACACACTCCGCTGAATGGGATGAATCGCCTCATGGGAAGCAGCCAATTTAAATTCAATTGTAGTGTAGCCAGGTTTCTACAGGTTTGTTCTGTAGCTTTTGGATCAATGGCATGCATCGACTTTCTACAATGAAAAATAATCAGCAGTAAATACCTTTTTTTAAAGACATTTCACCTATTTTAGGAGGCCGGTAACAAATCAAATTGACTAAAGTTTGAATAATGCTGTCTTCTTAAAGGGAAATCGGGTGACATACAACCTGGTTTTCATCACTAAAAAGATGTCTGACGGGTAAGATGATCATAAAATTATGTCTATAGATATATGGAATCTTACAGCGCTTTCACAACTGCCTTGTTAAAGTCGGTTGAATCGAACTAGAGTTGGTTTGCCCCGCTGGTGCGGTTCATTTGGGCAGGGGAGAACGCATGATTCGCACTCGGGTGCTCACCAATAGTGGACCGAACAAACCTACCGAGACCTACTTGAAGAGGTGGTCTCGACTGACCTTTGTCGATCAAAGAAACAGCCAGATTCAGCAACTGTATCGCCTATTTCTCGCTTAAATGTTTTCAGAAACACTTTTCGGTGAACTATTTTTGTAAAATTCGAGATCATATTTCGAACGAGCCACCATTCTGTGCCATTCATGCTGTGCACCACCTGGGTGGTGCACAGCAGCCTTACGACACCGGACACTCATCACACATGAGTAGGTTTGGGCATCGAGAACCGATTCCAGTAGAATTGTTTCTTTATTGGAATCGTTTGGAATCGTTTAGAGGATTTGGTTTCAAATCCGGTCATCGCTTCCCAATTTAATATGCACAAGTTTTGGTTTCCGTAGCGGCCAGGCGCTTGTTGTGTTGCAGCCTTGGAGCGCAGTAAGCAGCGCTCTAGTGGGTCTAGTGGGTTGTTAAACAACCTGAGCTGAACCTCTGGTACACTGATCTCTAAGCCTGAATGCTAAATAAGCTCAAAGGCCCAGAATGCCATTGGAGGAACAGAGAGTCCCATCAGGAGCAGGATGCAAGCAGGATGGACCTACATAAACACTGCCTGTCATGGAAGGAGCCTCGCTCCCGTGTCCTACATTTGTATTTTCTCTTCTCTCTTGGGTCCACTTGAGTATGTGACAAACGGCGAGTCCCCTGTGACCACTTCAGTTTCCACCAATAGGGACGAGAGATAAATCAGATGAAAAGGGAACACGCAATACTGTGAGGATTTGTCTGCTTTTTTTAATTTGTTTGCACCCCTGAGACCAATAACCATTCACAGAATCACAGGATCCAGGAATAGGAATCCCCAGGTGGACTAATGTTGAAAGCATTGTAAGATGAAAAATGGATGGGCAAGTGCTTTTTTATGTATTTAAATGAGCAGTAAGACAGTGATCTGAGTTGGGTTAGGGACCTAATTCACACTGGAGCTTCTTTAGGCTCTGCACAGCAGAACACATGTTCTCTAAACTACAGACTGATACACCTTTCAGATCTAAATCTCGTCTTTCAGCTCAGGGTGCAAAGTGGAGCCTTGACTGATAATGACACCGGGTTATTAGAAAGTCAGTGAATAGTCAGAAAATAAATAAAACGGTAGTGAACGGGAGGAGCCCCCCCCCCCAAAAAAAAGCTACAGACTCAGATATTGGCACATACTACAGAAAGCTCATTGTGGAACTGGCTCTAGTGGCTGGAATTCTGCACCAAGGCTGAATTTTGGGAAAGAGACCTCAGATACAGTATTAGGGGACCACTAAGGTCTATATAAAAGAGACTTCAGATACAGTATTAGGGGACCACTAAGGTCTATATAAAAGAGACTTCAGATACAGTATTAGGGACCACTAAGGTCTATATAAAAGAGACTTCAGATACAGTATTAGGGGACCACTAAGGTCTATATAAAAGAGACTTCAGATACAGTACTAAGGGACCACTAAGGTCTATATAAAAGCATCCAAAGAGCACCATGTCATGGGACCTTTAAAAGTAGGTCACCTAGTATTATCAGCTCATGAAAAGAGCATTGGTCCTGAATTTTCTTCCAGCTGGGATTTTTAAAGATATAGCTTCCACATAGATGTGTGATGATTTGTTGTTGAGCTTTGATCACTGGTATAATGACAGATAATAATGCATATTAATGTCTGGGTCACCGTGCTCTTTCCTTTCAGAAAAGTTCCCACTTTATATCTTTTTATTATGAAACTGACATCTATGATGGTGGTGGAAGTTTGCAGAGTCTAATATGACAGGGATGAACCACCAGTTTAGACATGTACATGGAATTTAAAGGGTCAGTTCTTCCACCTCCAGTTCCTCTAGTGCTATCACACCAAGCAGGACAAATAAAACCAAAGTTATCTACAAAGATCGAGTCAAGTAAGAAAATGTTATTCCAATGTGAGTGAACCAACCCTCCTCCGTGATGTTTAAGGGTCAGAGTTCATGTTTGACTTTGGAAACAGCAGTTTAGAAAACAGTCTCACCCCAAGGTCCATGTAGTAGCCTTTGTGCACTGTTTGCTAGAGATTTAACTCAGCCCTCTACTGATGAGGATCATGTGTTATGCTCAGAAGCTACCACATGGACCTTGTGGTCCAACTGTTTGACCATTTGAAAGCTGAGAATTTGCTCTGAGTGGACCACTCTCTTGTTTCACTGTAGATCAGTTAGCGGATGAAAAAAATGAATGAGTTTGATTCCCTCATGTTGGCTCAGGTCTGCTGGTCTGAACCTGCAGGGTGCATGTCACATATCAGGTGTGTGTGTGTGTGTGGGGGGGTCTCCATGCTGCTACTACTGTCTCTCCTTGTGCTTGTCACAACTGTTTTCCTGTTGTTGTTGAGCACGTCTGGCCGTTGTCTGCTCTCTACTGTTTAGCTCCAGGACAGACACTTCAGTGCGTGTGTGTATGTGTGTGTGTGTGTGTTTATATATGTGCGTGCGTGCGTGCGTGCGTGCGTGCGTGCGTGCGTGCGTGCGTGCGTGCGTGCGTGCGTGCGTGCGTGTGCAGCAGACAGGTGCACTGGACCCCAGGCTCATTTAGCTAATAGGCTGTTTGTCCTTGGAGGCAGCAGGGGTGACCCGCAGATGAGATGGATGCTCTGGCACAGAAGAGGGGCTTCAAAACTAGGACAGCCAGTGTGTGTGTGTGTGTGTGGGGGGGAGTGTTGGCCTCAATATGGGTCCTCTACCCTCTAACAAGTTAAAAACAGCACTTGTACTCACTCAGGTAATCCCCTTGCTATGTTGCTGCCTTCCTTCTCGCCACATTTAAAAGCCATTAGAATCGGAGCAGCGTATTGAAAGCTGCTGCTTTACTCTGATCAGGCTTCTCTTTGTCTCTCTCTCTGCCTGCTGTTGTCCTCTGCTCTCACAATATGTTTTAACATCTACAATAGTGAAATATAGTAATCTTGAAAGTATCAGAGGATCTCATTTGGATAATATATATATATAAAAAAAGAATCCTAAATCCTAAAAGTCTTGTTACAATCAAGAATGCTCATGTCCATTTTATAGATTTTTGCTATGGAACATGGCTTAAAAACAAACATGGTTTGACTTTTCCAAAAAGAGACCAAGGCATTCCTGTGTGACCAACTCAAAGTGCAACTGGTTCTGTCTGACAGGGCCATGGCAACAACAATGCTGCCTTGTGATATGACTCATGGATAAGGCAAATACCAGATCCAGAGTGAAGGAACAAAAATCGTTGCATTATGAAACAAAATCATTCAGCTCCAGGCACAAACATTCACAAGCACTCATTGGCCATATATATATATATATATATATATATTATCGAAATGAGATCCTCTGATCTCATTTGATTGTTTTTGTTCATTGTTCATATGTCATTTATAAGTTTGCATATAACAAAACAAAACACTTAATATAATAAAAGTAAAGTAATTATGATCTTGAGGGGGGGGGACATGACTTGTATCAATAAAGAAACAAAAAGCAATCAGGCAATTTGTAACACAGTCACCAACATTTCAACAGTGGTTTCTTTATTTTTTTAGTTAATATAGCCTATAAATGGTCATACGTACATTACAGCAAATACATATTATATTAAATTGCAGAGGATAGACTCAATAAAATTAAATATATAACTTAACTCCATTCTAACATGGAAGACAGAGACACAACTTTCACAGAGACACAGTTGTCATACTCTGTAACCATGTGTGGTCGGTACCATCGACTGTCGGGGGGGGCCCTCTGCCTTCATTCTGGCCGATCTGACATGCTCGGGTCAGAAGGCGGGCACTGCCAGGTGTCAGACTCAAATAACCAATCTGATTGGTGGAGAGCTAACCCGGAAATGAGGAGCGGGATGAGCGTGACTAGAGTCTCTTAAAATCTGCACGGTCGATTTCTCCTTAAAAGGTTTTCAGGAAAACGTTTCGGTGAATTATTTTAGTAAAATATGAGATTATATTCTGAACAAGCCGCCATGACAGTCTGGGTTCGAATTTCCGGAGAAACCAGACCCACGTGACGCGTTCGTCCAATCAGCTGCCGGTTTTCATTTTTGGGCGACAAAACAAATTAGCGCCGCCTGCTGTTATGGAGACGTATTGCGTCTCATCGCTTTGGTGTGTTGAGAGGAACTTTTTGGACCAACTCGGGGAGACTGATCAGTCCGACTGCCTTTCCTGTCGAGGGTCGGCCGTCCGGTCGTAGCTGAGGAGTTAGAGTCAGACACACAATGGAAGATGTTTTTAAGGCTTGTTCTGACTTTAGAGGCAATATCATAAAGTCTTGTTTTTACCTCTCCTCCCTTGTTTTGGTCTCTCTCCTCGTCGTCTGTCATTATGATGACAAAACCCCAGAACACAGCCACAAAAAGCTGTAGCCCTCGCTCAGATGACAAGTTGTATTTGGCCTTATAGATTGTGCAATAGTGAGTAGATCTTTGGACTAATTTGCGTCGGGCTGTAAAGCTCTGGCACAACCGCCTCTCATAACCATAACCATAACTCCACCCTCTGCTAACCACAGAACATTTATAGATGATAGCCACGTGAGCTCTCTTCAGCGTCCTGGAACTATATTTGCACCAACTCTATCGTTTTATTGCAGGTTTTTAAACCAAAAACACATGTCTCAGTGGTGAAGTTGAAAAGAGGGGGGGGATTGACAGAGAATGAGAGATGAGAGCCATGTAACATGCTGTTTGAGTAAAGTATACATTGCGATAGTGATGTGACATAATAACAGATACGCTGAGCACACAATAGGGTGTGTATGCGCTGTCTTTGAACACTTTTAAATATGCGAACACAGTCACATATTGGCTCGCTTGATGATTTTTGAGGGGCAACTTTGTCATTTTGGGACATTTAAACAGAGAGAATTTTTATTTTTTTGGGCATTGTTTGTAGCTTCTTTTTATTTTTTTGCCATTCATTTATATAGCACTTTGCAGCAACCAGAGGTATCCAAAGTGCTTCACATCAAAAGTAAGAATAACACAACATATCGTGCTATAAAAAGAATGAAATGTAGAAAACCATAAAATCAGAAAAGGTTACATAGAAACAGGAGAGAGAAATTGTCGCACAATAGGTATAAGAAGCCATTCTAAACAGATATGGTTTGAGTTTGGACCTAAAAGAGGTACCTCTGTAATCGTTCAAATATCAGGGGTAACTTGTTCCAGAGTCTCGGGAAGCAACTGCAAAAGCCTGATCACCCCATTTTGTGTCATTGACGTGGGTGTTTCAAAGGGTTGGGAACAAAAAATGAATTAATAAACTAACAAATGGGGGCAATAGGGCAGCAACTCCCATGTTCTGCTAGTTTAAATTGCTGTTTTTGTCAAAGGAGTCTTGTGGTTTCAGTACTCCATCGCAAAGGGCTGTTTGAGGGCAAGGTACATAGTTGAAAATATACAACATCTAAATATAGCATCCACTTAAACTGCTGCCCCCCCGTCCACAGCAGGACATTGCTTAGCTTCTGTGTCGGTACTCCTGCCTGCTTCTCCAAAAATGGGGGCGTGTCAACCCCCATCTACTGTAGCTAACACACTGACTATGGAGAAGTAGCTCATAAAATGAAATAAAAGGTGTGGTATTAGTTTTTTTATTTATTTTCCAGACATTTTATGACCTTTCAAGGATATTTCTGCCCTGAAATCCCATTACTGTCATTTCTGACCTTGATAGAAATATAGCAGCAGAGATCTCTCACAAGGGTTAGATTTACTCAACCCATCTGCACATTTGACACACACACACACTTACACACGCAAACACTGGAAAGTGTGCCAGCTGAGCAGGATGGAAGCCTGCCTCATCCCTTACACGTCATTCATCATGTCGCCCTTTTAATGACACCACCTGTGTCAACAGCAAGGGCTCCAGTGGAGTGTGTGTGTCTGTATGAGGATTCATGTTTACAGGCATGCTCAGCAAACATGCAGGTCACATCTGGCCTGGCAACATAAGAACCCCCAACACACACCCACACCCACACACACCCCTCGTGCCTCTAAGGGACGCTTGACCCTCGTCCAGGCCTCGTGTCGTCTTTCACCCACAGAGATCAAGTCACCGTCTTGCAACCTCGCTGTTGTCACTTTACGACAAGGGAGGCGTGACCTGCCAGCCGCCAGTTGACGGATGCGAGCCGACGCAGAGATTTTCCACGAGCGGTATCAGCAGTGTGGATGTGAGTGAAGAGAAAACAGATTGTGTACAAAAAACAGCTGCTGTGTTCCCCCGTCGCATCAAGACACCCTTATGTCATATGTTACCGCTTAGTGGATTTGTATTTTAGTTATGTGTTGAAAAGCCTTTATTTCATTATCCTACAGTCCAGAGGAGCATGTGATGCTTACCAGGAATTATGTGCGTGGGTAGAACTCTGTTTTGTGCTGTATTAGTGAAACAAATCATTGCACAATGCTTTCTGTGCCTGTCTGTAACATCATGAGCAAAGTCCCAACAGTATACACTCTTAGCATCACAAGCTACATGGCACCCTTGCAAACATGCATGCTTTATACAGTAAAATGTTGCCGATTTATGCATGGAAATAAATAGAAATGTGGCTCTAAAACAAAAAGATCAACACGTTGACTTATTTTAATGTCACATACACCATGTTGCAAATGCATTGAAAGTAAACAGAGCAAAGAAAATAGAAGTGAAGACAAGAAGTAGAGCTGGCAGAGACACAACATTAATTTAATGAAAAGGTGATCAAACTACGTGGAAACATACCAGGAAAGGATTTAAGTCTTTATTTATTCAGGAAATGATTTTACAGGATTACACAATGCCTTGATCATAATGTAGTGCAATACCATCGCACTACAACAACAATGGTGGGATGAATTATGATAAATGAGCTAGGTAAACACAACACAGCTGAAAGTGTTAAGATGCATGAATGAAAGTGTCGGATAATTAAACATCATCGTCCAAGGGTTAAAAATAACAGCAGTAGCAGCAGTTTGTGGGGATTTTCTTTGTGGGTTACACAGAGATACTGTATATGGTTACAAATGACTATAAGTGCTGTACATATAAAAAAATAGATCTTTTTTAGAAACGCAGCAAGAAAAGAATCAGAGCATTACAGTAAAATCCCTCAAAGATAATATTAAAAGCATACACAATACACAAAGCATGTGTGTATTAACCTAAGAGGGACAAAGTGAATCCACAAAGTCGAGAACAACGCTGACTTGAAAACAGATTAAAAGGTTGGGGTTGAATGATTATGTAGGGTAGCGTGTGGGCCCATTTGGATGTGTCTAATGAGCTAATAGGGTGGTATTTGTCCATCTGTGTGTGTGTGTGTGTATGTGTGTGTGTGTGTGTGTGTGTGTGTGTGTGTGTGTGTGTGTGTGTGTGTGTGTGTGTGTGTGTCTGTTTGTGTCTGTGTAAACAGCCTCTCAGTGTCTGGGACTGTCCCCCAGTCACAACACAGACACAGACGGCTCCGACATGAGGACGGGACCACGTGCGTCTGATTGGACGGAGGTGACATGAGTTTTGTCAATAAAACATAGGTTATTTGTGAAGAAAACTACAACTTCTCTAGTCTGTTACTGGCTCTTAGAGGCTGAATTCTCCTCGTTGTCCTATTTTTAATGAAAATTAGTCACTTTATCTGGTTCCAATGAAGGGTTGTTTCTTATTTCATGTGCCATGTGTTTCTTTTAAAACATTGTTAAAAGAGAAAATCCTTTCTCATTAAAGGCTGTGTTATGGTTGTGCGGAGGCTCAACGTAGAGCTTTCACTGTAGCCTATGTAAGTGGCCTAGTATTTATGTTTGTGCGCTGGTGTGTGCGTCGAGCCAGCATACGTGTGTGTGTGTGTATGTGTGTGTGTGTGTGTGGGGAGTGTGTGGTAGAGCGAAGGAGAAGTAAGAGAGTGACGGCAATTAGCTTTGGAGCGAGTACCGACTCTAGAGTCACAATGAGAGAAACAAAGTGTCTCCCCTGTGTTTTCTGACCAAGGTGACCCTTAGTGGTGACTGACCAAGACTAAAAGAGACTTCAGATACAGTATTAGGGGACCACTAAGGTCTATATAAAAGAGACTTCAGATACAGTATTAGGGGACCACTAAGGTCTATATAAAAGAGACTTCAGATACAGTATTAGGGGACCACTAAGGTCTATATAAAAGAGACTTCAGATACATTATTAGGGGACCACTGAGGTCTATATTAAAGAGACTTCAGATACAGTATTAGGGACCACTAAGGTCTATATAAAAAGAGACTTCAGATACAGTATTAGGGGACCACTAAGGTCTATATTAAAGAGACTTCAGATACAGTATTAGGGACCACTAAGGTCTATATAAAAGCATCCAAAAAGCAGCATGTCATGGGATCTTTAAGGAGAAAATATAGTTTGATAGTTTCATTCCATTTAAGTCGCAGCTGTAAAAGTGTGTTAGGCCGCCTTTCAGGGTGTTTCAGTTCATATGTGCATTTGCAAAATGTCTATATCCTCATTTTTGCAGAAGAAAAAACAACAAGGTCAAAAATATAAAATACTGACTAAATGGTAAATTGTATCAGTCCAAACAGGCACAAAGGTTTCTTTCATTGATATTCTGGCAGATTTCAAAGACCTGATGCACGAAGCAGCTATGAATAAGTCAGTGTCTCAGCTTTCAGTACTACAAATGGATTATTTTGCAAAAAAATACTGAAAGCCATATTTGAAGTGAAAGAGATGTCTGAACACCGACCCCTGAGAGTTCACACGTCTGCCTGAGCGAGAAAATAGTCCCTCTGTCCAAACACGTCCTGGCACTTTAAAGACTCATCCGTGTCTTCTTCTCCCCTCGCAGGCCCAGAATGTTCCAGGAACTTCACAGCTCCCAGAGGTGTCGTCAAGACGCCGGGTTTCCCTGAGAAGTACCCCAACAACCTGGACTGCACCTTCATGATCTTCGCCCCCAAGATGTCTGAGATTGTGGTGGAGTTCGACAGCTTCGACATGGAGCCCGACACCACGCCGCCGCCGGGCGCCCTCTGCCGATACGACTGGCTGGAGATCTGGGACGGCTTCCCTGCAGGTGAGCAGAGGGTTTGGCTCAGGCTGGGGTGGATGAGAAAAATGGAGGAAATGTTGGTTAAAACGGGAGCTCAAGCTGTGTAATAAACTAAATATTTCTAGGGAAGCCTTGAAGAAATATGAGTATAAAGCTGGAATCAACTTGCATTTAAACAAGAAATACAGAAATACAATGCTACAACTTGGAATTGTTCATGTTTTCATTATTTTCACTCATTTCAACATCCCCATTTCCAAAACTAGGTCCAAAAAAGAAACTTTAATAAGAATTTTATGAACTATTAAGGCTATTTTTCCGCTTGAGACCCTGACAAAGAAATAAAGTATAATGGCTGCCTGTAGAACAATACAAAACCAGGTCAAAACAATCGATAAAGAAAATGTGCATACAGTAAGGGGTATTTTTGTCTGCTTAATTTCAATTTCTGAAGCATTTCATGAACTCTCTAGTTCTTTTTTTAGTTTGAGCCTCTGTCTCAGAACAAAAGATGCTAAAAATGGATTCCCTACCAAGATAGAGCAAAGAGATCAATTGAAAACTGTCAGACAGAACAGAGACGAAGGTGTAAGAATTGAAGGAGAAACAACAGGTGGAGGGTAAGGACACGGGAAAATGTAACACAGATGCAGGGGATAAATATGCCGAGCTGTGAAGCAGCAGAGAGAAGAGAAGGATGAGAAGTGCTCAACGAGGTTTCCCCCGGCAGATGTTGACAGAAAACAGACGTGTGGAGGTATAGGCGAGGAGGAGGGAGGAGAACAAAGGATGGATGGCTCCCCTGCAGGTTGGACCAGCTCGGACTGAGTGATGGAGGCGAAGGAGAATGTAGAGGCGAATAACAGATGAAGACATGAGGCGGATGTGTGCTGAAGGAGGAGAGGAGGTAGTCTTGCATTCCTCCTTCCTCCACAGCTCAGGGGAGGAAGGTCTGGCTAGTCACCACAGCATTCTGGGATGGGAGATAAACATTCTTTGGTTTATTGGCATTTCAATCACCAATCACAATCACCTTGGGCGGTGCTAAGCGCCGGACAGAGCCACGGTGCCTCTGCTAAATAACCTCAGGAAGGAAGTTGTTTTAACCATAGTCCTCAGATTGGACAGATAGTCTAGCTAGCTGTCTGGATTTACCCTGCAGAGATCTGAGGACCAGGTAACCATAGTCCTCAGATTGAACAGATAGTCTAGCTAGCTGTCTGGATTTACCCTGCAGAGATCTGAGGACCAGGTAACCATAGTCCTCAGAAATCCATCGCAGTTTAGAACGTAAAACACAAGGGATGGACATCTGGGACGGACATCTGGCCTAAAATGAGAGACATACGGCGGAACTTCCGTTCCACCAATCCCGGAAATTAAACGTGGTCAGTATAGTCTAGGCAGGAGGTGAAAGCGGAAAGGGATATGTTTTATTTTTGGGAGACAACTTTTCACATGTTGTGCATGTATTACCCGGATACATTGGCACTTTCAAAGCAACTTCATCCAATCATTTAAAATTCTTGTTTTTTGAGCCAGACCAAGTTCTGAATGACTTTAAAAGACCTTAATTTTCAAAATAAAACCAGCTCCCTTTGCAAATTAATGTTGAAATAGAAGATTTTCTACTAAACTTGACTTGCCTGTTAAACATTTAATTCTGAGCAGGCTCATTGGTTTCCTAAAAAACCTCAAATGTCTCTTAAAAAGTTCTTACTTACTCCTAAAATATACCAAATACTAAAGAAGATACCTTGCTAGTCATTGGTTTCTTGCTGCAGTTTCACAAAGTGGTTAATTATTTTTCAACTTGCGCATATTACAGTTTTTTACGATTGTTATGACAATTTTTTCAATACTTTTAACAATTTCCCTAAACTCTTAACGCACCAACACACCTAAAACACACAATTGGCAAAACTGTTAATTTCATGCTCAAATTCACACATCGTAAACTAAACTCCAAAACTAATTTTCAAAATACAATAATACTCTAACACAACACACTATGTCTAACAAAACACTGCAAATATGTTTCAAAATCAAACAATTATTCAAAACACTAACACATGTTCTCTTCCAACAGGAACATTTAGTCAATCATAACACAATGACAAAAAAACACTATCATCAGCTGAAATTACAGAAACTGCATTATTTTAGATGTGTCAGGTATGCCCTTATACAATAGACAGTATATTGTATTGATCATAGATTGTGTTTTGCACATGCATTTTGTTTCTTTTGTTGAAGAAATTAAATACAAAAAATGAATGACCATTTCAGAGTAGCTTTATAGAATGTACAGTTTATGAAAAAAGACGGATAGAATTGCTGCAGTAAAGACTTTATTTGCAGAAGGACATCACTGCAAGATATACAAACAGAAAGAACACCGGAATAATAATTTTAAAAAAGTAATCTTCTAATCTGCTCGGTCTTCTGCATTTGGCCACATGTTCTCATCCACATCACACCTGATAGCTTCTCTGGCAAGGCATCGTGGGAAGAATCTTTTGCATGCCTTATCCACCCCTGGCAGTGTTCAGCTGTGATGTCTTGGCATGCAGCATCCATTGCATCCAGGAGGAACATTTGGTCATGTGGACGATGGTCAAAAACCTTCCATATCCAGGCTGAGAAAACTCCTCAATGGGGTTGAGGAAAGGAGAGTAAGGGGCAAGGAAATGGGACAGCATCCTTGGATGGGCGTCAAACCAGGCTGTGATTGGACGGGAATAGTGGAATGCCACATTGTCCTATGTGATCATATATATTGGCAAGTGGTCTCCCACCTGCCCCCTTTCTACCTCTGGCACCAGTCTTTCGTGCAGGTCTTCTAAAAACAGAAGAAGGCGGTCGGTGTTTTAAGGGCCAATCCCACATTTATGCAGGAGTGCACCATTGTTGGAGATTGCGCACATGGTGATGTTGGCTCCAATAACTTCAATACTTCAATAAGCTGTTTCTCATTAGCAATGAAATAAAAACAGGGAATATATTTGTGTTTCAATTCAATATCAATAGTTGTTCACTTTGACTTTAGCCTGTAAGGTTAGGTTTAGAACATGGTGTTATCAGTTCTGACATACAGTGTTAAAGCATTGGTAAATTTGGCAGTAAAAATCTATTGTTTCGGTCTTGTTTGAGCTTGAGTGTAAAATGAGTTTAAGCATTTTAAATTTGTGTTAATTGTATGCATTATGTGTTAAAGCAACAAGAAATGTGTTAATAGTATAGCTCACACATGCGGATGTAGTGCTAACTGTGTTAAGAGTTTTGGAAAATTGTTAAAAGTATTGAAAAACTGTCATAGCAATCGTAAAAAACTGTAATGTTAAAAAACCTCATAACGTGAAATTTTCATGCCATGGGACCTTTAAACTCATTGAAAATATGTACTGAAGTAAAAGTGGAAGTAAGAGAAAAAAAAGAATACTCCAGTACAGAGTAAAGATACAGCCTTTTAGAAGAAACGCATCTGTGTGAAGGAGCAATAAAAGAACAACAAGAAGATCCAAAACTGCCCAATTAGGTGCTAAGACTAAGATGACAACACCAGCACCACTCTCATGTCTGTGCGGAAGCCACAGCCAGCAACCAGTTAGCTTAGTTTAGCATAAGACTTGAGATATTGCTATATATAGGCTGGCTCTGTCCAAAGGTTAAAACAAATTCAACCTTTAGTAGGGCCTTTACTTCAAAACCCACTAAATGTTACTATACAATCTTCATTGGTACGCCCACAGTTGATAATAATCATATATGGCTCAGCTGTTAATGTGATAAATTTAATCTTTTACTTGAGACTCATCCTCCTGTGCACACATAGAGGCTGGATGTACTGAGAGAGACTCCTTCACAGCTTGCTCAGTGTTCCCTCACCAACTACATTTGGAAAATCGGCTCTTCGGCGCATCCTGTTCCACTCTCTGTTCACGCTCATGTGGTTTGGACAGCGTTTTTCGGCTTCCATTGTTGTCTAATTAGCCGTACAGTGTGCAGATAATGGTGAGAGCTACATACCTTGGACAGGCCTGAGTAGCTTGCCAGGATGCCCACAATACCTGCTGCTGTGGCCAATGCATTGCTGGTTATTGCCAGGGAGGAGACTGGCATGGGAAAAACCTGAGGGACACAAAGACTGGCACAGGTATACAGACAGTGACACACACTTTAAAGCCGTGCCAGCATACGTAACATGCCAGGCTTTTCCTCTCGGGTGTGTGTGTGTGTGTGTGTGTGTGTGTGTGTGTGTGTGTGTGTGTGTGTGTGTGTGTGTGTGTGTGTGTGTGTGTGTGTGTGTGTGTGTGTGTGTGTGTGTGTGTGTGTGTGTGTGTGTGTGTGTGTGTGTGTGTGTGTGTGTGTCAGCGCAGATAACAAAGCATCTCTGCAGCAGGGTGAAGACCACGATGATAGTTTTTCATCACATCAAACACGTTTGCTATGTTAACACGGACACCAAATGTTCCCATCATGCACTTTTGTTGGTTTTTCTTTGAGAGCTGTAACTCTGTTCATCAAAAGGAAATGATTTGAATTTTTTCTGGTAAGATTTAATCAGTAAAACCAACATCTGTCACTCATAATATTTGGATTTATTCTTAAAAAATACGGAAATAAAAATAAATTTAATAATTTTGCGGCACTTATTTTGTTTTGGAATTCTATTTTTTACAGATTTGTTAACAAACAAATCATTAAAAAAATTTAAAAAATGGAAATGGAATGGATAAGCCTTATAAATCCTAAATGGAGAGTTTTAATGTGGTCAAACACAACATGTTGCATGAAGAAATTCAGATTATGATTTCACTAATTTGCTTTTTTCAAAGCTCCCAGCCACATTTCAGATAGTTTGCTCGGTACCAGATGTGCTTTAAAGCTCCTGGAAAAGTGCACACGTAAGTGAACACAGTAATAACAATTATTAGTCAAAAATCATTTTCATTTTCCATGTTTAGAAAGAACCTTGAGAAAGCTTTTTATCGTTATCTTACACCACTGCAGTAGGTGTCTAACAGCTAAATACTGGAATTGAATGAATGAATGAATGAATGAATGACTGAATGAATGAATGAATGAATGAATGAATGAATGAATGAATGAATTGGTCGTGACCAAAGGGTAGGGTCAGAAGCTTCAGCTTATATAAGCCCTCCCCTTCTCACATTTTTCAGAGTAACAAACAAATTGCCAAGGAAAAATATACTACACAAGAAAGATAAAAATAAATTATACAAAAAAACTAAAGAACATATACACTTACCCAGATAACTTTCTACATACATGCATACATACACTTACCTACATACAAACATACATACATACATGCATACATATATACACACACATACTGTACCCACATACATACATATATACATACATTCATATATACATACATACATACATACATAGTATGTATGTATGTATGTATGTATGTATTACATACATACATACATACATACATACATACATACATGCACACACACACTTACTGTACATACATACATATATTCAATTCAATTTTATTTATAGTATCAATTCATAACAAGTGTTAACTCAAGACACAGATAGAGTAGGTCTAGACCAGATAGAGTAGGTCTAGACCACACTCCATAATTTACAAGGACCCAACAGTTCTAGTAGTTCCCTCCAGAGCAAGCAACAGTGCGACAGTGGCGAGGAAAAACTTCCTTTTAGGTAGAAACCTCGGACAGACCCAGGCTCTTGGTAGGCGGTGTCTGACGACCGGTTGGGGTTAGAATGAAGAGTGGCAATAACAGTCACAAAAAATAATAGTTTGTAGTAGTTCATGGCATAGCAAGGCACAGCAGGACGTAGCAGGGCACAGCAGAGCGTAGCACGATGAACACTAACTAACAATATTCAGTTCTATGCCCTAACTAAAAGCTTTATCAAAGCATAACTAGGAGGGACAGGGTAAAGAGAGGAGCCTGGTCAGGCTAGAACTCTCCCCAACCAGATCGGGCTGTATGCCCTGCCTCCCTCTAGTTTTATTATATTATTGATTATATGATAGATAGATCTGACAACTATGACGAGAAGCAGGTGGGCCGGGTTAGGCGGACGCTGCAACCCCTCACTCCCTAACAATATTCAGTCCTATGCCATAACTAAAAGCTTTATCAAAGAGGCAAGTCTTAAGCCTCCTTTTAAATGTGGGGAGAGCCTGATAGCTGAACTCTCTGGCTCCCGTTCTACTTTTAGAGACTCTAGGAACCACAAGTAATCCTGCATTCTGGGAGCGCAGTGCTCTTGTAGGGTTGTAAGGTACTATGAGCTCTTTAAGATAAGATGGTGCCTGACCATGAAGAGCTTTGTAGGTAAGAAGAAGGATTTTAAATTCTATTCTGGATTTTACAGGAAGCCAATGCAGAGAAGCTAAAACAGGAGAGATGTGATCTCTTTTCCTGGTTCCTGTCAGAACACGTGCTGCAGCATTCTGGACCAGCTGAAGAGTCTTTATGGACTTTTTCGAGCAGCCTGATAATAAAGAATTGCAGTAATCCAGCCTAGAAGTAACAAATGCATGGACTAGTTTTTCTGCATCATTTTTAGACAGGATATTCTTGATTTTTGCAATATTACGTAGGTGAAAAAAGGCGATCCTTGAAATTTGCATTATGTGGGAATTAAAGGACATGTCCTGATCAAAGATAACTCCAAGATTCCTCACAGTGGTGCTGGAGGCCAGAGTGATGCCATCCAGAGTAACTATCTCTTTGGATAATGCGTCACAGAGGTGTTTGGGCCCCAGAGCAATAACTTCAGTTTTATCTGAGTTTAACATTAGAAAATTACAGCTCATCCAGGTTTTAATATCCTGAAGGCACATTTGAAGTTTAGCTAACTGATTAGTTTCATCCGGCTTGATCGATGGATATAATTGAGTATCATCTGCATAACAATGAAAGTTTATGGAGTGCTTCCTGATAATATTGCCTAAAGGAAGCATATATAAAGTGAACAGGATTGGACCGAGCACAGATCCTTGTGGGACTCCATGATTAACTTTGGCGTGCGCAGAGGATTCATCGTTAACATGAACAAACTGAGATCGATCTGATAAATAAGACTTAAACCAGCTTAGAGCAGTTCCTTTAATGCCAATAAAATGTTCCAATCTCTGTAATAAGATATGGTGGTCAATGGTATCAAATGCAGTACTAAGATCTAATAACACCAGTACAGAGATACGTCCTTTGTCTGATGCAATTAGGAGGTCATTAGTAATTTTTACAAGTGCTGTCTCTGTGCTATGAGGAACTCTAAATCCTGACTGAAAATCCTCAAATAAGCTGTTTGGCGACTGCTTTCTCAAGACTTTTAGAGAGAAATGGAAGATTAGATATAGGTCTATAGTTGGCTAAAACATCTGGATCAAGGTTGGGCTTTTTCAGAAGATACAGCTATTTAAAGTGCTGTGGTACATAGCCTGTTAATAAAGACAGATTGGTTATATCTAGTAGAGAAGTGTTGACTAAGGGTAAAACTTCTTTAAGTAGCCTAGTCGGGATGGGGTCTAAGAGGCAGGTTGATGGTTTAGCTGAAAAAATAATTGAATTAAATTGATAAAGATCAAGTGAAGCTAAGCAGTCTAAACATATATCTGGTTTTACAGCTGTTTCTAAGGTTCCTGAGTTTAGAGCTAAGTCAGATATATATAATATGATTATTATCAACATTCTCACAGAATAATAATTCTCAATGTCTATACTTACCTACTGTCCTTTCTTTGAACCCTTTTTTAAATTTAAAGATATTCCTACTATGTTTTTTGAATCTTCCTCTAATTACCCTTACAATAAACCATTGTCTTTTCTGTTCGCCCAGATGAGCTGGAAAGTTGTTTTTAAGAATTGTGGAAATACCATCACAGCTGCCGGGGGGGGGAGCTTGATCTTTGTACAGATCCTATTCTTTGAACAGAATAGGAAGTAACACAGGTCATTCTTCCCATTTAACCCTTGTGTTGTCTTCCAGTTGACCATGAAGGGGTTTTTTAAGATTATTTTTGGGGCATTTTCAGGCCTTTATTTGAACAGGGCAGCTTAGACTTGAAAAGGAGAGAGGGGGCTGGGCGCCCGCTGTACCAGAGAAGCTAACCAGGCGCCCTTGGAGCATTTTCTGACGTTTTAGTTTTTTGATCGATTTTTTCATGCTTTATATAACATTATATCACAAATGATGTATTATTTTGACTAATAGTGAAGATCAGCGGATGCTGAGTGGATCACAGACAGGTATCTATCAAAGTTGAGTCAGGACACTGCTTTGAAACCATTATACATGTTTTTTCAAGTGCTAAAAAATTGAATAAAACACCCAAAATGCAATGGAAGTAATCATATACTTTACCTGCAACATACATCGATGCAACTTATTTTTGGGCAATTTGGTTGAAACCCATATTTCTGATATAAAAAACTTAGGAAAAATTTGACCCGAGGACAACACAGGGGTTAATGAGTTCAAATGGAATAACTGTATTTCCATTTTTCTTCTAACTGCAGTTCTTCACTACTCTCACAGCATTGCTTCTGATAATCTGAGAACCTTCCATTATTAAAAAAATATGTTATATCATTGTTGCAATTAGATGTCAGTTATTCTATTCTAAGATGTGAATGTGTAAATTAGATACTAATTAAATAGATTTTTGCTCAAAGTGAAGAAACATTTCCCAGGACAGCGAAGGCAGAAAAGGACAAAGTGGATTAGAAAGTTGATGAGTGATGAAGCTGACATTCTCCCTTTTCTCCCCTGCTCCATCTCTCACTCTATTTGTCCCTTTGCTATCCCTCTTTCTCCTCTGGTCTCTCCACCGCCCCCCCACCCCTTCCCTCAGTGGGCCCCCACATCGGCCGCTACTGTGGCCAGACGTCCCCGGGCCGTGTGATCTCCTACACGGGCATCCTGTCCATGACCATCACCACTGACAACGCCATCGCCAGAGAGGGATTCTCCGCCAATTACACCATCCGCGAGAGGAGCCTCCCCCCAGGACACGAGGATGAGGGTGAGCAGCTGGAGTAGCCATGAGAAAGGGAGAGGTGGGGGGTGTGAAGGGAAGGCACGTGGTCTAGAATTATGGAGGGACCATAGATAAAGGATTTTTAAGGCCGATATTGCGACATATCAGCCGATATATATTTTATTTAAAAAATCCAGAAACGTCTAATAAAACATAAACAGAACATAATTATATGTAGTTATTTTGAGTTCTCATTAAAATAATAAGATAATAATTTGTTTTATTATCACAACAGAACATCAAAAAATATTAAAGTTCTGATAAATAAAACGTATAAAAATACAAACTTAAGATATGAAACTTAAAGTCCTTTGAACACAAAACAATAATCAGAGTGTTGCCAACAGGGACGTTGTAGAGCGTCCTCTGGTGGACAGACTATACAACGCCATCATTAACAGGGACGTTGTAGAGCGTCCTCTGGTGGACAGACTATGCAACGCCATCACTAACAGGGACGTTGTAGAGCGTCCTCTGGTGGACAGACTATGCAACACCATCACTAACAGGGACGTTGTAGAGCGTCCTCTGGTGGACAGACTATGCAACGCCATCACTAACAGGGACGTCGTAGAGCGTCCTCTGGTGGACAGACTATGCAACGCCATCACTAACAGGGACGTTATAGAGCGTCCTCTGGTGGACAGACTATACAACGCCATCACTAACAGGGACGTTGTAGAGCGTCCTCTGGTGGACAGAGTATGCAACGCCATCACTAACAGGGACGTTATAGAGCGTCCTCTGGTGGACAGACTATGCAACGCCATCACTAACAGGGACGTTATAGAGCGTCCTCTGGTGGACAGACTATACAACGCCATCACTAACAGGGACGTTGTAGAGCGTCCTCTGGTGGACAGACTATGTAACACCATCACTAACAGGGACGTTGTAGAGCGTCCTCTGGTGGACAGACTATGTAACACCATCACTAACAGGGACGTTGTAGAGCGTCCTCTGGTGGACAGACTATGTAACACCATCACTAACAGGGACGTTGTAGAGCGTCCTCTGGTGGACAGACTATGCAACGTCAACACTCATAACATGGTTGACCGTCTGTTTTTATTTCAGTTTTTTAAATATTTAT
>JABXJD010002836.1:0-7500 GCA_013375575.1 Percina caprodes | reverse complement strand
GAGCCACTGGGCATGGAGTCGGGGGAAATTTTCTCAGAGCAGATCACCGCCTCCTCCCAGTATAACTCCAACTGGTCCCCTGAACGCTCACGCCTCAACTACCAGGAGAACGGCTGGACGCCCTCTGATGACACCGTCAGGGAGTGGATTCAGGTCAGTAATGTTTGGTGACGTTAGAAGTCAAGGGATCACATTTTGGGGACATTTTTCTTGTGACTGAAATTACATCACACTGGTCTTCATTGTAGAGTCTGATCTCCAAATGTACGGTTGCTCCTTCATGGAGAAACCGTGTTCCCTGAGTTTGAACTTGGATGTACCGCTGAGATCTTGCTCACATCTGGTCTGAATATTGTTCACTCATTTGTAACACTTTTTCTCTGCACGTTATACGGACACAAAAAGAACAGAAAATAAGACAGCATGCATTATTTATTAAAGTTCGCCTCCCCAGCACAGTTGACATGTCTTGTCTTCATTGTGAAATCTGACGCAGCAGCCTGCAATCACTGAATGTGGAAATAGAGCAGGCCAGTGTTTCCAACTAGAAAGCACTTTCAGTGTTTAGTTGGCTAAACTAACTGCTGTGCAGGTTTAAGAAGGAAGAAGTGCAGTCATGTTGGCGTCTGTACACACATCAGGGACACAAACCATTCTGTTTCAAGCTGCATTTAAAGGTCCCGTATAAAGTATAAAGCAGGTAGAGGTGCTATATAAATACTGTGACGGTATCAAAACACTCAATTCACAATTTTTTTGAAGAGACAGGCGCTGCAACGGAGCGTTTCAGACAGAGGGTTAATACAGGTATTTTCAGACTTGCAGTATGCAAAAAATAATATGTTTTTCTAACATTAAAGCATGTAAACTTGTTCTAGTAGAAACCCAAAATACAAATATGAATCTGAAAATGAGCATGATATGGGACCTTTAAATCAAACACATTTCATTCTTTGTATTTGAACTATGGAGCTTTCTCTAATTTTGTTAGGTAGAATACAATGCAATTTAAAGCTGCACTCAGACACCCAACATGCATTTCTATTATCTTGTTAGGATAATTAATGGACAGAATCACTAGTCTGGCTATCACCAGACCAATAGCTCAGAGACTGAGCATTGGTCTGGGGGGTCTGCTCTGTGTTTTCTCTGGACCAGAGGCGTGACCACAGGCATAGTTAACATGACTAAGTACACAATTGGATAGTCCTTCAACCAATCAGAGCAAAGATCCGGGTGACGTAGAAACGACAGCGGCATCAACGGGTGGCTGCGCTTCGATGGCGTTCGGTGGTCGCTATGTTGAATGTAAACAAGAAGCTGATTGGTCACTTCTCTATCGTCATTGTGTTAAACCAGCCAATAGCACGCCAGGTAGATAAGTTTGTGATTGGGAGGGGGGGCTTACCCAGTCTACAAAATCACTGGAGTTCTCTCAAAGTTGGTTTTTACTTGCAAGTAGAGTCAGTTTTATATTAATTCAGTGCAAGTACAGAACAATGACTGAAGAACAGGGTCTTTTGAAAGGAGCTGGGAGTCAAATTAGTCATTCGGTTCATGCCGTCAGTAGCTTTCCTTCTTATCTCTGGTCAGGCCCGCCATCTCCTCCACATTAAGCATTCTGCTCCCGGGATACATCCTGTGCTCTTTGCATGGTCACTCAGCTTTCACCATTAACACATGAAAGACAGAGATACTAAAACAGCAGTTTGGATGCAAATGGGTTAACAAAGAAACTGAAGCCAAGCCGTTCTAATCATAGTTTTTCTAACATATCTATCGTAAGGTTTATGACTATATAAATTTTGAAATGTCTAATAATTTGCTTTCAATATGCACATACAGTGCTTTGTAATTTTTCTTGTTAGATTTATAGCTTGAAACAAGTTTCAGGAGTTTTGCTTTTCAAACATTCAGTCAGACATACACTATGTTTTATTGTATGTGGTAGTTTAATTCTACAGTAAAAATGGAGATATGGTGTGATATTATATACAACTGATTGCATTATTTTTACAGCGTCAGAAGCTGAGATGGCAGTTAGCCTGTTAAGCTATGCTAGTTATCATTTAGCCAAACTAATTCAGCTTCATGATTAGAATTAGCTACTTCATCAGTTTGGCTGTGTTTTTTAAGCTTAGTTAACAAGATGGCAGTTCATTAAAATGGATGTTTTTCAGAGAGCGACAGAAAGAGCCACTGGTAAAAAAAAAAAAAAAGAGGAAGTATATTTAGTTTTAGCCTGTGGCTTTCTCTCCAGTTAGTTTCAGTGGCAGGGTGCAGTTACTATGATTTGTTCAGGTGTTTTTCATTTCTATAGCTTAATACATTTCATACGTTGTCAAAGGGAGCGTTGGGTCTTTACTCAGTTTGGAGCATCTAGGTCCAAGTTTTTTGTGGCAGAAATCTGTTTTGTATGAGAATAAGCAGCAATGACTCAGCTTTTCAACTGAGTAAAGGAAAACAATATGGTCTTCACGATAAGCTTGAAGTCTTTGGCACACATTAACAAAGTCAAACTGTTTTTCTAATCTTCCTTTTTTCCAGTGTTTGGCTAAAATTAAAGGAACCAGGAACTGACTTGTTTGTATCCCTCTTAAAATATCAGCCCTGACAGGACGACAGCTCACCAAAATGTATGGTACTTTTAGAGTTCTGGCTCATTTATAATTGGACTTTGTAAACAGCGAGCATGTGCTTTTCCTAATATGTTTTTTGGACCAAAGAAGATTAACTCTAGGTGATCTCGCCCCTGTCAAATAAGGTGCGGCTGGAGTCCAAGACTGTCCCATTGTGCAGGACAGGAACTCATAGAGGAAGACTCACAATGCCCCTCGCAGTAAGAATGGGCCCTCACTTCCTTCCTGTGGCGGTTAAAACAGGAAGTAGACATGAGGACGGCCTCTGTGCCGGATTAGTAGTAGTGTTTCTCTATTGTCTGTCTGGGGACTCCTTTTAGCTACCGGGCCACAGCTGAGCCCTCAGCGAGGTGATGATATGAAGCACTGTGTTTTTATAAAGGGTAAGAGGTTTATCTATAGAGAGAGGTTGTCCGATACACTTAAAATATGTAGTGTTATTTTACAAAAATTAATTTACCAATGATGCCTTCTGAATGTTGCATTATTTGTTAGAGTTAGAGTTCTGTCATTACACATTACACACAGGCCTGAACTACACACACATGCTCAGTACCTGCACTAATTATTATTATTATGCACTAATGGAGAGATGTCAAAATAGGGGGGCAGCACATGGATCGGTGCCTTGCTCAAGAGCACCTTGGCAGTGCCCAGGAGGTGAACTGGCACCTCTCCTGCTACCAGTCCTCCACCATACATCGTTGACTCACAGAGTCACGTTTCTGAGTCCCAGAGAGCTGGAAGGCTGACAGCTCATTCAGAATCAAGACCTTAACAGTAACAGGCACAGTAACATTAAACAAGGCGGACATTTTGGATGCAGTACTGTTCCAGAACTGACCAACGGGAGAGCACCCCCAGATCATGTGGAGATATGTGCTGTGTGCTTTTAAAGGGCAGTTAATAATTTCACACTGACTGTATACTAAAGGAAGTGACAACACTCCTCGTTCAGGTCACCCGGTTTGCACCAGCAAATTCTCAGTCCCACACTCTCTTTCCTGATGCCCAAGGCTGTGTGTGTGTGTGTGTGTGTGTGTGTGTGTGTGTGTGTGTGTGTTCTTGTTAAAGTAAAGCCCTGTGGCCAGTCTCTCCTGAAGAAACAGCAGACCATCCTCCTGCCACAGTGATTTATAGCCCCAGAACCTGTACAGTTGCTTGTCCCCCCGCTCCCCTCCGACTCTGTGAGGTATTTGAGTTATGACTAGTGGTTTTTGGGAAGAGAATTTTCCATTTTATTTGATTAAGCGTGGTGCGTGGTCAACTCTGCACAGCGTGGTTTGCCTTACGGCTTTCCATTTATCTTACCTGAAAGAAATTATGACTTTGTTAATTCTTACATGCACACCCACTCTGATGCAAACACTTCTATTATTCATTTAAAGGCATTCATATTTTATGGATACTATTTCAGGTTACTACATATAATTCTTTTGGGGTGAGGTTACCCGGTTGCAGTCTCAGATGGCGGCAAACAGTGAGCTCATTATTCAGCTTTCAGATATATCTGTAATCCTATTTTCCACTGTTGTGACTTATTTAACTGACTGATAAAAAAAAGAAAACTGTGTAACTGAAGAGTGCGTTTGCTCAGTTTGGATTTGTATTATGTATCAGTTGTCCCTTGATTGTTTTTGACATGCTCTATTGTATAATTCTATAACCTTGTAATGGTGGGCCATGATGGCAGGTCTCCCTCAAAATTCCCTCGAGATTTTAATCTCAAGGGACTTCCTGGTTAATTAAAAAAAATCATTTTAAAGAATGACAGAGGAATTAACAGTAATGTTCAAGAAGAAATGCTAAAATACCTCTCGCAATAAAATCACCGAAATAGAAAGTTGTACGTAGTAAAATGAGCCTTAAATGTAACCTTTAAAGGTAATTATAAAAGTACAAATCAACATGTTTCCTCATAAACTTACACAAAAAACATCTGTCTTCAAAAATGCTCAAAAGATCTGATCACATACAAAAACAGTACTTTTTTTTTTTAAATTACAAATATAAAAAATAAACGTCAAATGACTGGTTGTAACAGCTGTCAATCAAAAACCATAAAATGAATGTAAAACACCCTAATCAAATAAATATCAATAACAATACATTTACGGTCATATTCAGCAGAAAAACATTGTAATTTTACAGATCTGTTTTGGCATAATACTTAAAATAACAGTTGAGTTGTTCATTTAAAATGTCCATAATATTACAGACTTTTGTACCCAATGTAAAAAAAACTGAAAACTACTGTAACATTTTTTTGCAATTGTTTTTCCGTAAAATTAGGATTTTCAACGCCTCATTCGTCAAAAAAAAGCCATTAGATGCATCGTTACAAGTTGTTGTGAATTGACGTCTAATTGAATACCATGATGTAAGCCCAGGAAAGGCTTCCTTCCCCTCCTGGCTTCAGGTATTTATAGACGCCCTGCCGTTTGTCTTCAGCATCTCTTTGACGGCACCAGGAAGAGCTCAGCGATGTGCATCTGGAGAACACATTTGGGCCCCGTGTGAGCGGGGTTTGTTGTCGTAGTTGGAGCTCGGGGGGGACTGAAAGACAAAAGATCCTCCAGAGAGCGTTAAAATGGTCCTGCTATCCAGAGCAGACCTCTGGAGGAATGTATCGTTGAACTTCCAAACCCAGGAAATGTCAATGACACAAATCAGACGGGTGACCATGAAGACGTACGTGTGGCCCGTGTCTGAGTATGGTTGGTGGCTGTGGTGAAAGACTTATTAGTTAGGAAGAACCCCTTGAACTGTACTACAATCTCGTTTTCAAAGAGGTCCCGACATACATCACAATCATTACATAACTGTCAGGAAGAAAAGAAAATAATAATTAAAAAATAGAAGTAACAATAGAAAAACAATTGTCAATACGACAACGTACATACAACAGGGAGATATGGTAAAAAACAGCATGCGGCTTGAATTCCCTGAGAACAGCGGTCCGTCCAATCGGCTTTGGCCGCGACTCTGGAGGACTTGGAATTGAGCTCTGAAGTCATTCTTAAAAAAGGAAGACGTGTTCGGAGTTTAAAGTTGGGTTGCTCTGGGCTATCCTATCGCGTGTAGAGGGAATCTGAAAGACAACTGTTTATCCCGCCCCTCGGATTGAGCCCTGCCAATGGGGCGTTCTCAGACCAACATCTTCATGTAGGTCTGGCTTGTCAGGCTAAGAAATAATACTTCTCAATTGAAATCAACACATTTCTTTATCACACCTAAAATCCGTGTCAACTGGAAATGATGTTGGCTGGATTATTGGTTAGGGCAAAACAACAAAACAACCCCTTCAGTCTTGTATAAAGTACTTGAAAGGAATACTGATCTGAGTATGTGATATTTACTGTAGTATCCAAAGTATATTTCTGATATTAAATTTCCTTAATTTATAGAAGTAAAGAATAACTGATCATGAACGTTATGGTGGCTTCCTTATAGTAAAGCATAATATTCATGGCTTCCAAACCTTATTAATTATCATATTCAGAGTCAACAAAGAAAACCAAAATGTTTTTTTGTGAGGAAGAATCTTTCATTAAGTAGTAAGTAAGATGCTGAAGGGAAATGTAGTGAAGTAAAAGTATACATTTTATTTAGGAAAAGTAGTGGAGTAAAAGGGAGAGTTTCCAGAAATGTAAATAACAAAGTAAAGTGCAGATCTGAGAAAATTCTACATAAGTACTTTGTTACATTACAACACTGGCTAACATGAACACAAAGTAATGTTGAATGAATGAAACACATAAAAACATTGTGAGTCATGCCGTTTTCAATTACAAAAAAAATAGTGAAAACTTTGGTTACACTTTACTTGAAGGTAGCTACATAAGAGTGACATGACACTGTCATGAACGTGTCATAAACGTTTATGATTTAACACTTCTTTTAGTAAGTGTCGTTAGGGTTAGGGTTAGGGTTAGGGTCCATGTGTCATGGCTGTGTCATGACAGTGTCATGTGTCTTATGTAAATACCTCCAAGGAAAGTGTTACCACAACTTTTTCCTTCCCCTGAATCCCCACACTGCAGCTCTTTCTTAAGTAAACACTGAAACTTCAGATGAGAATTGAGTAATTGGGGCTCTTTCTTTTACTATCACTCTAAAGCAGTATCCTGTTTTGGCAGGAAATAGTAGCATTTCTTTGTTCAGTCTCATTTACCCATGCTTGAGTGAATTATGTCCCCCTTTCCTGCATTTTGTTCCCTTCATTAAGAAGCTCTGAGTGTGACTATTTTCTGTGGAATTAATGTAGGCACTGCCAAGTGTTGAGTAATTAGAAGATGGAAGAGCAATTAGCCGCTGTCATTTGATGGAGGAAGTCTGGAGAACGGAGCTTTGCCCGGGCCGCTACAGGCCCGTGGATTACTGTAAGAGCTGAGGCTGTCCCTTTTTAAACTGGGGAAACATCCCCAACTCTTTATTCAAACTCTGAAATATTGGCTGATTGTTTTTTTTTTTCACTTTCCAGACAGATCGAGTTGAACATTGTCTGTGCAGTTACTATACAATTAGATACAGATACAGATAGCTTTACTTATCCCCAAAGGGCAATTCAGTTTCTACTATCCACCAAAACATAACCTATATACACCCCTTCATACTGCCAATCATCAGTGACAGAGGGAGCACAATGAAGGGCATATAGGAAAGTGTGAGATCCAAAAGTATGCAGTAAGAAAAGTATTTTAAATAAGAACTAAATAAACAATAAAGTACTAGAAATAGAACCAAGATGAAATCCTTTTAAGTCAGTTGCATTGCACATTGTACATACAGTACATACAAATTAAAATCCATCAGTTATGATTATTTTTATTATCAGTTTTAATGACCACAGTTTCAAATA
>JABXJD010002344.1:37500-55545 GCA_013375575.1 Percina caprodes | reverse complement strand
TGTGTGTGTGTGTGTGTGTGTGTGTGTGTGTGTGTGTGTGTGTGTGTGTGTGTGTGTGTGTGTGTGTGTGTGTGTGTGTGTGTGTGTGTGTGTGTGTGTGTGTGTGTGTGTGTGTGTGTGTGTGTGTGTGTGTGTGTGTGTGTGTGTGTGTGTGTGTGTGTGTGTGTATAATCACCCATCATTATTAACTGAACCGCTCCTGAGTCCAAATCACTCCTCCTGTGTGTGTGTGGTGTGTGCGTGTGTGCGTGCTTATTTGCCTGTTTCTTTGTGAAATCAGTCAATTGTGTGTGTTTTTGTCAAGTTGACGTCAAAATAATGATTCAGCAGTTGTGAATCATCGAGATACTGACTGAAACATCATCTATGACTGCAGTTGTAGCTACTGGGGAAATCCTGCTTTTAATACATATACTGTACACTACATACATATTGCAGGTTGTAGTATTTCTGAGAGAGCACTGCAGTTCAGAGATATATATATATATATATATATATATATATATATATATATATATATATATAATTAACAGCAAATTATGTTTTATCATTTTACTTACTCATCCACACAAATGCCAAACATTTATGAATATTTTCTACATATTTATAATATAATAATAGTTCATCAATAATACAACATAATTTACCTATTTTTCTATTTTAATTTTGGTGCTATACTGTCAAAGCTTGACAACAAAAGATTAACACTTGGGTTTAAAGTCAATTGATTTAGATTTGCTGTTGTGAAATTTACCCAGAAAGATCAGCAACTGAATTATGAATACCATAAAAAAGTCAAGATAAATAACACTTGGGATTTAGGACACTTTGGCATGGCTGCTGCTACTGTATCAGGGGACTGGAGCAAGATGTATTTTGAATAGATGAATGTCCCTATTAAGGGGAATTAGGGAGTATAGATGTATGATTACTGCGGCATTGTTTATTTCCCTCTTTAGCCCTGCATTTATTCCTTCCACTCCATTGTGTTTGTGTTTCTCAGGGTAGAGTAGACTTTGACTATATCTGTCACTCTGTGAAGGAGCAGGCAGTGTGGATCTTGGGAAAATGATTTGATAAGAGATGAGTCACTGATGGCAACGTCAGCCTAACATTTACTATAAATCGTTTTAGAAGACAGGTTTTCCCCCTCGCGATTACTTTGATGCACTTTTTGAGACACACACACACACACACACACACACACATACACAAACTCTTAATGACACACACCAACCTTCACCTTCGTGTGGTACCCCACAGCTCCCCTGGGAACCCTTCAGATGCCAAACACAAACATGGGCTTTCTGGTAAGGTATTGTTAGGGTTATTTATAGGGCACAGTGGTGTTGGCAGAGCAGGGGGGGAAGGAAAACATCCTCCTGTGTTTTTGTGGCCTTTGTGTTTGTCTGTGTATAAAAGACAGTGAGAGACATTGTGGTTACATATGCACCATAGGGTTTTGCCTGTGGCTCTGATTGATATTTACAAGTCGCGTATGGTACCAGAATATTTTGGGAGACTCCCCTGAGACCCCTGAGATAATATGTTCGACTTGTTCCATGATCTCTATATACTCCCCTTTTTATTCTCCCACCACACACACATAATGATGGGTGATTACACACACACACACACACACACACACACACACACACACACACACACACACACACACACACACACACACAGAGTTTAAGAGCATAACAGTCAAACCGGAGAAAAGAGGGATGGATTTGTACCTTTTGTAGCACACACCTCCCAGTTGTTGCCATGAAGTGTTTGTTGTTTTAGCTTATGACTTTTATCTATCTCACAGTGCAGAAAAGTAAAATATATCATGTACAAGAAATCATCAAATTATGTTGAGTTTTTTGTCTGCCCTTCTTCTTGCCATCTGTCTTTCTTTGTCTCTCGTTTAAAGTCTCTCTGTTTCCTTCTCGGCCTTAATATGTTGGGGTCTTTGTTCACTGTGTTGAGCAGCTTATTCACTTGCATAGGACTATGCAACAATGACAACATCTTTGCCGTTTTGTCTGTGTTTGTCTCCATCATAATGTTTATAATATCATTGACATTAAAGATCTGATATTTCAACCAAACAGTTAAAGGAATCTAAAGTGGTAGGAACCAAAAAGTCAGAAAGTACTCAGTGATTACTTTGCTTCTGCAAGAAGATTATATTATATTATATTATATTAGACCAATAATTGATTAGAAACACTACAAAGTGGTTTGAGAATTACATGTTTGAGCATACGAGATTGTTGTCTTAAATGGCTAGGTGTTCCGATGGAGACACAGACTCATTAACATTTTGAATTACATTTGATACAGAAATCAAATGTTATTCATTGTGTCGAGTGCTTTGTGCAGTCTACACATGTTGTATCCTTTAGTAGAATGTTCCTCTAACTAATGACGGTATGAATATGTGAAGAAGATCAATCTACTGTAAATGTAGTGATGATTGACCTTCTTCTTCTATTTTCCCAGGATATGAGGAAACATGTGATGATGACCCTCTTGGACACAGAGCAGTCATATGTGGAGTCACTACGCAGTCTCATTCAGGTAACACATACACATTTCACACTTACATTTCTGGTATTATAGTAGAGCAACGTTCACTTACAGGCTCACACTTTTAAGCACACACACACACACACACACACACACACACACACACACACACACACACACACACACGGTGGATTCACAGATGGCTGAGGACATAAATGACAAATGTAGGTAACAAAGGTGTAATCCACTTATTGTCATTCAGTCAGGCTAATCTGCAAACCCCATCACAACTCACTGTCATCAGCATTATTACACACTCGCTCACTCACACTCTCTCTCTGTGTCTGATACACACACACACACACACACACACACACACACACACACACACACACACACACACACACACACACACACAAACCACCATCTCCTGTTGTATAACCTGTCACCATCACTGTGTGTGGGCAACCAGTGTGTGTGATTCATCTGTGTGAAATGTGTGTGTGTGTGTGTGTGTGTGTGTGTGTGTGTGTGTGTGGGGTTGGGATTGTGCACACACATCACACATGCACACCGATTTTTCTCAATTCTCCCTATACACGTCTTTGTGTGTGTGGCCACAAAGTGAATAATCCTGGGCTGTGTTCCCATGGCGACAAAGGGAAATTAAGTGTTACCACGGTGACTGCAGTGAGAGTGCAGATCCCAGAAGGAGGGTGTCAGATGTGGTTCAGCTGAGACAGTGCTACAAAGTTGAAATCGGACTCTTTCTCCTTGTTTCTTTTTTGCGGCGCTTAGGATGGTCTCAGAGACCTGGTCTGACATAAAGATTAATATCAGTTGTACTAATCAGTGTTTTTATAATAGCATTGCATCAAATGCCTACATGTATGTGAAGGAAGTCGCACATAATGCTAGACCCACACACACTGTAACTATCACCGAATATTGGGCTTGAATCAATATGTGACATAATCGCTGTCACCACATTGGACTGACTTTTAGATAATGTTACATTAAACACTACACAGTAGTAGGGAGTAGGGAGATACCTTAAAAGATGCAGAGCAAGTAGCTCTGTGGAAGCAGGGTTGGGGGCCACTTGTCTAGAGGTACCCTCTCACAGTTTATTCATTAGCCAAATAATTTCCAATCAGAGTCAACAATTATAGTCACATCTTCGGGATAACAATGACATTTGAGAAGATACCTTGGCCTTTCATAAGCACCAAACCCAAAGAAGTCAAAACAACGCTGTCTTTATCAAACTGTGTGTGGCTCCATCTGAACTGGACTGAACAGCTTCTGGAGCATCAGTCTAAATCCATTTAATTCAGTAAATTAAATCTCTAAATCTCCCTCAGCTTTTAATTGATTACTGTGTGCATGTCGAGGCAGTGTGTCACACGCTGCTGAAAACCTGATAAATCTACAAAAGCTGATTTTATTGTGTTTATGGAGTTACCTTGAGACCCGAGTAGAAAAAAGAAAAGAAAAGGACATTTAATTATCAGGAGAAAAGAAGAAGGAAAGGGTGTGGAATTATATGCAGACACAACTTGGATGTAACTACTTGAATGCAGCTTAATTTGTTTGTTACTGTGGCATTTACACCACATGGCCGATGCCGCATTTACATCATATTGTTCAGACTGCAATTGTGGAGTTATCAGCGCTCCTTGACGTCTATCTCCCACTTGGTGAAAATAACTAAATAGAAAGTGTTACGAAACCTTGAGCAAAATGTCATACATTCCCGGGCACTCACATCTTGCTAAAATCCAATATTAACACTTAAAATAATCATCATGCAATAGCTTATTTAAAAGGAGCTATAACAATAATTATATCTCAAATTTGTCAATGCTAGAAACTTGTCACACAAATTGCCCCGACGGCCATCCTATCCTGCATATTTAATTGATTTGAAATGACCTGTAACTAACTGGTTGTCTTGTCCCCTCAGGGCTACATGCGTCCTCTCAAACAGCAGGACAGCGGCTCCATAGTGGACCCTCTGCTGGTGGATGAGATGTTTTACCAGATCCCGGAGATCCTGGAGCACCACGAGCACTTCTTGGAGCAAGTCGCTGGCTGCGTCAGCCAATGGCACGATAGGCAGACCGTCGGAAACATCCTTATTCAATCCGTGAGTAGAGATGACAATAAGTGTCATCTCCTTACCTTTCAATAATAAGATATGTAATTCATATGTGTCATTCTTATGAGGTTGAACTTCACAAACAGTAGGAGTATTGAAATGAATCATTGCATCGCGATGCGGAGGGACTGGGATGATTCTGCACCCTTGCTGTGACAGACCATAATCGATTATTGCCTACTGACTGACCTGTTGATTTGCTGCTCACTGCTTTTTTTTTTGTTTCTGCCTTTTGTCTGTTGTGTTCGGCCACGCTACATTCAGGAAGTGTCTTTCAAGAGCAGATACAATAAAAACGGGATTTTATGTATGTCTGCTTGACCTTATCCATGAAAACCGTGTGTAGTAATATATAATGACAATAATGATTCGAAGCATTGGGATGCAGTGTGATATTGAATAAATTTGAATCGTTGACAGGGTAATCATAATCAAATTGAATCCTGAGCACAGTGAAGATTCACAACCCTAACACGTAGTCACACTTTTAGAAGGGGAAACCAACTATTTTACACTATTGAAACTTTTAATCTGACTTTGGATGGAATTAGTTTGAATTTAAGGATGCATTACTACATGTAATGCTCTCTCCTTTCATCCAGCTGCTCAGCCGTTACTTTCCCTGACTTAAGTCTTTTATCTTCATGCACATGTGCCCACGTTAAAAAGCCAATTAGAAAGCGGTTTACCCTCAAACATGGCGGAGAAATCTGCTTTCTCTGGGAGAAATCTGGCTGGGGAAATCGGGTTTGTTGTTTACATGATGCTAAGAGAACAGGTCACTCTGGAAAATGCCAGACTGAAGAGTTTTCAACTCTCTTCTTCTTTGTGCTGTAGTAATGTATTCCGCATACGTTAGCAGTGTTAGCTTGTGTATGTGACATGCAATGAGCGTGTGAGATAGTTAACAGTAACTAATGAACAGCCCACCTAAAAGTACAACTAATTCTGTTCAAAAGATGCAGTGCACTTTACTTCTCTAGGACAATTGTATTGTTGTATATTTGCTTTTATTTGCCTTGCAAGATAAGATAAAGGACATAATTTCCAATAAGGTTTGATAGCAGACCATTGAGCAGCTCTGAAAAGCGGTGGTTTTCAAATTCAGGCTTAGTTAAAGGGTTAAGAAACATTCATTATTCAAATGCAGTTTCAGTTTTGTTATGAAACAGGTATGCCTACAGGTTATCTTGTACTTATTTTGAAATTTCTGTAGCAGTAAAGCAACTTGTACAGACATGACATAAAATGTAGTTTACAATAGATTCCAGAGCTTAAATAAATAAACTTTAAAAGCATTATTGACAGCAGGGTGGACTGGAGGGAAGCTGTTTTTAATAAGAGACAGTTAGTTGGCAACTATGGTTTAATATGTTGTCTTTCCAGTGACCTTCTGCCGACCCATTTACAATTTCCCATGACCGGAGGACGGTTCTCAACCTAGGATTTCAAAAACAGTGCTCCAAAACATTAGACTGGGTTAACCCCATCCACTCTGCCGGTGATTTGATTTCGCCCTGCTCTCAAATCTATTGAGCGTGGCTTGGTCTTTTATCCAGACCACGAAAACATCAGAGTTGAGCTAAATGTCAGGTTTCTATCTTTTAGAATGAAAGAGCAAAGAAGGTTTTGTCTCGGCTAACCATTTACATATCCTCAGCAATTCACTGCAAAGAAGCACATAGAGCACAGTTTCTTCATAGACAGACCAATTGACCACAATGTAGTGTGGCTACATACAGCTTTTGTTTTTCATTGAGTGGGAGAAAAACCCTCACTCTCTTGCTATGTTAATGCTATTGTTGTCACTCTCAGCAGCTCACAGCTTGAAGGAAACTGTTTCACAAACTCTCACTGGAGACACAAACTGTCACACAATGTGAGAAATGCAGGAAACCGTTAACTGGATTAAAAGCAGATGAAGAAGGTTGAGGAAAAAATGCTCCACAAAAAAACTAAAGTTACCTAATCTTACAACACTTCATACCTCCAGATACATTCACAGATTTCCTAGAGAGCAAGAGAGAGAGTGAAATTTCTGTTTAGTTGCAGATCCTCCACACTGTTCAGTCTGATCCCCCCTCCCCCACTCCCATGCTTTACCCCCCTCCTTCTCACTCCACTGCAGCTCTTTAAGTGTCAGCAGCCGCAGCATGCTCCAGGCCTCGTTGGCGCAGTAGGCAGCGCGTCAGTCTCATAATCTGAAGGTCGTGAGTTCGAGCCTCACACGGGGCAGTGTTTTGCTCTGCTTTCTACTCTTTAAAGTGGCAGATCTGCTGTGTCTCAACACACTGGATTGTTTAACATGTCACCTTTTTGTCTCACAAACAGCAGTAAATGCAAATATTCTATATTATAATAGATTTTACAGCACTGAATTTGTACTTGTTTGTGTTATTCATGACCAATAATCATAACTCTGTTCTCAATTTCTGCTATTCGCTTATGAAAAGATATCAATATAAAACAGATATGTCATCTAAACAGATATGCCATCTATATATTTGGCAACGTTGATTGTGATGGATTAACAGTTTTAGACTCTGCTGATGTGTTTAACAACATTTTTGTATATCTTTTGTACACCTAAAATAAATGTATACATGCTTTTTTGCAATGCAGACTGTGCATTGCCTGTAAATACACACACTTAAGAATTTAGATAGTAATTAGCATTTGATTTGATTGATTGACACCTTCCTGATATATTTATAAATTAAATCTGCAAGCAGCGTTGGACGGGCCCTCGCTAACCTACCTCACTCAAGACTATACCTTAAATGGGTAAGCAGTTATGAAAGGGGGCGCGGCTTAAGCACAGGGAGTGGGCCAAAGCATCACCAATGAAGAATGAACTCTCTGCTGAGTTCAGTGACACCTCACACAAGACTCTGACACAGACCAAGTTTGAAGATGATCGGATGTTTGTTAAAGTACGACATGTGGAACTGGCCAAAATTGCAGTAATTTCAAACTTTCAATTCAAAATGGCCAACTTCCTGTTGGGTCTAGGGTATGGCTCCAATGGAGTTTTATGTACGTCTTGCTACATATGTGTACAAAGTTTTGTGAGTCTACGTTAAACGTACTGCAGGGGCTCAGTTTTCTTATTTTATTATTTTGTAGGCACTACAGAGCCATTTTTGTGCGCCCATTCCCGAAACCCTTAAAATACGTACATTTTCACCAGACTTAATGCGTCCGCCAAATTGGGTGACTTTTTGAATATAATAAGCCCTTCAAAAAGGCAATTAATTTGCCGGAAGAATAATAATTCCTTCAGTACTCAATAGGGCCTTTGCCGCTTTCGGCTCTCGGGCCCTAAATATAACGTATCAGACGCCGCAGGGTAAAGTGCTTAATTACAGGACTTATAACACATAGGAAATAAATACTTAAATAAAAAAATAAAACCTTAAAAGTATATATAAAAACATCTAATACAAAAGAGGGCAATCATCAATGGATTCAAAAGTAAAACATAAAACATCAGAGATCATTTGATAATATATTTAACAGAGCTGTTGGAAACGAACATTATTTTTTCTTAAAGGTGCTCTAAACGATGCCACGCGTGTTTTAGGCTACAACATTTGTTGTCACATACAGCAAACATCTCCTCACTATCTGCCAGCTGTCTGTCCCCAGAACACACTGTAAAAAAAAAAAACGCGGCCTCTGTAGATAGCCCAGGGTCTACAAACGGAAACAAGGGAAGGGAGGAGGAGTGGACGGGATGAGGAGGAGGGAGGGGCAAGCTAGTCTCATTTTCTTTGAAAATACTTTGAACATCAACAAGAAGTAACGTCAGCCAACATTGCTTAGAGCACCTTTAACCTGGACCCTATTTTCTATGTTTTTGTGTCTAAGTGACTGATGGGAACTTTGAAATTGGTCCAGTATTAAGCAAGATCGCTGTAGTCGGCAGCAGCAAAACAAGCTACAATGTAAGTTAAAAGGAAAATTGTCCAGCTTGTATTTACCTTCACAAAATTGCTCATGTTGCTACTGACAGGCTCAGAATAATAGCGTCTATCAACAAAAAGAAGAGAACTTTCTGTTTAACCAGAAACCGCACCGAAGTCGCTAGCACTAAACCCACCAGACTCCATTTAGAAAATGTATAGAGCCAACATATTTTCACATGTAAATAAGTAAACTATGTGTTTATTTCAAAAATAGAGTTGTGGTGGTTGTAAAAGTAGAAACACAACCCAAAACGGCTTGTCACAGTTTTATTTTGTTTCTGTCAACTTTAAATGAAGTGTATTTTACAATGCTTAATTTACATGGAGTCTGGTGGGTTTAGTGAACGCAATTATTATTATTTTTTTTAAAGATAATCTTACTCTTTAACAGAAAGGTCAACATCCTTAGAAATTCTTTCCATAATGTTGTCAGACACTGAGAATTTTAATCAGAGCCTGTCAGTGACAAAACGAGCATTTTAAATACAAGTACATACAAGCTGCCGCTGCCGACTGCAACAATCTTGCTTAATACTGGACCAATTCAATCAGTCACTTAGACACAAAAACATAGGGTGCAGGTTGAAAGAATTGGTAGTTTACCCTTTTCTGTACAGTATGGGATGGAGCGCATTCCTATTCATTCTCTTTCCTCTGCTATGACACATTCTCACATTGTCATACAGCAGTTACCTTTATTTTATAAACAGGGCTGTGGATTAAATGACAGGTGGCACATAACTGCACCAAGCTCTACCTGCTTTTCATAGAAACATGTATTCCGTCAGATCAATGTTAAACATGCTATCGTCACATAAAAGTGTACACATAGTAACTTCAATTTATTTTCTTCTCCTCCTCAGTTCTCCAAAGAGACTCTAGCCAATATGTATTCAGCGTACATCGACAACTTTCTCAACGCCAGAGATGCTGTGAGGATTGCCAAGGAGGCCAAACCAGCGTTTCACAAGTTCCTGGAGGTGAGTGTTGGACACAGTCACAGGATGTCCTGTCTTTTTTTGTGCATCAGCTCTTATGTGTTGCTTTGGAAAACGAGGAAACAGTCTAGACATTTTGGTCTGGTGGAAAGAGCCTTTTATCCAGTTTTTAGATTAAAAAAAGGGCTGTCTCTATTTGCCAATGTTGTGTGTGTGCGTGTGTATGCGTGCGTGTGTGCATGCGCGTGCGTGCGTGCTTACAGCTATAGGACTTTAGGATCAGTTTTATGAATTGAGAATATTGTGTTTAGTCATGTACGTTTCTGAAAAAAGGTGTTCCTCTTTTTTGTGATCAAAATTTCTTTTTAAACAGCCAAACAAAAGAGCTAAACATTGGTCCAGATGACAACATACAGAAAAGTACACTACACACACCGAAGAAGGCACAGTGCACCTTTTCCACAATCCTTCCTTGCGATCGAATGTTTAATTCCAAAACAAAGAGAGGAAATACGGGAAAAAGGTGTTAAACTCTTGATCATAATGGAAAAAAATATCTGCCTGTCATTGAATTCACGCAAAGTGTTTTGACATAGGGGCTTAAAATCATATAATGTGAGGAGCAGTTTATCTTCCTCTGCTCATGGGATCTGGAGGATCTAAAATGTTTTCACAATCCCAGATACTACTAAAATTGATTCTTTCTCGCTGTGATGTGCCGCCACCACCACTGCTGGTGCAAAAATGTAATCAGACACCACGAAACCTGTCAGTTCCTTGTCCTGTTCTTAGTTTTCCACTACAGAGAGCTTTGTACCAGGCAGGGTTATTACACTGGAACCCATTTGCCATCTTGTGGTGGAGACGAAAAGTGCAACACTGACCTGATTTAAGGGTCAAATCATCTTGTTACTTGGGATTTCTCGAGTCTTTCACACTTTCTTATATCCTTGCTCTGTCTCCATCCTCCTCCTTTTTTCTACCCAACAGCAAAACATGCGTGAGAACAAGGAGAAACAGGCTCTGGGCGATCTGATGATTAAACCAGTCCAGAGGATTCCTCGATATGAGCTGCTCGTAAAGGTAAATTATCTCAAAATATATCTGTGTACTTTCTGTATACTGCAAGTATCCTCACCCTGTGTTTAGGGACTCCTGTAATGGGTGATTACATTGATTTTTATTTATTTTTTGTTCAAGGACCTGCTCAAGCACACCGCGGAGGATCATCCAGACCACCCATACTTACTGGACGCCCAGAGGGACATCAAGCGACTGGCTGAGAAGATCAATAAGGGCCGTCGCTCTGCTGAGGAGGCAGAGAGGGAGGCCAGGGTCATCCAGGAGATCGAGGCCCACATAGAGGGAGTTGAACATGTGAGATACTTATTACTTTGAAGAGAAACCTCGTTTTACAGCTGCTGTTTTGTCTATGTCTGTTAACTTCAGGGCTCTTTTTAATGGTGGGTTAACGTGCAGAATATTGTCTTGATTAATTGATTAATTTTTTCAGCATAAAATGTAAGAAAATGGTAAAAGTGCCCGTCCCAATTATGCTATTACATTGCTTGTTGTGTCTTTACATTTTGAAGTCTAAAGGCTTGCAATGTTTCCTAGTGTTTATGGCTTTTGAACAGCACTTTGATTCTAAAAGAGTAAAATGGCTACCGTTTAGTTATTTGTATGGTATTAGGTGATGACAACTTCTGTGTGTGTGTGTGTGTGTGTGTGTGTGTGTGTGTGTGTGTGTGTTAGATTCTGAACCCCCAGAGGAAGTTCTTGAGACAGGAAATGGTCATGGAGGCGGTAAGAAGTACTTTGATAAATGTTTGTAGCATAGTAGTTACAAGTTAGTTTAGAAGTTTCTAAACTCGTTTCATGTCTTGGAAAAAAAGTCAAAGTAATACAAATGATTTAAACAAACTGCATTATAAATATCATATTGTATTAAAACTTTGAATGGTATATGGTTGACCCAGAGCCCAACTTAGGATTTTCTGAGCTCTTTATTTCTCCTTTCTCTCTCTCTGTAGAAGACAGTTGGTGGGAAGAAAGACCGTTCTCTCTTCCTCTTCAGTGATCTGATCATCTGCACCACTCTCAAGAGGAAGTCTGGCTCGCTAAGACGCAGCTCCATGAGCCTGTATGTGACACACACACACACACACACACACACACACACACACACACACACACACACTGCCCCCTGGTGTTGTACAACAGGCCAAAACATCTTAGTATTGACCTTTTTTTTGTTTTTTTCTGTCTCTTCTTCTGCTGCTTACACGCTCCCTCTCAGATACTCTGCTGCGAGTGTGATTGATACTTCCAGTAAATACAAGTTCCTGTGGAAGCTTCCCCTGGAGGACTTGGAGGTGGTGAAAAGTAAGGCTCTATCTATAGATTGCACACATGCAACTGCCAATATTGTCTCTTCCTTTTTTCTTCAAATAACTGTGTCTAAACCATCAATATTAAAATGAGATATTACCGTTTTTTTCTTTACAACTTTTTGATGATTGTGTTCAGTCCTTTAACACTTTATTAATTGAAATAAATCTCTGCACCAGGCCCCACTCAGGCAACAAACAAGGAGACCATCCAGAAGATGATAAGTCGATTAGACGAGGATCTCAGCACTCTGGGTCAGATGAGCAAACTGTCTGAGACCCTCAGCTTCCCACACCAGGTACTGCACGTGCACACACACACACACACACACACACACACACACACACACACACACACACACACACACACACACACACACACACTTTGATTGACCATATTGTGTTCTGTTCTGTGGTGTGGTACAACATCTAATGGTCTTGGTCTTTTTTGTTTGTTTCCTCTTTCAGTCCCTCGACGATGTAATAAAGGATCTGATGGCGTCAGTGCACAGGGAACTGTCAGAGAAGCAGTCTCTGGCCTTCAGCATGACCTTCCTGCCCACAAAGCTGGAGTTCACCACAGCCTCCGCTGAGACCAACTTCATCTTTGAGTTCACCTCGCCTGACACTCGGTCCAACTTTGAACAGGCTTTTGAAGACGCCAAGAAGAAGCTAGGTCAGTGATAAAGCTAAATATAATTTTCTGCACTGTAGCTTTTGGGTACAGTAGACAAAGACAGTCATAGCAGCTGTATGTGGATGCACTGGTTTATTGCCCACCTGCACTAAGCATCTTACATATTTTTTTCTTGTCATTTTCAAAAGTTTCCTTGTACAAAAATGTGTTTATTAGAATATAAATGCTATAATTATTATTTTATCAGGTCTAGAGCTACTTTATTTGGTCTAATTGTCAATGTGTCATTGTGTTTAGCCATGAATAAGGACCAGTGGGACCCAGAGTTCCTGAAGGCCATTCCGATTATGAAGACACGTAGTGGAATGCAGGTGAGAGCAGCAGATTCGTGATTTAGTGATGTCATTTAAATCAGTTCATATTGGTTACAAGCTCCCTTTACAGATTTAGTCTTCTCCACTCATGCATTGCTGTTTGTTTCCAGTTTTCGTGTGCCTCTCCCAGCCACAGCAGTCCTGACAGTGGCTGTGAGGTGTGGGTGTGTAACAGCGATGGATACGTGGGACAGGTGTGATAAAATACTGCAAATGGTTCTGTAATTTAGTAACCAATAAGCTTTAGGTGACAAACATTCACTAATTACAGAGGCGATCTTTTTATTCCATATGCTTTCTGATGGTGAAATAGTTTGACTGATGCAGTGGTGATGTTTTCTCTCTCCAGGTGTGTCTGTTGAACATTAAAGATGAGCCAACAGTTGAGGCTTGCATCGCTGTCTGCTCAGCAAGAATCATATGTATTGCTGCGGTACCAGGACTCAAGGGAAGGTCAGTACACACACACACACACACACACAAACACACACACACAACCACACACACACAGTTGCATTAAAACCTCACTTATGTTGCACCTGGTTGGTTCATTGCCACTAGCCCTGACTTCATTTATAATCTGTACCATTAACCAATGATTCTTCACCTCGTAGGGAGCGTGGATCAGAGCCCAGGCTGACCACTCCCTCCGGAGCACCTGGTCCAACCCAGCAGCAGCTCCATATATCTATCTCTCATTCATCTCTGGAGCTGACGGAGCGACCTACAGGTTGGTCCATAAAGGTTTTGCAACATGGGAAGCAGCAAGATATCCTACTTTAAATTTTTCCTGCCACACATATTTAGTTACTTTATGGTAATGTCTGAAATCCTGGAAAAAATGCCTTGGTTACTTTATGTCAAGCCATTCTAGTGTGGTATAAAAAGCCTGCAGGAAGACTCAGCTTGATTTTTGCCAGTTCTTATTAATATTCAATTAGCTAAGCTGCTTGACTCTGATTGGCTAACAGCTATCCAATGAGAGCCTGGCTATCAGCATCCTTTACTCAGTGCAACTGGGCAAGCTCATGAATAGTAATGAGCTCAGGACACAACATCAGACTGACCAGCTTTTGTAATTTGCCTGATTTCTCTGCTTATTTTTTAGGAGGTAGCAATTAATTTTCACATTCACGACATGACACAAACATATATGGATCTAACATATTTGAAAAAAATTCAAGTACAAACAGTTTTGTTTGGCAGGGCACTTTTAAAACAAACTGGGTTGTAAACTGTAAGCTGCTAGTATAATCCTATCCTATTTAATATTAGCTATTGTGAATTACACTGACTTGTATTGTACCTGTATGTACTGCAGATTTCTGTTGTATGTATATTTTCACTGATCAACTGATTGTTTCCAGGAGCGGAGCTTGTTCCTTTTGACAGTGATGACACAGATGACGAGGATTCACCCAGCCCTTCCTCCACTCTACAGAGTCAGGCCAGTCACTCCACCATATCATCCAGCTATGGCAGTGAGTATAAAAAACACTCCAGTTGCACACACACACACTTACTGTATACACTTATTATATTCTTTCTCATTTCCCACTCTAAGATGATGAGGGCACAGGCTCAAAGGACATGGCTACAGAGACCACCAGCAGTGAGGAGGAGCAGGAGTTCCCAGTAGCGAGCTCCTACGGAGCTCCGGGAATATTGGGGGTTGGCGGCGGAAGTCGCGCCCACACAGAGAGCCCTATGGACGGCCGCGCCATGCGCCGCTCCTCCCGGGGCTCTTTCACCAGGGCGAGCCTGGAGGACCTGCTCAGCATCGACCCGGAAGCCTACCAGAGCTCTGTGTGGCTGGGCACAGAGGATGGATGGTGTGTGACTCACTGAAACACACACACACACACACACACACACACCAAATAAACATTTGTTCTAAATGAAAACTTAAGAACTAACGAAAGTGAAGTTATGAGACTTGAAAGACTTTTATGGACCATTCCCAATATGGACATATCAACAAACCTACTTGCAAATTAACTTTCATTTTGTATTTTCACATAGAATAGCTTACTCATTTATTGGTATTCTGATTTCATCGCCTAATCTCCTATAATGCTTCTGTTTCTGTTAGCATCCATGTGTACCAGTCCTCGGACAACATCCGTAACCGTAAGAACAGCATGAAGATGCAACACTCAGCCTCCATCCTCTGTGTACTGTGAGTTACCTTCTTGGCCTTGACTTTACTTTTAAAAACTAAAATAATGGTGGAATTTATGCTGTGTTAGAAGATTTAAAAAATGTGGAGTGAGTAAGTTGGAAGAAATGTGGTTGGAAAGCTATTTGATGCAGCTAGGTTCAAATGTGTTGTCAGGTTTGTCTCCTGGCGGCCTCAGCTTTCCCTTTTCTGTTACCTACCAGGATATCTTTGTATTATTAGTATTATTGTCTCATTCATTGTATGCGCCACAAATTATAATTGTCCTTCTTTCATTTTGACATCCCTCCTGTCCTTATAGGTATTTGGACAACAAAGTGTTTGTGTCCTTGGCCAATGGAGAGGTGATCGTCTATCAGAGAGAAGCAGGTAAGCTGGGCATGTACAACGAGTTTGGCTCTTTTGGCTCCTTTTGGTAGCTGAAGCTTTTTCCTCTGCGACATTTTGTTGAAATATATATATATATGTGTGTGTGTATGTATATACAGGTAAAAGCCAGTAAATTAGAATATTTTGAAAAACTTGTTTTTTTTCAGTAATTGCATTCAAAAGGTGTAACTTGTACATTATATTTATTCATTGCACACAGACTGATGCATTCAAATGTTTATTTCATTTAATTTTGATGATTTGAAGTGGCAACAAATGAAAATCCAAAATTCCGTGTGTCACAAAATTAGAATATTACTTAAGGCTAATACAAAAAAGGGAGTTTTTAGAAATGTTGGCCAACTGAAAAGTAAGAAAATGAAAAATATGAGCATGTACAATACTCAATACTTGGTTGGAGCTCCTTTTGCCTCAATTACTGCATTAATGCGGCGTGGCATGGAGTCGATGAGTTTCTGGCACTGCTCAGGTGTTATGAGAGCCCAGGTTGCTCTGATAGTGGCCTTCAACTCTTCTGCGTTTTTGGGTCTGGCATTCTGCATCTTCCTTTTCACAATACCCCACAGATTTTCTATGGGGCTAAGGTCAGGGAGTTGGCTGGCCAATTTAGAACAGAAATACCATGGTCCGTAAACCAGGCACGGGTAGATTTTGCGCTGTGTGCAGGCGCCAAGTCCTGTTGGAACCTGAAATCTCCATCTCCATAGAGCAGGTCAGCAGCAGGAAGCATGAAGTGCTCTAAAACTTGCTGGTAGACGGCTGCGTTGACCCTGGATCTCAGGAAACAGAGTGGACCGACACCAGCAGATGACATGGCACCCCAAACCATCACTGATGGTGGAAACTTTACACTAGACTTCAGGCAACGTGGATCCTGTGCCTCTCCTGTCTTCCTCCAGACTCTGGGACCTCGATTTCCAAAGGAAATGCAAAATTTGCTTTCGTCAGAAAACATGACTTTGGACCACTCAGCAGCAGTCCAGCTCTTTTTTCCTTAGCCCAGGTGAGACGCTTTTGCGCTGTTTCTTGGTCAACAGTGGCTTGACACGAGGTATGCGGCAGTTGAAACCCATGTCTTTCAAGCGTCTCTTGGTGGTGGATCTTGAAGCACTGACTCCAGCAGCTGTCCACTCCTTGTGAATCTCCACATTTTGAATGGGTTTTTTTTCACAATCTTGACTAGGGCGCGGTGATCCCTATCGCTTGTACACTTTTTCTGACCACAGTTTTTCCTTCCCTTTGCCTCTCTATTAATGTGTTTGGACACAGAGCTCTGAGAACAGCCAGCCTCTTCAGCAATAACCTTTTGTGTCTTTCCCTCCTTGTGCAATGTGTCGATGGTCGCCTTTTGGACAGCTGTCAAATCTGAAGTCTTCCCCATGTTTGTGTAGGCTTCAGAACTGGACTGAGAGACCATTTAAAGCCCTTTGCAGGTGTTTTGAGTTAATCAGCTGATTACTTTGTGGCACCAGGTGTCTTCAAAATTTAACCCTTACACAATATTCTAATTTTGTGACACACGGAATTTTGGATTTTCATTTGTTGCCACTTCAAATCATCAAAATTAAATGAAATAAACATTTGAATGCATCAGTCTGTGTGCAATGAATAAATATAATGTACAAGTTACACCTTTTGAATGCAATTACTGAAATAAATCAAGTTTTTCAAAATATTCTAATTTACTGGCTTTTACCTGTATGTGTGTGTATGTATATATGTGTGTGTATGTATATATGTGTGTGTATGTATATATGTATGTATATATATATATATATATATATATATATATATATATATATATATATATATATATATATATATATATATATATATATATATATATATATATATATATGTATATATATATATATGTATATGTATATATATATATATATATATATATATATATATATATATATATATATATATATGTATATATATATATATATATATATATATATATACATATATATATATATATATATATATATATATATATATATATATATATACATACATATATGTATATATATATATATATATATATATATATATATATATACATACATATATACATACACACACATATATACATACACACACATATATACATACACACACATACAGGTAAAAGCCAGTAAATTAGAATATTTTGAAAAACTTGATTTATTTCAGTAATTGCATTCAAAAGGTGTAACTTGTACATTATATTTATTCATTGCACACAGACTGATGCATTCAAATGTTTATTTCATTTAATTTTGATGATTTGAAGTGGCAACAAATGAAAATCCAAAATTCGTGTGTCACAAAATTAGAATATTGTGTAAGGGTTAAATTTTGAAGACACCTGGTGCCACAAAGTAATCAGCTGATTAACTCAAAACACCTGCAAAGGGCTTTAAATGGTCTCTCAGTCCAGTTCTGAAGCCTACACAAACATGGGGAAGACTTCAGATTTGACAGCTGTCCAAAAGGCGAC
>JABXJD010002344.1:0-32500 GCA_013375575.1 Percina caprodes | reverse complement strand
TTGCTTCTGGCACACAGGCATACACAGCAAGGGTGTAACGATGCAGTTCACTCATGGTTCGGTACGATGCACAATACAGTGTTTTTGTTTCGGAGTTGTGTAACCCCCTAATGAAGGGAAACAATTCCAGAAAGGAGAGGGTCTGGAAGTATTTTTGTATCTAATCATCTATTGGCTGTTTGTGGTCAAAAGACCCAGAATGCAAAGCAGTCCCAAAATTCACCTCAAGTTGTCTTTGAACGCAGCTCAATCCTCATCAACACAGTCACTCTATTTCCTGTTTGGGTGCCGAATGCAAAGATTGACTAAATATTTTACCCATTTTTCAGCTCCACAGTGCATATTGTGGTATTTTTGTCACAGGAAATATAGCATTAAGATGTACTGTTGCACCCTAATTCACAAACACTGATTTCAGTATTGATTGCTGGAGAACAAAATGCTTGTGGTTTGTTTTTGAGGTCAGAAGGACAAATGCTGAGCACCTGCGCATGCCTTCAGAGAGCTAAAAGTTAAGCCATTACACACACAAATCAGCTCTCCCTTGTAATACAGCAGATGTCTGAAGGAAGTGAAGAGTGACCCTGACTTGTCCGTGCACACACTCACATTTTAGCCTTAGGATTTGATTGTAAAGCCTGCGGTTGTCTTTGATCCCTCCAAGCCTGGAAAACCTCACTGCACTTTGCCAGCCATCTGGACACCTCACCTCAGCTTTCCCCAATTCCCAATACACTTGTATTAGGTTGGCTCTCCCACTGTTCAAGCAGCTAACCCTTAAGAGGATTTGGTCTAGCTAGCGCTCTTTGCGTGTGTGTGTCTGTGTCTGTGTGTGTGTGTGTGTGTGTGTGTGTGTGTGTGTGTGTGGAAGGTAGGAAACGTTTTAAAAGGACAGTTAGCTTGTGGTTGCATGTGAAGAATACAGCAGAGAATAGTTCAAGAATTTTAGCAGATGTTACAAGACTAATTCAACAAAAAAAAAAAACGCTAATTCAGTTTCTTGTCAAGACTCAAAAAGATTGACACCACTCTCATGTCTGTACGGTAAATATTAAACAACAGCCAGAAGCCAGAACTTTAGCTTAGCATAGTATAAAGACTGGAAACAGGGAAATGGCTAGCCTGGCTTCTTCCAAAGGTACAAACATAAACACTGATAGCAGTAGGAATCCTCTAATCTAACTCTGAGCAATACAGTTAATACAATTAGTTCCCATAATATTCAATTATTCCCTTACCGTCCTCTAAAGTTAAGGTAGCAGATATGTGTTTTTTAATCTTCTGTATGATTGACAACTAAATTCATGTGTGTTCTTGTGCCAAGACCTGAAAATGCTGTACATCTATGCTGGCTGTAGAGTAATGAAGAGCTCCCTGCAAACTGGAGTTAGTATGTTTTCTGTGAGAAATTGAGGGGAGGAACATCTGAGTGCCAGCGCATCTAGAGCAGTGTATCTAAAACTGTGAGTTGGGCAGCAAAACAGGGTAGCAGCACCTCGATGGTCGGTCCCCACTTCACTGAATCTCTAGTGTATTAATGAATTTTCTTAGTTTTCTGGGCTGAAACCGCTACCATGGTTGGAGTCAGTAACTTTCAATTCAACGGATTCAGAAAGTTTGTAGATTTTCTTTCAAATAAGAAAAAAATATTTGCCTTGATAATATACTTTTATGTTTTCTTGGTAGTTTCATAAGAATGGTTGACTGAGTAATTCTATTTTCAGCAGGTGCATTTTAGGTTTTGAGACCAGTGGGTTGACTTAGACTCTTTTCATTTCATGGACATACAAGCATCCACACAAACACGCCGTGTCTTAGATTTAAAAACGTGATGCTAATTTGACCCAGATTGAGAGAATTATGCATGTTGAAGATTTACACTTTATTTTTGCCATCACATCAAACTCATTCTACCATCACTGTAATACACAACAGACTTGTAAGTCACATCCTCATGCCTGTATGTGAAAGAAGTCTTTATTGTTGTAAATATTGGTATATATTGCCTTTTTCTGTAAATAGTGCACCCACATGGTCCTCAATTGTTGATATGAATCTAATGGCATATTTTTATATATTTGTGTAAGGTTTGTTTTTGTTTGTTACCCCCTCTTCCTCTCTGGCATGCGCTGTCAGTGACGTTTAAATTATAACTGTCATAGAGCTTTCCAAAAGAAAGATGGCCACTTGTTGCCAGGGTGACTTAAAGGTAGAATTTTGGCATGGATGTTTTTACTGGTAGCCATATTAGCTCTGAACTTTATCTTTGCCTTGTTACGGAAATCTATACAGGAAATAACACAACCTGGTCCCAACTCTGTTTATCCCTGGATCTGGTTGCAGTTGTCATGGTTACAGTCTATCAGAGTTAACTGTATGTAGTTGTACTCGTTTTGTCACTGTGGGTTCCTCTTTGTAATTAAATCAGTTCACTGGTGCCGGTTTGTGACTGTTCTTTCTTCAGCTGGTGAGGTGTGGGTTTCTCAACACGGGGACAGGGGTTACTATCTGGGTTTCTGGAATGAGGGTGTGATGCTTACGTCCACAAAACATAATCGTAATACCCAGGAACACATTCATGACCAGAATACTGCTAACTTGAACCTAAATAGACAATCGGGTCAAAATAATCTGTGAAGGAAACGCTAATGGAAATAATTGTGTGTATAACAGCGCTACATTCAAACTGGTGTCACTGCAGGTAGAGAGAACTCACACAACGGAGATCATAAAAGAAGGCCAGGGCAGTCTGTTGAAGACCAGGTTTGTCATTAATTGTTGTGCAGGCCATCTAATAAATATCTATTTTCTTTATTTTATTAACTACATTGTGCCCTTTTCTTATTTTTTTGAAGAAAAAAAGTAGTTTTTTGTTACAACCAAGTAAGACATCCAAAGATTTGAATCAAATTGTTGCCTATTCATCTCTGACCCTAAATACCCCCCCCCCCTCGTTGTAAATAACTAGAATAAAATTGATCTTTTGATACCCTTCTTGGCTCCTACAGTTCTGACCATAACACAAAGTAAACCACTGTGGTTTACCAGCATGCTTCAGTGTCACTGAACTATTCATTTTACTTTAGCCCACTGACCCACAATGAAGGGCATTGTGATATGATAGCCCTGCAGTATATAGAAGGAAACCATATGAATGCAGGCCATTCAGGACACACATGAAGACAAATGTTGTCCCTTCTCACCTCATAAACACACACACACAAGTTGCATCCACACACAGTATTCAAATTATGCATTAAACAGTGAAGATATGTGTGATGAATGAAAGAGGCAGTACAGATAGCCGCACAGAGGTTTATCTGTGAAACCAGAATGACTTTAATATTGTGAGTCATTGACTCACACTGACTCAGAATGTGGGCCAGGGGAAATCTCCTTCATTCACTTGGTAGGCCATCAGAAGTGTGTGTATTTGGAAAAGCTCTTTGTATTTTTTATCCTGCCTACTTTAAGATTCAAACAAATGATCCACTCCTAAGATATTTGTTTTTGTCCCCAGGCTGCTTTGACGGTCCCTGATTATAAGAAATTAAACAATTCTCCAAAAACTGTGTATCTGCATTATCTTGCCCCTCCCTTCTCCTCATCCCATCAACACTCCCTCCATTCCATGCTTTCACGCACTAACCCCAACCCCCACCCAAATCCTTCTTATTGGTTATTGGCTGGAACGCTGGAAGACTGTATGTTTGGTGGTGCAGGTTGCCATTTGTAGACCCTGGGCTGTCTACAGAGACCACGTTTTTTACATGTGGCTTAGAGCACCTTTTAAAGGAGCTGCTATTACCACAACAGCAGTAATGTGACTCAGTTCTCAGTCAGAGACACTCTCAATTAAACTACTTTAATTTAATTTTTGTTGTTGAGAACATCACATCAAAATTCAGTGTACAACAAGACGATATATTGATAAGTCACAGTAGGAAAAGCACAGGTGTAAATTATAAAATAATATATACTGTATATTATAATATTGTGCATCCTAACTCACTGTCAACCTGCCATGGCTTACTGGAGCACTTGCATAGCACAGAGCCATCATTAGTGATATAGTAACACCTGAGCTTTTCCTACTATTACAAGGTACAATATAATTACTTGTGCAATTAAATGACAGGTGTTGGACAAGTGACACCACCGATGGTCACAAGCATCTATTTGAATTTAATACACTAAAAACTTAAAACCAGGTAAAATATTGACTGTGCAGAGGGTGCAATATTTTCACCCATGTGTTTAGGAAATATCTTTTGCTAAATAAACATACACTTGTGAAATAAAAAAAAAAAAGACTCTGAATGAGATAAATGACTAGCAATAAAAGACGAGTTAAATAAGTTTTTTTTCTGATTATGTTTAATATTTTATTTACATTTATTCATATAATTATTTCTTTCTTAATGTCTTCTTTGTGTTTACACACACACACACACACACACACACACACACACACACACACACACACACACACACACACACACACACACACACACACACACACACACACACACACACACACACACACAGAGTTTCAGTTTGCAGCTCTGACGCATTGTGAGCTCACTGAGCCAGTGTGTAGAGACGGGGGAACCTCGTTTACCGGCTTTGTGGTTTTCATCCATTCTTTTTAAAATAAGGCTTCACCCTCCAAATCAGTCCACTACAGCTGATGATGATCGTCTCTGAACACTGATTTTAGCCTCTTTTTATTCACCAAACCGGTAAGTCCGAGAACTTTTCTATATATATTTTTTAAAACTTGTATTATCGGTTCTAATGGCTGCTCAAGCCGGTAGTTTAGTTTTCTCTGTTATTGCAGGCTCGTGTGGGGCTTTTCTCGCCGCAAAGCCTGTCCTACCGACATTACCACTTTTACGCACGGCAGTAATATGACATATTCATATGTTCATACGAGTTTGTCTGCACTACGACATCATATCGTATGCTTTTGGACGGAACAAGTCCATGCAGTAGGCCAATGTTTTAACTGGGTTTATATATCAAGACAGTACATATTTTAAATAATCAACTGGAAGAAATTGTATGTGCCTGAGCAACGTTTGTGACTACTTATTTTATTTATCAAAGTAGCCTATAGACTGCTAGGGTTTTGCTGTGATGTGTGTACAGTGACTTTGATTCTACTCTACCAGCCCTTGGTTTGGTAATTTGATAGAAGTATCCAGTTGCTTATTTGATAGAAGTATAACTACTGTTATAAGCAACTGGATACTTTTAGTATTCCTTGAATTTAGTCGTCTTTTAATAACTATGCGAAAGAACCACTTTGTCGTGCTGTCTGCCTAATGACAGAGTGAGAGCATGCTTGACGCACTGTCATGGGTACGTGATGACATCACTGGTAGGATGACCCCCCCCCTCTCTTTTTAATGAAGTAAACCGAGTCTTGGCTCTGCGTTTTTTAATACTGTATAAATCTTTGTAATATTTTATGATACGGAGACACACCAAGGTCAGTTCAGTTCAAGCCAACTTATGCAAAGAAAAAAAAACATTGCCAAAGCATGTTTCATAGAGATTGACAGAAGAAACTGTAAAAATGTAAGCTAAATTATTAGTATACATTATTAATATTAATGCAACTCTCTCGCACTTTTCTGTGTCACACTGTCTCCTTGCACACTTTAAGTTGTGTCAGCATCACATATCGCACCATACTGCCGTGAATTGGACAGGATATACTGCTGCGTAATGAGCACAATGAGCAATGAGGGCAGGCTCCCTATGCACATACACACACTTACACAAGAGCCAAGATGAGATGGACATTTTTGACTGAGGGCTACTATTGTCTGAGACTGAATTCCTGCATGCTTATATGAATAAGAGCTAGGCTTTCTCTCACAGACAACTACAGTATACGCACACACTTCCACCAGAAGAGGGCCATGTACAGCTTCACTGTCTCATCCTTAATAACATTAAGATGCAGGCTTATTAAGAAGGATTTTATAGGATTTACAACGTTTATTCATCAGCACGTGTGAACAAAGAACTCAATATAAAAAGAATTTTAAGTATTTGATGTTGCTTGTTTTACGAGAGTACAAACTTCCTGTTTCCTGTCAAGTACTTTCACCCTTGTGTTAAAAAGACTATCATGTTATGTTATTTAAAGAGAGCTAGAGTAGTGTGATTGGTGTGGTTGTGGGGAAATCTATCCATGTTCTTCTCTTGGTTCCTCTTTTTCACCATATTTTACATAAGTGGAGTTGGGGGGAGCAGAGAATAATAATGTATACTTTATTAATCCCACAAGGCCAAATTTACACTCTGTTGTTATTACACTTTTACACACAGGCCTGAATTACACACACATGCTCAGGTGAACTGGCACATCTCCAGCTACCAGTCCACCACCATACTTTGTTACGTATGTGGACTTTAACCAGAAACCCTTTTGTTCCCAACCCAACCCCCTACGGATTGAGGTACTGCCACCCCAAGGGTTCAGTCCAGTCCTTTCAAATTCACACACTCACTTGAGTGAACCCTTTTTCTTTTTTAGTCTATTTTCTTCAAACAACACTATGGTATCATTATAGATATAAAAGTCTATTGGTCTTTCGATTTGGCACTGGGTAGACACAGAAACATTTAGAGCTCGAAAGATCAATCAATGAATTGATTAGTTGTCAACTTTTAAATTAATCGCCAACTATTTTCACTTTTATTTATAGTATCAATTCATAACAAGAGTTATCTTGAGACACTATAATGATAGAGTAGGTCTAGACCACACTAGGCCACATAATTTAGAAGGACCCGTTCTAACAGCTCTAGTAGTTCCGTCCAGAGCAAGCAACAGTGTGACAGCAACGAGGAAAAACTTCCTTTTAGGCAGAAACCTCGGACAGACCCAGGCTCTTGGTAGGCGGTGTCTGATGGCCGGTAGGGGTTAGAATGAAGAGTGGCAATAACAGTCACAAAAAAATATAATGGAACAGTGACCAAAAAAGAATAGTTTGTTGTAGTTCATGGCATAGCAGGGCACTGTGCGGCATTACAAGGCACAGCAGAGCGTAGCGTGGCACCGCAGAGCGTGGCAGGATGTAACAGGGCATCGCAGGTCGTGTAGCAGGACCACAGCGACAGCTGCAACCATGATTTTTGGAGCCTCCTTGATCCAAGGAAACATGCTGGGGGAAAAAGAACATAAGGACTCCGGGGAATGACTCCCCAAAGCTAGGTTAGTAACAAGCATTTCTGGGACATGGATGCACACAAATGGAAAGATAAAGGAGCTGAGTGTGTCAAAGGAAGTCCCCCGGCAGTCTAAAACTATTACAGCATAACTAAGAGAGACAGGGTAAAGAGAGGAGCTTGGTCAGGCTGTACTGCCTTGTATCTCTCTAGTTTTATTATATTATTGATTATATGGTAAATTAATCTGACAATTACGAAGAGAAGCAGTTGCAATTGCAATTGATTATCAATTAGTTGGTTTGAGTCATTTTTTAAGACAAAAGTAAAAATGATTTGATTCAATCTTCTTAAATGTCAATATTTTCTAGTTTCTTCTCTGCTCTGTGACAGTAAACTTATTATTTTTGAGTTGTGGACAAAACAAGACATTTAAGGACATCATCGTGGGCTTTTGGGAAACACTGATCCACATTTTTCACCATTTTCTGACATTTTATAGACCAAACAATCGATTAATTGAGAAAATATTCAACAGATTAATCAACTATTAAAATAATCGTTGGTTGCAGCCCTAGACAAATTATCATTTTAAGGAGTGCGTAAGGTTTGGTGTGTTGAAACTTACATTCTGTCCATCATATAGTGTGCTCAACTGATGTTATGGGTAACTACACTGGGGCTGACACCTGTAATTATACTGTGAACATACACACACACAAACAAACAAACACTAGTCGCTCCCTGAGGTCTTCAGACCAAGACCTTTTAACTGTCCCCAGAACACGTTTTAAAACCAGAGGTGATTGTGCCTTTTCTGTGGTGGCAACAAGGCTCTGGAACTCTCTCCCTTTAGCTTTGAGAGCTTTGGATTCTGTGGAAACTTTTAAAAACATCTTAAGACATCTTTTTAGACAAGCTTTTAACTAGCAATATGGCTTAGTATTTTATGTGTTGCTGTTTTGTTTTTACTGTAAAGCACTTTCTGACCCTTCTTGTCTGTGAAAGGTGCTATATAAATAAAGTTTACTTACTTACTTACTTACACACACACACACACACACACACACACACACACACACACACACACAAAAAGAAATGAGAAATGCCTTAATTAGAGGTGGTGTGTGTAGCCAAATTGAACCCCTAGTTTACACTTTACCCCACCCAACATTTACATTTTGCACCAAATGTGTTCTTCGTTCGAAGAGGCAAAGATGACCAGATGAGAGAGGAAAGAGAAAAAAAGATTGAAGTGTATATTTTTCAGCTTGGAGCTAATAACAGATTTACATGTAGGGATTATCAGTGTAATTTAACAAACAGATGTTCCAACTCTATTTAGCTTGTGTGCATGTGAAAGTCATAGGCACAGCTTTAATTAGGCCAGCAATCCTGTCATCTGTCTGTCAATCCGTCCAACAAGCGTGGTTGGAAATGCGTCCAGACAGTCTCTTGTCCCCGTGCCACAGCGGCCTGCCTGCCTGCCTGCCTGCCTCCCCAATGTCAGCAAGGAAACTCTGTGCCAAAGAAACTCCTATTGCACCGCCCGCAGATCCCTGTCCAAGCTGGCTCAGTGCTCTGAGTACACAGATTGTTGGAGAATTGGATGATTACAGGGGAGACCTGGACACAAATACCTGGAAAGACGTTGGCACGCGCACTCTACCACTCATACACACTTACAGTATGTACATACACACCCAAGCTTGGTTATAAGTTATTTATTTTAAGGCAGGAATTGATGAACAGCAGTATCCAACATTTACACCATGCATTCTCTTTCTGAGGAGGTTTTCTTCAGGAGACCACCGTGTCTCCTTTCATATTTATTTGCTTATCTGCTGGACTCTCATGACTTAACAGCAAACTGCAAGTCATGCTACAGATGGTTTCCGTCGGTTATTTCGTTCTTTTGAAAGTTAGAAAGTGAAAAAGAAGTTTTCCTTGTTTTCTTGCTCCTTTGTTTGGGGTATCATATTTTATACCTAGCTACTTACCTGTGAATTGTGTTTCACTAAAAAAATGTGATAAATGACTCCTTGCTTAGGACCAAATTACACTTCAAAAACAATGAATTATACTGTATAATGAGGATAACAATCCAACACATTGTTGGAAAGTAACTGAGACCATTTACTCAAGTACTATACCTAGGTACAGTACTTGTAGCCTACTTGTACCGCAACTAACGATTGTTTTCATTATTGAGTAATGTGTCAATCCTTTATCGAGTTAGTCTATTAAATGTTAAGAAATAGTTCAATAGCCCAAGTTCATGACCTTTCCCCTCTGCCTCCTTCATCTGACCTCTCACTTCCCAATGTACTCTTTAATGACAGTCTTAAAAATAAGATTTCAGAAAAAAGGGGAAAAGAGACCGCAGAGGTTTGATACCTCACTGTCCAGCTCTGGGGGAGGAAAGACAAATCTGCAAAGCAACCGCAATCTGCCTGCCAAACTCGCCAGTAACCAATTGCTGGCTTTCTGTGTGTGTGTGTGTGTGTGTGTGTGTGTGTGTGTGTTAGAGATGTTTTGGAGAGGATCCACACAATTCCTCTTGTGAGGAGTGCTACAGACATTCCCATTTTCAAAACAACCACTGAGTAATGACGATGTAGCCAACAAAATTGAGCCTCTCGTCTTCAGCAGCACTTTTATAGAGTTATTAAATACAACTTAAGACACAGCATATTTAGATCCATAAATATATGTGGATGTAAGTGTGCGTGTCTGTTGTTGGGATTTTCATTTTTGGGGCAAACGGCAGGGTTGCTTATCTGCTTCTTTCACTGTCGTTCATAGAAAGTTCTAAGGAAATGCTTTCATATGTACAAACTATTGTAGTTCAATCAGTACACATATGGCGTTGTTTAACATTCCCAGAGGTCTGGTTAGGATTCCCTATGTTCACTCAGGCCTCCGCCCATTTGACTCACTGACCCAATAGTCTATTAAAATGATAGTTTGGCATTACAAACACTTATTTGCTTTCACGACGATAGTTGGATAAGTTGAACACTTTCCTCCCTCAAAAAGTGATTGGGAGTTGGGAGAACATCACCAACCCTGGCATTACAATCCAACATGACTACTCGGAGCAGCAACCGTAGTGAAAGCTATATACTGTTTTTAGCACGTCTGTCCTATTTGTGTCCCTACATACACACAGCACTGTCTATCTTCTATCTGTGGACATGAAGCTACAGTGTTCGTACGAGCAAAATTCTGCATAATGTGTTGTAACAATGGCTTACCTGCTAAGAAGCCCCCCCCATTTTCCCAACTTGTAACTAGAACATGGTCAACTATGTAACTCGAAGTGAAGAAATGTAACGGATGTACCAGTTTTAACGCAACCCACAATCTTTTTATAAACGTAACAAAGTACTTTTGTTGCCTAAACCTAACCAAACTGCGACCGTCTCAGAATGCTAATGGCATATTTCAAACTGCAATCGTTACTTTTGGATACAAGGACGTAAAAACGCTTCTTTTGGCTGGTGGGCTATTTCCTGCCACCACTAGGCAGAGGTCTTCAACGTTTTTGAGCCAAGGACCCCTTAACTGAGATGGATGGATCAGGGACCCCCTACTGCATAGATTGCATAAAATTAAGTTGCGTATCAAACTGGGCCTACAATAATGGGCGGCCTAAATCCTTTAGACCCTTTTAGTGCATAGCATACTAAGACATTAATTCATCAATAATTGTTGGCATTGTTTTAAAAACATGTTTTAATGTTGAACATACATGTGGCACAGGGAATTTGAACTGTGGCAAGTTGTCTGTTAATCTCATGGTGAGAACAGTCAGGGTTAGCTTTTTATGAAGCTTATATCCCTAAATGTCTAACTTTTTCTTTAAGACACCATTCTTCTCCCTGCAAACAGCCAGCACTTCTCTTACTTATCACTTTAGCTTTAATATGAAGACTTGTTGCAACAAGCAAATAGGACATCTTACGACTAAAGGGCACTTCAATACTCAGGAATGCAAGCAAGTTACATAAAAACTGTACAGATGGGACCAAATTCATGTTTTCTTTACCTGAGCTCAGCTTTTTGAATAATAGAGTAGAGTTTTCCAATGACTAAAACATGAATTAACTAAATCCTCTGTATTTGTTCGACAAATAGAGATAACATGTTGGAAGTGTTGTTTTTACACCGCATACGTGAGTTTGTGTTTGTGTGTGTGTGTGTGTGTGTGTGTGTGTGGAAATGAGAATTGTTTAATTATAGTGCAAGTGTTTGTGTGCTGACTTTTACTGTATGTGTGTAATAATTAAAGGTGTTGTGAACATAAGGAGTCGATTTACATTCACAGTTAATGATGCTGGTGATGTAAGAGAAAATACCAGACTCTCAAAAACCTCTACTCTCACACACATTATTGCAACTCAGGTTGTTGTGGCTTTGTCAACTTTGTGTAACCAAAATTAGTTTGTGGTTGGCTTCTGGTGGGTTTAAATAATAATAAAGCGTTCTTGCCTACTTTTTGAAAAAAACAAGGTTTTTGAATTTGCGCAATTTTGTCTTGTTTGTAATGAGGCAGACATAGAATTATTGAAAAACCAAATGGTCCTAACACTTTCAAAGTTTTAATGTAACTTAAAAAGTCTTTGCAATGTGAAAAAGCACCATTGACAGTCAGTGAAATTCATGCAAACCAAGTCAGGTTTTTATTACTTATGTAAGTTTACTTTCGAGGGGGACAGAACAATAAACTTAGTAAATGGAAACATATTTCAGGGCGAACTGAGTCTAAAGCACGTGTGAATTCATGACTTCCCACAAGACCGGGCATCTGATTTTAATAAACATACAGTATGGACAGGACATTTTTCTGTCGTATCTCCAGAGTTTCCATTGTATGCATATGTATTCATAGTGGCCATGAATTAGGATATTGTACTGTCACCGTGCTGTATTGTGGGATCTCCAGTTGCTGCAGAGGTATTACACTGGCTGTTAACAAGCTGAACTCCTTACTCCATCTGTCACTCTTGCCTGTTCGTCCTCTCACCTGTTCTCTCTCTCTCTCTCTGGTCAATCTAACCTCTCTCGTTCGACTTCAGTGATATCTGAAAGACACAAGAGAGGCCCGTCGTCTGCCGGTGTACAGTTCCACTGGAAAACATGACGACTGAACACCACGTCAACACAAGGACACAGAGGAGGAATGATGGACACAAAGAGTCAGTGAGAGAGAGGCATTCACAGACACGTGTGAAGAGGCGACACCAGCCCAGTTATCAGACATGCTCCCCATAATGAGACATTGTCTAAACACTAACGTAGAAAGTGTTGTCGTAAATCAGCCGTTCATTTGGTGATAATGGGCACCTCCATTAAGTCAAACAGAGGGTATGGTTGTCCCGATCACGTCGTTGTCGTACACGTGCACATTATCTCTCAGTCCACGAAATGTCTGATGGATAATAGAGTGTAATTACCTTAAACCTTAATTTTTGCCGGCTCAGGTATTTTCTATTGTATTTCACTACATGGGTCGTTAGATAAAGAGGTGTTCCCCAAGGCTGGACATGCTACGTGACCTAGTGGGCTTAATAGGTAACCATTATCAGCATGGGAACTTGGTGGTTGATTTTTCTTTGTCAAGCCTACTTACTTCATGACAGAAGTGCTTGAAGTGCTTTTGAAAGGGTTTCATTAGTCATTTTTAAAGCTCCGTAAGGACAATTTAGTGTCCTTTTAGTGTTTTTTTATTCAAACTACACCAGTATGCATCATCATGAGCATTACTCCGTGTGTCAAGCAATGTGTAGATAATTTAAGTATTTTATTTTTAAGGGCTATAAGCCTAAAACAAAGGATTTCTTAACCTGCAGAGAAGAAAGTAATCCTTGAACCTCGGTAGTTGGTTCAAAAGAGGATTATGTGCACTGTCATCATTATTCATAACATTTAAATAATACCATGACACAGCAAGTAAGTTGAGTTTACTCCTTTGTTGCAGAAAACTGTAAAGCTGACCTATGTGCAGGCTTAACTTGGTTAAGTTTTGATAAAGTTTTACTATAGCCGTTTGATCAAGCAAGGCCTAAAAGTCAGTTCAGGCAAACAACTGCTGCCACAACATTCAATATATGACAGACTTCACTGAGTACAACTACAAATGCGTTTTGGTTAGGATTAGACAAGTAAAACTACTTGATCAAGGTTCAGGAATGATTAAGATGTGCTTTGTTGAGTTTGGCCAAGAAGCTGCCAATGCACTGCATAATGCCTGCGTTGCAAGTTTGCAAATACTGCTCCTAAACATGGAATTTTAAAAGCCCCACTCCCACTCCAGCATCCGCCTAGCCTCAGATTCAAGGTTTCCCTGCGGCAAAGGTAATTCTTTTCACTCCCCAACCTCTGCTGTATTGAGCTCAGTGTTAACGTGCAGTAATTGACAAGGTCAGAGTCTATATGCCAAATTTCCACTCATATGCTGCATTCACATAACACATCTGGGTTGGCTTATTGAACTTCTGAAAGCAAAGTAAAAGTGTGGCTGAAAACCCAATGCAACTAAGTTTGAGACTGCAACAATAAAGAGCAATTGCTTAAACCACAATAAAATGATTGCAACTGCATTTTAAACTAATTCAGGATTGTTTAGAGTACCAACACACTGCTAACAAGAACATTACAAAATGGCATGGCATAAAATGCAAGTGATCTGCTCAAAAGAATAAAGCAAAGAAAAGCCTTCGTATGAAAAATGAAGAAAGGCAGTTGCTTACCTGGAATATGATTATTTAAGATGCTGGAGGGTGGGAAGAAAGGCATTAACACTCAGTTCTGTACAACTAAACCAAACAGTTTGAATGTATTCCAGCCCTGTGCAGCATTTTAGCTACACTTTTATGAAACCATCTCGCTCTACCTAGACAGAAAACAAACCAGTGGTCCCAATTACACAAGTTAATGTGAGAATCCTGTTTCAGGTCACAACCAATAAGCTTTTGACTCAGGGGCCATTCACATTGTACACGCAAGAGGCAGCGCTGTGCTATGAAACCCATTATTGTCAATGGCATGCACGTGCAAGAACTGGCCTTTTGGCCCTAAACTGGCATTTTGCCACTTAGCTGCTCTTGCGCGTGTGGTGGTCAAAGTTCAACATGTTTCAACTTTAAAACGCTGTGACGTGCATTCACGTGTCTGAAAAAAAAAGTAAACACAGAATACACATGGATCTATAAACAGAACATGGATGAGGGCTGCACGACACAGGTTTGAGGTTGTACAGAGACCTCGGATGCAAAACTATGCTGTGGTGCATATTTCCACCATAATAGACATGCCAGATGTGTAGCTTATTGTAGCCTCTTAATTTAAATCATTCAGGTTTGTTTTAGCTATCTGAAATCAACATGGACATGTCTCAACTGAAATACAATCATAACTATGTTACTTTGGTTCATTTTTCAAATCATAATTTGCATTTTCACAACAGTAAGTGCATTTCTTAAAGCAATTGGTGTAAACTGCACCGCACAGTGACTGACCTGCAAAAGCATGTATCCTGCTCGAAATCTTTTGTTTATGTGTCCAAAGCAAGTATTTATACCAATGACCCAGTCAAACTGACAAGTCCTTACGCCATTGTTTATACCAAGATTGTGAAGCTGCTTTGTGTAATGAACAATGCAGATGAAAAGGAGAACCCATTCCCTATGTGACAAAGTTACACATTATTGTCATCTTTGATCTGAGAAATGCACCAAAGCAAGAACTGTACTGTTGTGAGCTGGGAAAACCAATACCAAGTTAATTATACAGCTCCATACAGGTAGTTGAAAGATCTGTATGTTTATATAATGTGAAATATGTTTGGACTAATTGACACAAGTCATGTTCGTTTTTATTGAAGTTCACATGTATGTAGTTAGATGGGTAGGTATGCGGCCTTTACACAGAACACCTACCCATTGCCAAGTGTGTAAGCTCCAGTTTTGGCGGAATTAATTGCACATAGGCATTAAACAAAGTGTTATATAGAATATGAATGAATGATGATGAATGTATGAATTTACGCTCATAACTTAGCTTTATTATACCCAACTGCAATAACTGCAGACCTCTTACTTATATATGTAAACATGTAATGACACATAGTGTTGAAATGCAACATTTTATTTAGAAATGAAAACCCATTCATAACCCATCCGGGAAATCGTAGGCCCGACTCTCGTCAGCAGACGGTCAAATTGCTCCCTGTTGAGCCAAACTTACCCCTGGACCCGGTCACAGTGAAAGCGGCGCTCCTTCACCAGCCAGAACTGCTCTCTGGACCTGAGGGTCTCGTGCACCCACACTCTTCTTGCTGCTGCCTTCCTCCGTATATCCCCAACCAGGGCAAGTGGCAAGGCTTTTTTGGTTCAAAGACAAAAACATCTTCACCACCAAATCACTACTGGATTCACTGTGTGTCCTACACAATGTTGCATGTACTACACGTTTGATGTAAACACCGGATGCAGACGTGACGTGCATTCAAATATTGGTGCATGTCTGACGTAAATGTAGAAAGTCTTACCTATTTGGTGCTGAGCCGGCGGAAAGCACAACGGATATATTTTGTGAATAGGACGCAACCTAGCGGCGGGCACAGAGCATACAATGTGAATGGCCCATAAGAGAGATGGTTCCTTTTTTACTGTTTTATCATTAGAATTTCTTTACAGAGGTGTAGCTTGAATATGGCTGATCTGTAAGCATGACTGACATATTTTGTGCCTGTAGTCTTGACACTAAAGTATATGGTGGCTTTAAAAAAGGGTCATTGCAGTCTCATGTCTAATAAACATCATGTGTACTACTACACACACGACTCAGCATTTGGAAGCTAGTAACCTGGCAGCTTGACCCTGCTTTACCCAAGGTGTTCTACTCATTCTTGTGTTTCCTCTTTTGTGGTTTCTTTTTTCCTTCACGGCTTCATCCAGTAGGATTTCTCAGCTCAGCTGCTGCATGACATCAAGGTGCCAGAAAAGCTTTTGCACATTTGCTGTGACTCTGGTCCTCGCCCCAAAATCCACCACAGCATAGAATAATGTCCATGTTTTTGTCATGCCTTTGCCATTACTTCTTTATTATTGCTATTTTTAGGTTCCCTGAACAAAACAGAAAATGTGACTGGTCATCTGATGTTGCCATGACTTGTTATTTGAATGTGTCAAACAACAGCACTGAGGGTTTGGAGTAATTACTGTTTTACAGTTTGGAAAAAGTCGTCAGGCTCTTCTCTTTTCCTTTTGAGGTGTTTTTATTTTTTTACTCTGTTTTGTTGTTTTCACATAAAATGACCAAGGAATGGTACATGTTGGTGTCTTTTGGGTTCTTTGTTGTGTACGCTGGGATATTCTGAGAGGTGTTAATATCTTGTCAAATCTTGGCCTTCCTACGCTTCTGTCTTCTCTTTCTCTGCGTCTGTACCTTTTTTCTCTCACTTTCTTTCTGTCGTGCTTTACTCCTTCTACTCACGCAACTATCTGACTTCAGCCTTTAAACTAAAGCATATGGCCGACATAGGCTTGAAGCAAGCTAGGTAATGAAAAAGGAAACATGCAAACAATAAAATGCAATTATGGGATTGACTGAGAGGTAGAAAGAACATGTGGAGAAAAGTATGAGAGTTCAAGGATGTGAGACACAAAAGTAACAGCAAGCAGACAAAGACCTGCAATTTTCTTGACAGCGATTAAGTTGTGTCTAAATTGATATTTTTTAATTGTTTAGTGCTTTTGTTTTAAAAAATCTTTTAAGTCAAATGTGAGCTATAGTATATGGTTACGATTGCATGCTCCATTATAAAACACATCCAAGCCACAAATATAATATTACTACTACTACTACTACTACTACTACTACTACTACTACTACTACTACTTCTACTAATAATAATAATAATGATAATAATAAATAAAATAAAATAAGGATTATTGCTCAGACATACAGTAATGGTAAAGGTAAATTTGGTCTCACATTAGGCAAGACAAAAGGTCTTCCAGACCTTTAAAGAAACGGCGATGATAAAGTAAAGAGATGCCGTAGTATAGTTATAAACTATGGTTAATGGAGTGACTTTTGGCAGATGAATAAGAGTCAAAGATGTCTTAAAGCAATAGTTTGACATTTTGGAAAAAACACATATTCGTTTTCTTCTTGAGAGTTAAATGAAAAGATCCATCACGCTCTCATGTCTGTCCCTTGAATATGAAATTCCAGCTAGCAACCAGTAAGCCTAGCTTAGCATTAAGACTGGAAACAAGGCAACAGGTTGCCTGGCTCTGTCCAAAGGTAATAAAAATCTACCTATCAGCACCTGGAAAAGTTTATTGATTTTCTGTTTTGTTTTCGTGATTCATGGGGGACAATGTGTGGGCCTTTTTAAGTGTGAGAGGTGCTGGTTGGTGAATGTTGTTAGCTTTTGAATCAAAGAATCTAGCTCTTTCCCCTGGCTTCCAGTTTTTAAGCAATCAGCAATCTTCTCGTCTCACGAAAAAGCGTATTTCCCAAAATGTGGAACTTTTCCTTTAAAATATGATGGATAATTCTGCACTGCTGTTGGTCCCTGCAGCACTTTGCCATGGACAGACTGAAGGAGAAGAAGGATGGGCGCATGTGTGCCATGTAGGTCCAGTGGAAGTTTCACGTGTGGCGGCCACCTCTGCAGTGGATTTGTGGGGGAGACCTCAGACAAACGGTTGGGTTGAAACTGGATTAAAATGCAAATGCATCACACACAGACAGTGTTGGCTTGGAATGCTTTGCTATGAAGGGCTGACTTCAGACAACAGTGGTCAGGAAGCTGGCATGTTTTAAACAACCTTTTTGGACATGCTTTCACATGCATTTTATTTCAAGCACATTTTTACTTAATTTGTTGCTGTTGCATACAGTTACTGCTTTTCCCTATGTATAGCAAGCAGGGGAAATGGTTGGCAAACTGCTGGTCCACATTTCTAGACTGATTTCTCATTAACCAAAATATTAATAATATAATAATGAGATTTAGAAGTGCACAAGGGATGGGGGTTTGCAAACAGGTCAAATATGTAGTCAGTCTGCTGAATGCTAATGATTTTGGATTACGTGCATTCACCACGCGTTAAATTTCACCTTGCTCTGCTGGAGTTACTAGTTTTGGTCACTGTACTTCTGGAGGTCAAGCAAGATTCTTTGTGGAAAACCAACATTCCTCAACCCCTCTTACCCCTGTCCAATTTGTTACTTGACACTTTCCAAAAACAGAGGTACTTAATTGTAGGTCCCATTTTTGTTTTGCTCTCTCTATCATTGTCGTTTTATTGATCATTTTTTCCTTTTTTGTGTATTGTGCGTGTGTGCATGTGAGTTTGTATGTGCACGTGTATGACTTGTAATTAGCCTCTTGCTTTGGTCTGTATGGCATTTTAACAAATGCTTCTATATATATATTATGCTATCAAGTTTGAGCTAATCTCACTCCCTGCCACTTTTTCCTCTTTCCATCTCTCCCTCTCTCCCTCTCTTCTCCTTTACAGCTCTATCGGCCCTTCAGCCATTTTTTTTCACCAATGGTTTTTCAGTCCTTGCTTTATCTTTCTCCCTGAAATTATGCTTCAGTAGCCTGTCATTGGCATGAGGGCCTTGACTGACCAAAATCATAAACTCATTACATTTTTTACTTTCTAGTTTGTGTAAGGCACAGTTTGGTGCTGGCTGGATGTTATGGCATTCAGTGTGTGTGTGTGTGTGTGTGTGTGTGTGTGTGTGTGTGTTACCTGCAACTATAAATTAATGCACAGATTATTTGTAGAAAAATATATTAAAAACAAAAACAATATATATATATATATATATATATGTATATATATATATATATATATATATATATATATATATATATATATATATATATATATATATATATATATATATATATATATATATATATATATATATGTATATGTTAAGGCATTCACCACCCTTTCACTAACTACTGCACATATACAGTAGGGATATGCTGTATAGGTGTATGTGCTGTGCGTCTATTATGTGTGTGCTGACCACACAGGAAGAGAATGGATGGGTTTGAGTGGAGAATAGTTGATTTGCTTGCTAACTAATGTTTAAAACATTATGTTTTCCACATGGTCAAAAGTGAGGAGTTTCTGTACACACACACACACACACACACACACCCACACACACACACATACACACACACATTATGTTTTAGCTGTGATAGAAGGGGCATGTCCTTAGGACGTCAGGGGTGTGTCTGTGGTCAGTGACAGTATAAGACACAGGCAGGTACACTGAAGTCTCCATTCAGTTGCACTAGACTTGAATCTTCTCTGACTTCTTGAATTGCATTCTAGTGATAACTCTGTCTCACAGTTAGAACTTTATATAATTTCACATTTTTATTCTTAATTATATTTTTATAAAATCCGTCTTTTTTGACTTACTTATCCAGGTAGCTCTAAATAGGACTTTTATCAAGTGTTTGTGTTGTTCTTAGACAGCTGTAAGACCGTTAGATTTGAGTTTGGTCCTGACTCAGCATTTGTAGCTGCATACACAGCATCCTTGCTGAGTTGCCACGGCAACTGTGTCAATCAGCTGCAAGTCTGGGGTAAGTATGCTGGTCATGTCTTTCTCCTTTCTCTCCCATTTTCTTGTTCTGTCTCTTATTCTTTCTTAATCTCTATCTTAGCCGTAATGTCTTTCTCCGTCTTTTCCATCTGTTTCTTTTTTCTCATCTATTTCCTCATCTTTTCTTCCGTCCTTCTTCCTCTCATCCTCTCTTATCATGTGTTTGGCATATTCCAAATGTGTTTTATGTTTTCGTTTTTTGTCAGTTGCTATTTGCGACCAGCCAGTCTGTCCTCTACTTTAAAATGTATTCATTCTTAGTTTGTAAAGTTACATAAAAACAAAAGTAAAGAGCAGTAATAAATGCCTTGCTGACCACTTGTTCTGTGTACATATGGATAGGCACTGTAGGAAGTTATGCTTCCTACAGTTATTAAAAGCAGTCATTAACTATTTTCCGACTGCAAATTGCTAACTTTAGAGATGCCAATATTGTTTTGCTGTAACACAAAATAGTCCAAAAAATAATTTTACCACTGCAAAATAAAGCAGTACAACCATTCTCATTTCTTCATGTGTTTGTCTTCTCTATCACGATGTCTCTTAGTTTTAATGACAATAAATAATAAAAAAAACTTTGTTTTTCTAACTTACCTAAATATCATGAAATACTCCTCCCGGGCACAGCTACTGCCAAGCGTTGAGAAAGCCAGCATGTGTTGGCAAATGAATGTGTTGTAGGATGAATAATTGCAAGTGTCAATGAACCAAAAATAGCTGCAGCAAAGCCTTGGTTCATTCACTCCTGGTCATAAAAAGAACATGATTCATGTTAAATGTTATTTACATCATTTACTACTGCTCCTTACCTGCCTGGCACTCGAGTCACTGCGCTCCGAATAAGTTGCAAAAAATGACTCAGGTGTTTTTCACCATGAACATGTGTGGTTTAGTGTGTGTGTGTGTGTGTGTGTGTGTGTGTGTATGTGTGTGAGACACAGAAAGGCCAGTTGTGGTGATTTATATTTTGCACATGAAAAACCCATATTTAAGTGAACCTGATATGTTTTAAAATGTGATTAACCCTTTTTCTGACCTGCTTTGTCTCCCCTTCTTCTATCTCCTTTAGATCATATGAACATAGAAGAATACATTGAAGAAGATGAGGAACCACCTTTACTGCTCAGCTCTTGTCCTTCTCACGGTAAATATGTGCATCTGTGTGTTTTTGTGTGTTGTATGCAACAAAAAGGTTGTGTTCCTTATAGAGTGGCATGCACATCATGCAACATCATCACAATTTTACTCATCAAACCTCCACTGACTGTGTGTGTGTGTGTGTGTGTGTGTGTGTATATGTGTGTATGTGTGTGTGTGTGTGTGTGTGTGTGTCTTCCAGGTGTTAGGCTGTGGTGGGACTGCAGCAGTGCAGTGTCGGTGGGGGGAAGGATGTGGGTGTGTGCAATGCCCTGCTGGCCAGGAGCCTTCCAAGGTGAGACCACCTTATAAGTATTTCTTTTGTCCCCCTAGACCAGTGTTTCTCAAATGGGGGTATGTGTACCCCTGGGGACTGCAGTGGGTACTTGAGATATTTAACAAAATGTTTAATAGCGACAAGGCTGTTGTGCAGAACATTTTTTCTCTTTATGTAGACTTTTTTTTCCTACCAAACATATGATACTTGTGTTGCCTTCTTTGGACCTATTCTTGCCTTCCTTCCTTCTACTTTTTTTATCGCTTTTTTCTCTGTTTTTAAGTTTGTGATACTATTTTCGACCTATTCTTGCTGACATCGCTGTACTGTCCTCTTTATATAGACTTTTTTTTTTCTACCAATAATGATCCTCGCTGCCCTAGACAGTACAAAACACTTTCACCCCATGTTATCTTCCCCTTCCTACCTGTTATAAATGTACAGCAAGGTATAGTTCTCCTTATTCTGTAAAATGTAGAGCAAAATATAGGACAAAGAGTGCAAATACCTTGTGACATAGTCAGCTACAGCCAAATGTTGAATGCATCTATGCATTTTTATTTGTTGTGATTCACTGGTGACAAGTTGATTCCCACCACCTACCTGTATATAAAGCTTATGACCAGAGGTTTAGTTTTACTGTCTTAGCTTACAATTTCTATTTAGGGTCACCACAGTCAACATAAACCAAGTTATTTGGTTTACTGTTCAATAAGGGAAAACTTTTATGAGATTGCTTTTTTTAACAGGAGGGTTTTTGTCAAGGTGTTATGTTTTTTTTTTTTTGCAAGTTGTATTCATGAATTCATTTCTTGACCATTTGTAGCTAAGTATACGTTTAAATGTCTTTTTTTTCTTTTTATAATTCCAGTTAACACAAAGACTCTAACCCTTTGAAAGCACCAGAAAGATGCTTAATTTTGCTCTTTTGCTGCCTGTTTAGCTTGAGTTAAAAAGTGTTTTCTTTCTTGCCAGGCTTGTGGGCAGATCCAAAGTCCAAAAGAGGAAGTGCAATGTCAGTTGTGCCCGACGAGAAGCTTTTCAGACGCATTTGACTCAGAACTTTGCCGCCCACATACATCCTGCGAGATCCTTAGCCGTAAGGTTGCAACCCCTGGCACTGTGATCTCAGATAGTGTCTGTGGGGACTGTCTGCCTGGGTAAGGCCTAGTAATCTGCACAGTTCACTGAAACTGTAGCATTGACATTCAAAGTGCTTACGGGGTATATGCTCCAACATATACCCCATAAACTTTTATTTGTTCTAAATTAAGGCCTGTCATTTTCTCTGTTTCAAGAAAACAAGAAGACATACGCACACACACACATACATTATGTCATTCACAACAATGGGCAGGCAACATCAAGCACCAGAGGACATAATGTGCCACAGGGCTAAAACCACTGATTCATTCATTTACTGTAGAATGGTCCTTCCGTTTTTTTTCTCTGTCCATCTCTCTAATTACGTTCCCTACTCTTCTTTCTTTTTCTATTTGCAGGTTTCACTCCACTGCAAAAGAGGAAGTTTCCACCCAAAGTCTGTGTGTGAAAAGTAAGCATGATCCTGCACACATGCTGCTCAATAAATTCACAATTATCATTTATTTTTATGGTGATAAGACCATGCTTTCACACCCTGCTCTCCCCCACATTTCTTCTTATTCTCTCTCAGCTTCTTTGCATGTCAGAACGGTGCGTACAGTGGGTAAAGGTCCATCCAGCGGGACAGGAGGGCCGGTCAACGGCACAGTGGTGCGCAGCGCTGAGGAGAAGACGGCAGAGTACGCCGTGTTTGCTTTGGTGCCCATTTTCTGCGTGATGGGCCTTTTGGGTATCCTCATCTGCAACATCTTGAAGAAGAAGGGATACCGCTGCACTGCTGACAAGGAGGGAGGGGATGAAGAAACCGCCACACCACAAAAAGAAGGTGAGAGAGATGAAATGACAGAAAAAATCAAGCTAAAGATAGAAAGTAGCAGTGGGCGGGATGACTGAAACTAGCATTTATGTTCAGGTTGTTGTCACGTTCGTCCATAAATATGCTGAATTAGCACACAAGCATACAGAAAATGTGGTTACATTTTGTCAGGAGTCGTTGCAAAGCCAAGCCCAAAGGGCAGTGTCTTTGTGTGCAGCAATAGTCCATGTATGTATCTCTGTGATGTGACTGCACGCAAAACTACATGGGAGGCTTTTCTATGTCTTTAAACTTTAACCTTGCAGGGATCATTACATGCCATGCATGCTGTGTTTATCCAAGCATGCGTTTTTTTTCTTGTAATTTTACTATCTAAAGGAGGGGGGTGGTGGTGGTGTAGAGCAAAAGAAGAAAGAAAGAGAGATTAATGGCGTATTTGCATTAATTGGCTTGATCGACTCCACCATGGTGCCCCGTCCTCCTTTTTCCATTGCAGATTAGCACTGCCTCATGCGCGAGGCCAGCGTGGCTGGTCGTCATGGTAGGAAACTGCCGTGACTTAACGCGACACACACACAGAACGTTGGAGGTGTATTGCCACAGCCAGAAGACAAATTAGTTTCAAAAAAACAAGGCGGGTTTGTTCAGGACCCCCTGTCTGTCGCTAGCAATGATGACGCAGTGAATAGTGACGATTCTCTCCGACCAATCAGCAGTCAGCAGGTCTTCACGCCTCCTTTTGGTATCGCCTCAGCTTGCTTGGAACCTCGACGGAGGTGATACTAAAAAAAGTACCTGTTAGCAGGTACGGGTGACTTTCTTTCACAATGGAAAACCAAAAAAGGCGAGAAGAGTTGAGGTGAGTCGAGGAGGTACCATGCAGTGGAAAAATACTATACAATAAATAAATGGAAAAAACTGAAGAGAGCTTAGAGAGAGAAATAAAGAAAGACACAGAGGGACCAAGCAATAAAACAAGTATTGAGTTACCACACCCTGTTCTCTGTGCTTTGCACAGTCTCAGAGTAACATGAGTGCTCTTTATCCCTGTCCTTTGTAATAGTTAAGAGTGGTATATTGTCCTGTCCTGGAGTACTGCAGCCTTTGATACAAATATACTTCTGTTCTTGTAAGGTGATAAGTCACCAGTGGCAGTCATAACACCTGGTTTGAACTGGATGATGAAGCAGACACCATTTATACTTTCTGTGTAGACCAACATTGCCATGCATGCAATGGGAAAAGTGGGCTACACCCATATTTCCTGTATGTACTTGATGTAGTGCACCTGTGTGGTGTTCAGGCTTGTATATCAGGTAAAACCATTAAGTTACAAGGTGTACATAATCTGCTGTAGCATTGATCAGAGCAACTTTTTTTAAACTGTGGGACAGGATGCACAATGAAGTGTTCCTGGTACGTTTCTACATAGAACATATGGGATTTGCATATGGAAGCTTAGAAACGTTTTTTCCGTATGCGCCAGGTGAGCAATTTCATTGAACTGAATAAAGGCCATTTTGGGATCCGGTATTCAGTTATTATCATGCATCTACTGTCAGAGCACAGCTGCCACCTCAGCAGATCAGACTTTCTGTCAGCACAGAACACCCATTTGCCCAACACCTGCTAAGTTTGGATAGCTTCCCATCATTAGGATTAAAACATTAAAGTAAGTAATGTTTTTCAAGACATGTTTATTTTGGTTTGGTTTTATCTCTGTGCACCCCTTGGTTGTCTGAACTTGCCTCTTTTCGTTACACAGTTACAAAAACTCACACTTGAATGTTTCTTGATACAACGAGCTCATTGAGGACTCTCTGCAGTAGTTTGCTAGGTCATTGTTGTTGATTACAGGAGAATATTATTCTTTTTCTTTGAGTACCTAGGTTGTTTTTAGCTTCTGTTCCCTAACATTTCAGCCACAACCACCAATGTAATTGTGTCTTCAAAGATCAGAGCTTCTCTATTGTGTCACCAAGCCTTTAAAGCACATGCCTCCCTGTCTGTGTAGTGGACTAGTGATCCAGGGTCAGCAGATCGGATTGCATGATAAGTTTAATTGTTACATCGGTTTCACTAGCAGAAAATCTGGCCTAAATGTGAAATGCATGCAGAATGTCAAAAACTACTCAAACATCCCATCTTTGACCATATATTTGAAAGAAAGCCTGTGGAAATATGTGATTTCAGGACAGACAGATGTCAGAGCAGCAGTCTTTCTGTCAAAGCTATTTGCCTTATGTTTGCAGCGTTACCTTGGTCTAATCCTCTCTGAGCACTTTGTTGTGAAACTTAAGACGTCCCTGCGCCCAAAGAGAAACTTCCCAAACCACATCCCCCCATTCCGTCCTTATAGTCTTTGTTCATTCATCCTATCCTGGCCAGCCAACCTGCCTCTCTCTTCTCATATTAACATGACACTATCTATCCTTCTCTCCTTTCCCAGCCAGCTTAATAATTCAATCGGGTCCTCACCTCATGGTGTATGTCTCCTCTTTCTTTCTCCTCTCTCCTCTTCTTCTCTGTATCTCCTTGTTTCTCACTTTTATGTTTTTCCTTTTTTTTATCTTCTATTCCATTTTTTTTAAATTGCTCTGTCAATTCCTAGAGCTTGTCGGGATCTTCTATGATGAAGTTCTATTCAAGTCTTCCTTGTATGAAACCTAAAACTAACATGACAAAAGTTGTATTAAAAAAGTCTTAATTTGAGTTTGACTGACTGAATGATTTCAAAATGAATGAATGAATTTCAACAATTTAGGACATTATGCACAACACCTTATCATCTCCTTCACTCTCAGCTCCCCCCTTTCTCTCCTCCTGTACAGCTTTGAGCACGGATGATGCAGTGGTGTAGTAAAAAGCTATTTATATCTGCATGTGTGAGTGAGACACATAAAGAAAGAGTGAGGGGATGATACGCAAAATAAAGTTAGTAAAGACGCCAAAAGGTGGGTAATGTAAGGAAGTAAAAGACAGCAAGTTGAACAGTTGAGAACAAAATAATGATCAGAGGGCAGTAGAAGCTTTGAATGCAGCATGGGGAAACTTTATCTCTCCCTCTTCCCCTCTCTTGTTGTTATATAACTATCCTTGTTGCAGTGCAGTATCTGTCCTGGGCTAAGGTTAAGTAAAGTTCTTACTCCAGCACTTTGCTCATCATCTTCACTCAGGGGGAACACCCATGAGGAAATACAGCAAGCTTAGCTTGGCAGGGCTAACATCAGACTGCAGAGGTAACTCTGGCTATGCAGAGCTGCAGACAGAGAAAAGTTTGACTTGTTAGAAAGCGCGGTGACAGGAACATTGAAGAGAAGAAACAGGGCAAGACACGTTGGACACGAGCTGGAGTCAATATGATAGATGGAGTCACTTTGAGATAACTCAGCTTTCTCAGGACAGAGTAAAAAAGGTAGTGTTTAGCTGCTGCAGTTTTGATTTTCAGTTAGCTTCACATGCAAGACTGCTGCATTTAAACAGTTTTATCTCTTACTGTTTCAAAAAAAATCTTTTTTATTCTGAAGCTCAAACAGTGAACTGACCAAACTGAGACTTATCTGTAAACAAGGTGACTGACTGGTGACTTAATGTAGCTGACACTGAATCACTGAACATGGGTCAGACTCTGTTGAAGGAATAAATAGAAGAGGTTGAGTGCCCCACTGTGAAATGGATGCCGTTATCCTCGCATAGCAACAGCCACTGTGGAGACACGGCTATTGTTATGTCCCAACAATAGCCTGACACTGCTTATGCAAGAGAGACACACACATAGTCACATTTTGCTCTTTAACCACCAGATACAAACAGTCACCTGGCATTAGGGTCTGCTACACACACACACACACACACACACACACACACACACACACACACACACACACACACACACACACACACACAGAGCCTTGTGTGATTCAGCAGTGCTGAATGGATTGTGATTTGCTGAGTGAGCTATTCTAAACCCCCATTGCGCCCTCATCCCTTCCCTCTCAACTGCCTCAATGTGCTGTGCTATTATGGGATGGTCGGGGGGGTGTTGCCATGGCGGCATGTCTATTCTTTGCTGTTCAGTCATCCACATCCATCCTTATCAGTCCCATCATGCACTGGGGCACAATATCCTAGCAGTGACATGCACTGTGTGAACTTAAAAGCTTGAGGAACTTACTCTGCATTGAAACAAAAATATAAGTTTATATATTACAGTTAAGTTCATATTGTACAGTTTGAAATACATGCCATTTATCTTCAAGGATATATTCCTAAATATAATGAATGTACACTTGACAAAGCAATCCTTACTGAAGGCCTGCTTACTATTTTTTTATATTCGCATATGGCATTGTTTGTATTTGTGTTATATGCATGGACTGTAAGAATAATTTTACACTATATGGTTATATGTATGTATGTAATTACATAGATAAAAATGTCAATATATTAGTTCTAGAATCTAGGATCTAGAACCTAAAATGTAATATACAGTAATACAAAACATATGTCTGCTAATTGTCTGTCTGTGTCTGTCTCTGCTTGTCTTTTTTGCTTTATTTAGGTAACAATTGTCCCTACATATCCGACGACCTGAATGAAGACACCATAAGTGTTCTGGTTCGCCTAATCACTGAGAAGAAAGGTGGGTGTTGAGCAGCAGTGACACCACTTAGGAGCTAGTGGTCAGAGTAATTTAATGTGTTCTGACTTTAGATGGGAACGCAGTGTCATCAGAGTACGTCACAGACACATCTTAACAGCTGCAAGCTCGGGCTGTCTGCTTCTTAATGTTAGAAATGCCAACACAACAAAAAAGTTAAAAGAGAAATTGGTTATTTTTGAAGGGAGATAAAAGGTTTTCCCATGTAGAATGAAAAATAGAACCAAATGTAAATCCTACAATGGTCTAGTTTATTTGTTCCAATCAATCACCAATAAGCACAAAGATAAATGTAATTTATAAACGTCTAATATGGTCTTATGTAAACCGCATTCTAACAGACAGGGCAAGCTTGAATATATTTTGATTGATAGTATTGACTGTCACTGTAGTCACATCATTGATTGAGTCTCATCTGAATGTGTGTGTGTGTGTGTGTGTGTTTCAGAAAATGCTGCTGCACTGGAGGAACTGCTGCTGGAGTACGAGAGCAAACAGATGGCCATGAGCAAAGCCTCGTCAATTAAGTATGAGACCACACTCGCCACACTCCCTCAATATATACCCTCAACATGTACACGCTCAGTAATGCTGCTCAAGGTTAAGCTGAATACAGAGGCAAGACAAGTCTGGGAGAAAGCAAGGCAGTGAGCATTTTGTAAGAAAGGCTCTAAAAGTGTGTATGTGTGTGTGTGTGTGTGTGTGTGTGTGTGTGTATGTGTGTGTGCGTGCGCACACGTGTCTATACACTGAATATTGATATAAACCAATAAATTAACTATTAAAGTTGCAAATATTTTTGAGTTATTTTTAGATTGGAATCTCATATCTTAAATATTATGACTTGGCTCAAGCTACTAGTGGAGCCATCTTGTATAAAACATTGTAACATTGCAATATCTTCTATGTAAACAGGTTTTATTTTTTTATCCTAACAAATAGAAATGCAAACTGTGTTTTACAGGATTATAATTCCATAATTCCAGTAACATTTTATCAAAGAGGAAAACAGAATACAGTTGTATCCGCTGTCTCTTGATTCATGAGCCTGTCACTAAGCTCATTGGCTGTCACATAGCCTGAAGTCACACAATTTGTGGTTGGAACTTTGGATGGAATCTGTAGACGATAAAAGTGCTCAAATAATCAGAAGTTGATCTAACAAAATCAGCAATAAGCTGCCTTATACCACTGTCTAAACCACTGTCATTTCCTTTATCAGCACTGGCAGCAGAAGTCAGAGTCATCTTCATACTCCAAATTGCCCCTCTATTCTTTGCTGCTGCACTGACACAGCTTTTCATACAGAAGTTCACCTCATCTCGCATTATTATATGGATGGTAATTAGTTACATTACACCCCAGTATGTATGCCACAGTGATAACAGTGAGAGGTCTCTGGGGCCTCTGGCAGTGTGCTGCTGCTCAATGGGCTGCTGTAACATGTGAGCTTAGGATTCGAGAACATTCTGACAGGCACACATGATATGCACACTGAAATCTGGAAAGCTTTCAGATACTGTGTGTGTGTGTGTGTGTGTGTGTGTGTGTGCGTGCGTGCGTGCGTGCGTGCGTGCGTGGGTGTGTGTGGGAGTTTCTGCAGGGTTCACTACAGATCACTCACTAGCTATTACAACACTGGGACACACAGCTGCATTATGTGCATGCTGCATTCATCTCTTTGCTCAGCCTTTCTCTACACAAACACACCATCGAAAGACCAAAGCTAAAGAGGCCTTGGCGGACTTTGCTAACAGATACCACTTCACATTTCAATTTTAAATACATTTCCATTTATACATTCACACTAAGCAAAGGTGGAGGGGAAGGTAATGTTTGGCTAGTTTTGGGGCTTTTCTAACTCTTAAAGAGACAATCTACATAAAATGGTCTAGACTGACAAGACTAGCATTGTATTGATGTTACTAACATATGAATGTCATAGGTAGCGCCTATTGGACCAAGACGAGGAAAGTGTGTATGGTTTTGTGCATATGTGTGCGTTCAGATATTACGAGGAGTATAGTTGATTTACGATTCAAGGTCCCATTTTTGACTCAATTATCAGTAACATTTATGGATTTGGCAACAATCTTTTAAGTTTCTCAATATTTGGATTTTTAGGGAAATTTGTCTTGACTATTCAAAAATAAAAGTGTCTAAAAATTGTAAAATGTAACTGATCAGTTGTTCATTCCCTCTCCTGCTTCTCCTCCCAGGTTCCCAATGCTGTCTCCACTCTCCACTTTCTGTTCCCTCCCAAGGCTGTGCCCCATCAGTCCCACCTCCACACCATCTCTGGCCTCTCCGGACTGGCCCCCAAACACGGCTACCGCTGCACCCGCTGCGCCCAGAGAAAATGGCCCGCTGTCCTCATACCTCCCCTTGATTCACTCAAAGATCCCCTGAAGCCCCCCCAGACCCTCATCCTGTCCTCCATGGACACCTCCACTGACCAGCAGAAGAGACCTCTGCTAGGGGGAGTGTTTATCGACACCCATATTACACAAGCTGTACCAAATACTGTGCCAAATACTGTGCAGGAAAAGGCGGAAGGGAATGAAGTGAAGGAGGCGGCGGAGGAGGAGGAGGGAGAGCTGGCAGTTTTGTCTGTGGGGAGGTGAGACAGGTCCATATTGTTTCATACCCAACACAATACTTACATGATGCACGACTTACCTGCAATGCAAATATATTGTTACTTTTTCTTTTACTTTTACTTCTACTACACTGCATTTTAGAGGCAAAGATTACACTTTTACTACAATTATTTGAGAGTTATAATTATTAGTTACTATGATAGAGATTTTAAATCAACCTCAAAACAACAAAAATCCCACACTCTGCGCTTTCTATAGCATCGCTTTGTTTTAGAAATAATTTTTGGTCCCTCCGGACCTTCATCAAGTATATTCTCTTGAGCCACATTCGGTTAGTTATATCAACATGACATATTTTTTACACTGTGGTATTGCTGCTTTTATTTATTCTACTTTACTGACTCATCTGAATACTTCTAACACTGCTGACACATTCACATTCATTTAACCATAGTCCAGTTGAGTTATAGAAAGGCTAGAAACATCTATATACTGTTTACTAATGTAACAGGTTCAGATCTACAGTACAGTAGAATTTACGTGATTTAAAATAAGAAAAAAGTAGCAGAAATATGATTAAACATGTAGAAAGACTAATTAAGCTTCACACACACTCAAACAGCTTCACGCTCCTGTAAGAACATGTGTGTTTTAGTGGCAGCCATTATACCATGATTGCCATGAATGTAACTGTGATGATATCTCTCGCTCAACTGACAGGTTTCAAGTCACTCAGATCCCCGAGCAGAAACCCGTCACCATAGAAACTAAGACATCATCCCAAGAGCATCGGAACTCCCTGTTTGGAGGGAAACCCTTCAGTTCCTCTTCATCATTTGGCACCAGGAGGTACAACCTGCAACACTCAGTCACGCACTTCCACCTTTCACTCTCTTTTTCCTTCCACTTTACATATGTGTTCGCTGTAATCACCCCTCTCCTTACCCATTTCTTTATATTTCTTCCACAATGCACACTCCACATTTTTATGGGTTGTTGTATTAAGCTCGAGATCATTATTTTGGCTCACATTCTTCAGGCCAGCACTGAAGTATGTAGTCTGTTTCACTGGGAAATTAAATTATACAGCGTATGATCAGTTTATCAGAGGATTTTCCCTAAAATGATTAGAAAATGAGCTTCTCCTGTTTCCTGTTGTCTGCTCATACACATGAACAACACACAACACTCTTAGAATCAGCATTATTACAATAACGACCTGCCTGATGTCTTAAAAAATCCCTTAAGTAAGCAATCATTTATGCTTCAAAATCAGCCCAAATAAGAAATAATTTAAATAATAAAGTGTGCTTTAAAAAAGTTTAAAAGGCATTTATTTGTCACGTCTTATACTTGGAAATCTTCCATTCTGTCCTTCATGTCCTTATCCTGCCACTTCCTTGACATTTTGACTTTCTCAGGTGAAGAGACAGAGAGCGTGATAATGCTACCTCGCTGGAGATGACCTTATCATTCACTGACAACTTGACATCTGGCAGGGAGGGTGTTTCTAGACGACAGACTGACACCAAGAAACTACAAGAACCAACTCATGCTGGAATACTTTTTTTATTCATGTGATAAGAGGAATATTACTGTATTTATTACTGCATAAAAACAATGCTGTACTTTGCAGATGTATCAGATGTACCGTCATAGAAGTTCAACTTAAATTACAGCTGCTTTCCGTCACTGTCTAAATCCAAAGAGAATGTGGGAAAGTATAGCTCTGTGACAACAGATTGTCAAAGCCTGACACTACTAATAAGAATGAAAGGAAGAAAACAAAAAAGAGTTTGGGTCATGAAAAAAACGTGTTCTCAGCCCCTATTTTTGTGCTTCTATTATAGACATGGGTGAAACATATATAGGCAGACACAAACAGTACAGGTAGACAGGCACATCTACACTACTTGTGTACAGTGATGAGGACAACACACAGTGGAATACAATACTGACAAAAGGCAGAACTCAAACAGCAGTGAGACTGAAACAAACTCGTTCAAGTATGTTCTTTAAAAAAAAGAGAAGATATCACACACGTTGTCTTTCACCAAGTG
>JABXJD010003218.1:0-32789 GCA_013375575.1 Percina caprodes | reverse complement strand
CACCATTCTATTCTATTTGATATTTGAGCATTATCCTAATCCAGGGACAGACTACATTCAGAAAGGACATCTTGGTATAGCGTGCATTGCTGCTGGGCTTGTGGGATTAGAGACATACATTCCAACTCTCTGAAAATGAGAATTATTTGCTGCATGATGCACAATATAGCTTTTGTATGTAATATTTGGGCACATGAGTTTGCTTCATGTTCCCATCTGTGAGTGTGTGTCCTTTAGGGGTTTAGATGGAGGAATCACATGTGTAGTCTTCTTCAATAGTGTGCCTGTGTGCGTGATGAGTTAGCATTTATTTACCTGACTCTGTTCTATATACACAGGTGCATTCATTAGGTGTTTTTGCCTGTGCAAGTGAGCGTGTGTGTGTGTGTGTGTGTGTGTGTGTGTGTGTGTGTGTGTGTGTGTGTGTGTGTGTGTGTGTGTGTGTGTGTGTGTGTGTGTGTGTGTGTGTGTGTGTGTGTGTGTGTGTGTGTGTGTGTGTGTGTGTGTGTGTGTGTGTGTGTGTCCAGGAATGTGACGGTTTATAAAGTTATATAATGTTCATCTAAGAGGAGATTCAGATACTGCCTCCGGTTATCACATGCACACAAACGCACACATGCACATACAAAGCCAAATTGAATGTTTGAGCAATATAAGGTGATATTCGGTTAAGAAAAGAACAACTCTCCTATAATTAACTAAGGATGTGGGGGGGCAAAATGGGCCAGAACTCACTTATCATTTATGAGGCATTTGTCTCACAAGCTATTAGTTTCAAAAGCTATTAGTGTAGCCTGTGACATGTAGTTTGCTCCTGGGCATAGGAAATATTTTAGCCTCATGCACATTTTCTCAAATTTGCAACTTTACATAGCAGAGGAGGATTATATTTATATGTTATACAGTGGTTTGAGAAAGTTTACACACCCATGCTAAAGTTCATTAAAAAGAGGAATAAAAAACATATTTTGGAAATTGATCTTAATGCCTTAATTCACAAAAAATAGGAAAAGCCAACCTTTTAAGGACACCAATTTTCTTTGTGAATGAATAATGTATTGTAAATAAATAAATGTTCTGGTGGCATAAATATACACACTATTTTAAATTCCCATAGAGGCCTTTAAAAATAAAACTGTGCCTGCCTCTATGGGAATTTAAGATATTTACGCCCTGTATTTTAAGGAAGAACACTTATTTACAATACATTATTAATTCACAAAGAAAATTGGTGTCCTAAAAGGTTGCATTTTCCTAAATGTTTTTAATAAAGCATTAAGATTAATTTCCAAAAGATATTTTTATTCCTCTTTTTAAACAACTTTGTCATGGGTGTGTAAACTTTCTCAAGCCACTGTATATGAAATTTCAATTCCCAAAATTGGATTTTTTAAGATTGGATATTTGGGTCACGATCTATGTCCGCTTTTACAGAAAATCAAGTATAAAAGAAAAGAAGGGAAGGACAGAAGAAGAAAAAAGATATGAAAGGGTGAATAAGCAGCCCCACAGCAGCCAGCTGTTCCTCCACTCTCTGAAACATCTGTCACAGAAGGAAAAACACAGAAAGATATGGAGAAAAAGTGAAGATGGGAAAGAAAATACAAAAGTGATGAATGAAACTAAAGAAAGGGCAAGAAAGGGTGAAGACATTCTTTGCTCTCCTGTTAACTCTATAAAGTTTGATCAGTCATTCTGGTCATACAACTTACACAGTTTGGGTTGTGTGAGCCTGGTTCAAACGTACATATGTTTGAGTTTGTACATGTTTATTCTCTTCTTAAGACATTTGCATTAGAACAAGACTAAAAGAGCCAATGTCAACCCTGGTTGAGCCCTCGGTGTAGAATAGCAGTATAAGGCTGTAGTACTGGGCTTTTAGCCACATACTAAAGTGTTTAGTTCAGTTGCATGCATATGAATGTTATTGAGACAGTATCATAACAACCTTCATAATAAAAACGTCTTGTAACACCAAATTGTTTCATACAGTTCAGACATACTTTCTAGACTAATGACACTTTTCTCCAGTGTGGATATGCTGGTAAATATTTAACAAGTTCCCTATGTTGATCCGGCTGTTTCTCTTCTCACCCTTATCATAAGGTCTATCTGGATTTTTGCAGGTCTTTTTTTATGAAGCAAAAAACTAGAACTAGAGAAAGAGACACAAGTGTATAAGAGAAAATAAAATGGTAAATCCAATGTTCTAATTATAGGGTTGTCTTGATGCAAGTAAACATTGACAGAAGTTAAAAATGGTATTGGGTTCCTTTAGTCAAGTCTTTTGTCAACTAGTTTCTATGTAATGAAACTTTAAAATGCATTCTGACTATTATAACATGGTATGTAATAATGGACACCAAGCAAAGTAGAAGCAGCTGAAAACAATTTCCATATTTTCCAAGTTATTGAGCCATGAGATATACTGCTGCTAGAATATGTCCAGAGGGGACCTGAGCTGACTGAATTCATGACGAAGGATAGAGGGAGCAAGAATAACAAGAAAGGAAGACAGACAGGAAAAAAGAGAAAATAAGCATGAGAAGGAGTGTCCGGTCTGTAGGTTATAGTAAGCGGGAAAAAAAGGACACTAAAGATAGACATAGAAGACAAAGAGTAAGAAAAAGAGAGGCTTGTTTTCATGGCTGGTTGAATCTTTGCTTTGTTTTGCTGGAGGCCCAACAGACATGCATAAAACCGCATTCACTGACATCATTAACTGACCTTAATCAGCGTTCATTAGACCCTTAATGCTTTAAACACACACACACACACACACACACACACACACACACACACACACACACACACACATACTGACAGGTGCAAATGTACTGCACAAATGTTTAATCGCATATGTCCATATGATTGTATTGGAAAGTCTGACTTCATGTAACTCTGTTATCCATGTGTACTAGTGGACCTCTAGTCATTTGTAATAATTACGGAGGTTGTTTAGGATCTATATGCCATGTGAATCGGTCAGTAATTTTCAAGGTCCTGTGATAATATTAGTCACGTCCTCGGAGCGCCTCCGAATAGCCAACTCTCGAGGTACAGATATGTCAATAAATTCAAATAAAAGCAGGCTTCTCTTATCCTGTGCGTTGTCACCTGACCAGCCAAAATTTTTAATTTCATAGGAAATCATACAAGTGATAACAATATCATACGAACCCGTTAAGAATGCTTTGAGTATTCAAATAATTAAAAGTAACAATACCACATTTTCATAAGTCAGTCACATGGGCATGGGATAAGATAAATTACACAAGCACATACGTAATACACATGTTATATACGTTTGTGTGTCCTGTTGTATACAAAGTGTTTTTGTTTACAAAATATTTTTCAATTTTAACAATGTAAGTTTGGGCCCAAACACAGAACAGGCTGATGAGTAGGCAATAGTTTTGATTATTTTTAGATATGATTTAATCAAGAAAAGTCTTACAAAATCCAAAGCACGCAGAAGCATGGCTCCTCCCTCTTACGTACTTCGGCTCAATATTCATTTCCCTTCAGTACTCTGTATGGGTTTGCAGAATATTCTTGGGTTTTCTCTGGCCAAATTTTAACCAGTCCAATCAGCGAACAGGGGGAGTGGCAGAGAACGATGACGTTGAGGCCGTGCCCTACAGTTGTAGTGGCGGCGAAGAAAGATGCGAGCGAAGCCATTCAGTCCGATGTAACAACGCTGCCGAATTTCCAGAAGTTAAAGCCCGAGCAAGAACAATCTTTGCTGAGTTTTGTTGGTGGCCATAATGTTGTGGACCTCCTCCACACGGGGATTGGGAAAAGTTAGATTTTCCATATTGCTCCGTTGGTGGTGAAGGAGTTGGCTAAGGCTAACGCTATGAGGCTAACGAATGTCCCTATGGAGCATTGGATGAATGGTTGCTGATAATGGGAATGTAGGTATTGCATTAAAGATCAGCCACCCACTCAGATCAGCTGGTATTCTGTCTATAATAGAGTGGTATGGAAATTTGTAAGTGACCCCAAACCTTTGACCGGTACTGTACATCACAACCAAACATAAGCAATTGGTTGTGGCAGATCTAGAATGGCTCTGGGCAGAACCAATGGTTTTAAACTTCAACAGAGTACCCGCCTTCAAGGAAGTTAACATTTGTCAGTGGAGAGTGGCCAGACTCTCTGTACAAATTAAATGTATGAGGCTAGGTCCAGCAGAACTGGAAAATCTAGGAGAAAAGAGAAAACAACTAAGAAGACAGCACATAGCACTTGGATATAAACTGACACAAAGAAAAAACTGCTTCAACACTACTCACTGGGTACGATGAAAAATTGATAAAAGACAAGGGGAAGACAACGACTACACAAGGAAAGAAGGGTGACTAGACACAGGTGGAACTATTGGGGCAATTACGGGCAGGCACTAGGGAAGGAAGTGAAGTTGCCTGGAAAGAGAGACAAGGAGTACCATAATAAAACAGATAACATTAATAATTAAAAAAACTGGAACATGGTAATATATGAGAGATAGAGATTAACCTAATCCTTGAATAAAAAAGAAAACAAAAAAAAATCTGCCATTGCATTGAGATAATACTATACTGCCAAGGTATCCTGGAAAATGAATAACCTCTTTGCTGCATTTTAAATTTAAAGCTTAAGTAATATGATGAAATGTACTAGCTTTTACTCACAGTATCAGCCCTGAAATTCTACCGTGAAGGAAAATCTCAACCTTTTGATGCTAGATCTGACATTATGATTAAGGCTGGACAAGAAAATTACATTAATTTAAGTGTATTTCTATAAACAAACTGGTTTAAATCAAACCTGAAACTGAAATGGCAATATTATGTATAATAATGTAATTTATATACTCCTGTTAATACAGTTATACAAATATGACTGTAGTCGGCTTTAATAAAATGTTTCTCTAAACAATCTCATTATACAATAGAGGAACAGACTAATCCCTGACGTGTAGGTTGGCAATAGACTCATTTACATTACAAAAGTGCGGTTGATTCCAAATGCGTGTCTGATGTGTAAGTATATGTCTAATCTGTCATGCCATTCATGCTGAATACATAAAGCATTATTACTTCTATGCTTGCAATGAGTGATTTATCTGCCTGTGCGCTTAATGTGTTTAGCAGAGTCTTAACCTCCGCTTATCACAACAGGTTATCTCAAATTTCTATGCTGAATAAATAGGAACAGACAATGTAAAGATGCTTTCACATTTTCTACATGATGGCACATTATGCACAGTTAAACACAATATATACATCCATCCACCTTGGATGGCTCTTATATCTGTACTGTAAGATTACCCAGATAGTTAATCTTTAAAGTTGACCAGACATTTTGTCAAGCATGCAAAACCAGTGTCAAGACAGATGAATGCTTGATTAAAGCACTCAGTAAAGTGTGGGCATTATCACTATCAAAACCACCCCTGCAAAATGTTGTGCTATACATGTGTGTAATATAAGATAGCATAACATAACTTAAGAGAGAATTTATTGTCCTCCATCCATACAGTGCAGTACATTACATAGAGGAACCAAATTGTAAAACAAAACAAAAATGAATGATGCAACATTAAGTGCGAGTGAAACAAACTATGAGGTGCAATCAACAAGAAAGAAATATAAGAAAACCTAGTGTAATTTTCGGTTACACTTTACTTGAAGGTATCTACATAAGAATGACATAACACTGTCACGAACGTGTCATAAACATTATTAACAAGTCATAAACTTTCATGACATTACGCTTCTTTTAGTAAGTGTCATTTGGTTTTGTCATGACAAGTCATGGTTAGGGTTAGGGTTCATGTGTCATGACTGTATCATGTGTTCATGACAGTGGCATGTCACTCTTATATAGATACTTTCAAGTAAAGTAGTGTTACCTAATTTTCTAACACAAAAACGCTTTTGGATTTACTGACAGGAAGAGCTCTTCCTGATAGATCAGATCTGCTGTCTGTGTCAATGAAGTCTCCCCCCCTCAAAGTACCTGATTAACTATTTAGCAGATGGTAATCTGACCTAACTCTCCATCAAACACACTTTGATAGACATTATTTAATTAAGTCCTAACTAATCTAACATTCACTCCCAAATATAAAGGAGGCTTGGGATAGAAAGAGAGAACCCAGTCGCCGACACAAGGTCAGCCTCTGGTCCCTATTTAAGCTCAGTGTCTTGCTCAAGAACCTGTCATCAGTGATTGAAACAGGAATACCACACGTATTATGAATGACATGCCATGCCATGCCATTCAAACATATTAATGTTTACATTAATCACTCTGAGATATATTTTTATTCTGCTCCAGGGCTTTAAAGGAAGCTTTTTAATTTAGTAGACTTGTTTATTACAAATGTGTTGACTTTGTACAGCTACTGCATGAAAGCATAGTTTAATAATCAGGTCCATGATGCATTCCAGTGACCCTACAGCTGAAAAAAAAACACTGCCATCTATTTAAACAATTTCTTGGGGAAAAAAGTTTTTGTCTATAGTAAGAACATCAAGGCGTTGACTGCAGAGTGTGCAGAGACAGCTAGTGTGGGGTGATTAAGGACCACATATTGAGCACACCTGATTAACTATCTGAGAACAGATGGCTATCAGATGAGGCTTTCCATCAAACTCATTCAGCGGGACAGGGTTCACGTTTGGTGTAGACAGGCTCAATGACAACATTCAGGGAATGAAAGGGGACCACTGCTTAACCAGAAACCAGTGGGACCTGATTGCTGTGCAAAACATATTTAAACAGATATAATTGTACCCTATAATATATAATTCAGAAGTCTAACGTGGAAAAGCTCAGACTGGAAGACTGCAACATCCTTTGCGATTACTTGAGTGTGTCATTGCACAGAGTTAGCTGATTTAATACATTTTAGCAGATGGTTATCAAGATTTCCCATCACTTCTGCACAGCTGGACAGGGTACACTGCACAAAATGGGTTCCTTATTCTTCCCAACAGGACTATTGCATGTGCCAGGCTATAAGGCTAACCTATTTGTTATTTAACATCTCCTGATGCACCTTAGTGTCATAAAAGTACATAATAATCTAAAATACTGTCAAATAATGAATTTATGCTTAACTGTCCAAAATCAGAAGGGCATTTTTTTTTTAACTATGCAGAAGTGGTGTCTCAGTACAAGCTCAGTCCCAATAACACCATCTAGTGTTCGGCTCCAACTAAATCAGTTGAATACAAACACACCCTATGAATATATTTCTGTTCAATTAGGTGATAGATCACAGTAGTTAATGTTATTTGTTGGGTTTCTCTCACTAACAATTCTCAAGATATAATTCCCTTGTTGAACTCCGTCCTTTGCTTGTGTCCTTCACCAATGCACTGGACATTTGATTTGTTTCATCTTAAACAATAAATTCAATTCAATTACAACTTTGCTCATCTAAAGATACATCTGTAATAAACCATTCTCCTCACCAAAAAAGACATTTATTGTGACAAGAAAGGAAAAATTGGAATCAAGTATAAGTGATTAAATGCAATAAAATTAGGACTTTCAATGTGCTTGCACTTGAAAGCTATTAAACTTATCCATAGACTGCATAGCTCTACACCTCACAAAGGGACCTCGGTTGTAAGACAAAGCTCTGCCCACAGGCTAGTTCAAGCTCAACATTATAAGTCAGAGGAGACAGAGAGAAAGAAAAAAACAGGCAGAAAATGGGAAATGAATGTTTCACAATCAATTAGAGCAAGACACTGGATGAGACTGCCACAGTGACGGACTGTGATGGGAGGAGAAAGCATTAGCAAACCCAGAACATAAATCACTTTATTTTTATTAAAGGCTTCATTGCAGATAGAGTACAATTACAATGTTTCAGATGAATTTCCTTCATGTTCATGAATAATTTCATGTTAGGATGCAATAATAAGTCAGGCAGATAATAGCCTTGTGAGTATCCATATATTTAAAATGGAACCAAAATTGCTCTCAGCCTCAATGCAGTACAAGTGTGTGTGGCTCATGAATGCTTCATTCAGTAAAAAAGTTGCTAAAATGACAGGAAGCCTTAATTGTTCAAATAAAGCATAAGCCCTTGCTTGTATGTCTTCTTTTTGAGAAGCTAGCTACTGTGTCTTCTTTGTATCTGTGAACTGTCCAACATTGCACATCTAACATGCAAATGTTTGCTTTACAAATGTACAAAACCATTCAAGTCATTGTCTTTGCATTCTCTGGCTGATAAAAAAACAGGCCCTGTAGCATTTCTGTCAACTTCAACCGATGCATAATGTTTTATCGTATGGTCAAAGGGATTTCATGAATGTTGTGAGATTATCGTGGGTTATAAATACAGTACTTTCTCAATAGGCAGCTAAAAACATCTGAAATAAATAAATAAATAAAAAGTAGTAACAGTAGCAGTAAACATACAGAAAAAATGTATGTACACAAATAAAATTAAAGCATATTAGCAGTATTTTCCTTTGCTGAGCTTGGTTAGATGTCTTACTTACAGTAGTACATAATGTGACTGCCTTCCAAAAACTGTAATTATAATAAACAGTCCATTATATTCTTCCTCCTCCTAAAAAACAAAACAAAAAACATTTAAAAACTTAAATGGGTAAATGTATGTCTGCTTCCTTACCTGAGCTGCCATTAGTGATAAGTCCATTATCCCTAGATCAATGCTCACCAGCCTGAGTGTGTAAAAGTAACGCAACAACAAAAAGTAGAAAGTAGAAGAAAAAAAGAAAAAGGTCTCTGAAACTGCACTGCTTTGCTTTACTGGATGAGTTCTGTTGTTAACGTGGTGCATAATGACACAATGAATGCTTTTCATGCTTCATGGAGTTTATTCACTCATCATATGGCTCTCTCTTTCTGTATGGATGTGTATGTTGAGGGGGGAGGGTAAACTTGTGCTTGAAACCCAGCAGAATTATTGATGCTGGTGTGACTTTTGCATGTAAGCTTTTTTGACACGGCAACAGCAAACCAAATGTTATCTGGCAGCAACAATATCCACAACTCTGTTTTTATTGTACTTTGTTGCATTTTCCTTTTATCGATACACCAACCTTTCCACCTCAACCAAGAGCAAAGAAGTGTTTTTGTGATATTTTGAAATGTTTTATGAATTTATGGTGTTTCACCACAGCTTTTTTAGGAGCAGATTGAAAATGTGATTTCAAACGTAAGAAAGGTACTTCATGCTCAAAATTTACAAAACCAAACTGTAAAAGTATATCACATCACAGTCCGGGAGCCTGTGCGGTCTATAAAGTGCATTTTCTTGTTGGTACAAATGGTATCGGAAGATTTGAAAAAAGATAACCACTTTAGGAAGCACACAAAATGCAGTATTGCTCAAATACAGCCAGGCAAACATTTGCACAGCATTTATGTTTTGCTTTTCTGTTCTTGAAATGAGCATGTCTGAGTTAATTTCTAAAGACAGATTCACCCCAAGCCACGTATGTGTCTTTAATGTCACAACACACCAAGCTGTTATCTGTAGACCTCTTTTGTACTCTCTGGCCTTTGGAACAATTATTGCCGCATGAGAAAACCCCTTACAATAGTCCCAGTTGTGACCTTTGTACGTGTGTTACAAATTAGAGTGAGAAAATGACTGTACATTTATGTGCCTTATGTGAGTGTGTGAGCGTGTGCATGTAAGGCAGGGCTGCTTTAGAGCTATGTGTGCTTCCTTTATGCACAGCACAGTCCATTTGAGGAGAGATGGTCGTTTTCCCTGAGGGCTAGTGAGTCCAGCTGTCAGCAGAGTGAGTGAGACACAAAGTGATTTTCAACAAAAGAGAAACAGAGAGGAGAAAATGTACTGATAGAGATACAGGTCATTGACAGTGTTGTTTATTTTTCCACACATATTTATTTAACCATTACCCCACTACACTTTGTACATTAGTATGTTTTACTTGTATATTTTCTTATTGGTTGGTATTTTACACGAGTACTGTCTGTCCAAGAAACATTTGCCTGCTGTGTTTCTGTGACTACTTATTGTGTACAATTTATTACATTATTGGTCATAATTTGTTTTCTGGACCATTGTATTCTTCTCCTAGGGCTGCAGTAGTCACTAATAATTTATGTTTCCAATATTTTTCATTATCCAGAGGAACACATCAGGGTTGCCTTTTCAGTCCATTGCTGTTCGTTTTAGTGATGAAACCCCTGTCAATAAAGCTTTGAACCACACAGTCCATACAAGGTATTATCAGGATGGGAATGGAATATAGCATCTCTTTGTATGCTGCTGCTCTTCTAATTTATGTAACAGACCCATCTACACCTGTAATTTTATACATTTATTTATGTATAAAATTAATTATTAAGAAGGCGCAACAAATACAGAATACAGACTTCAGCCAGGGTTCAAATATCTAGGAATCCATGTCACCCCCTCTTTTTCTGGTATGTTGAAAAAATGTATGTAAATAGTTATAGTACAGGATGTGGAAAAAGTGATAAAAAAAAACCCATAGTATAGCATGTTGAAAAAGCCATAGTACTGTATATGATATGTGATAGTGTAGTGTGTCAAAAAAGTGATACAAAAAGTCATAGTATATTATATTAAAAAAGTAATGCATTAAAAAGTATAAAAAGTCATGTTATAGTATGTCAAAAAAACTGTTAAAAATATCATAGTAAAGTATGTCAAAAACGTTCATGTACGGTATTTCGAAAAAAGTGATATGAAAGTCATAGTATAGTATGTCGAAAAAAAGTCATGGTACTGTATGTTGAAAAAAGTGATTAAAAAGTGATGAAACGATATAGTATAGCAAAAAAAATATAGTATGTTGAAAAACGTAATTAAAAAAGTCATAGCATAGAATGTCGAAAAAAGTTGTAGTGTAGTGTGTAGTAAAAAAAAGTGATAAAAAAAGTCATGGGACAGCATATTGAAAAAGTAATGTAGAGTAGGTCGAAGAAAGTAATAAAAAGTTGTGTTAAAAAAAGTGTTCAAAAATCATAGTATAGCATGTCGAAAAAAATCATACAAATATTGTATGTTGAAAAAGTGATAAAAAGACATTGTATAGTATGTGGAAAAAAGTAATTGTATCGCATGTCAAAAAAAGTGAAGAGGTCATAGTCTAGCATTTTGAAAAAATTGATGATAAAAAGCCATAGTACAGTATGTCAAAACGTTTTTAAAAATGACAGTATAGTATGTCAAAACGTTTTTAAAAATGACAGTATAGTATGTCAAAAAAGTGATAAAATGACATAGTATGGTATCTCTAAAAAAACGTTATAAAAAATCATAGTATAGAATGTTGACAAAGTGATGAAAAAAAAGTCATATTAAAGTATGTCAAAAAGCCAATGTATATGTTAAAGAGTTAACCCTCAAACTTTAATCTTCCATTTGTCTATAGCAGTTTATCTCACAGAGCTATTTGTGAAGCTTAATATATAATGCACTGGTTCAGTAATGTAAACGACATACTACAATATGACTTTTACTTCTTCAGTAATGTAAACAGTAAATACAACCCCGAATCACTCCATTATGAGTTATATGTATAACTCAGTCAGATAAACTGCTGGAGATAAAATGTAGATTGGAAGTCGAGGGTTCAGCTTATCAATATTTTATGACTTTTTCGACATATTATGACTTTTTAATCACTTTTTTCGACACCCTAAACCATTACTTTTTTGTCATCAGTAATGTGAACAATAAATACAAAGCTGAACTGTTACACTGTGAGCACCTCAAATAGTTGACTGGGATAAGCTGCTAGAGATAAAATGATGGTTGGAGGTTTAGGTTTCAACTTTCATACAGTATGTTCTAATGATGTTTTTTGCATGACTTTTTAGACATACTACACCATGACTTTTTATGACAGACTTCGCATTGACTTTTTTCAACATACTAAACTATGCCTTTTTGTATTTGTAATGTGAACAATAAATAGGAGCTAAACCGATGACATGTGACCTTCTCAAATAGCTCAGTGAGATAAGTTGCAACAGTCAAGATGAAGTTCGAAGGATGGGGGTTCAACTCCTCCACATATTATACTATGACTTTTTTTTGACATACTTTTCTATGACTTATTTTTGACATACTACACCTTGAATTTTTTTGATATTCTTAACTATGACTTTTTTATCATCAGTAATGTGAACAACAAATTCTACAAATTGTAGAGTTTCAAAAAAAAAAGTCATAGTAAATTATTTCAAAGAAAAGTCAAATAAAAGTCACAGTATGTCAATAATACAGTAAAGTGTTGAACCCTCAACCTCTATTCCAAATTTCAGCTGTAGCCGTTTAACACACTGAGCTATTTGTGAAGTTTATAACGTGCTGGTTTGGTGGTTCAGTGTTGTATTTACTGTTCACATTACTGAAGCTGTAGAAAGACATAGTATAGTATGTCGAAAAAAAATACTAATATAGTAAGTCAATAAAAGTCATAAAAAAGGTAAACTATTGTATCTCTAAAAAGTCATAGTACAGTATGTCAAAAAATTTCATCAAAATGTCATAGTATAAGCATAGTATGTCAACAAAAAATTATAAAAATGTTTTAGTATACTATGTCAAAAAAAGTAATAAAAAGGTCAAAGTTTAGTATGTCAAAAAAGTAATTGTATAGTATGTCAAAAAGAATCATAGTAAAGTCAAAGCTCTTTGAAGAGATGAACCCTGACCTTCATTTTATCCCTAGCAGCTTATCTCACTAAGCTATTTATGAAGCTCTGATATTATTGGTTTGGCATTGTATTTTTGTTCACAATACTAAATACAAAAGAAGTCATAGTTTAGTATTTCGAAAAAAAGTATCCAAAAAAAAAATTTTTGAAAAAAGTGTTGGAAAAAGGTAAAGTATGTCTAGTTTTGAAAAAGTCATAGTAGAACATGTCAATTAAAGTCATAGTTTAGTATATTGAAAAAAGTTACTGTAGTATTTTGAAAAAAAACAATGAAAAATCATAGTATGTCGAAATAAAGTGATAAAAAGTCATAGTATGTCCAAATAAAGTGATAAAATGTCACAGTATAGTATGTCAAAAAACGTCGTAGCATTAGTACGTCGAAATAAGTGACAAGAAAATAGTTGAGAAAAATCATAAAAAGAAAAGAAAAGAAAAGTCATAGCAAAGTATGTCAAAAAAAGCCATATTATAGTTTGTTGAACAAAGTGATAAAAAAGTAAATGTATGGTATGTTTCAACAAAGTCATAATATAGTATGTCCAAAAAGTCATAAAAGTAAAGTATAGTATGTCAAAAAAGTGATAAAAAGTCTATGTGTATATCAAAAAAAGTCATAGTATAGTATGTCAAAAAAGTAATTGTTTGTGTTAAAAAGTTATATAAAAACAGAGTATAGCTGTCACAAAAAAACATAGAAAATTGTGTAAAAAAAAAATCATAAAAAGTCATAGTATATCAGAAAAAAGGCACAAAAAGTCATAGTATAGTATGTCAAAAATAATCATCATTGACCTTTATATCACTTTTTTTATATACTAGACTAGAAAAAAGGGATAAAAGGTCAATGTATGGTATGTTGAAAAAAGTCTATATAGAGTATAGTGATAAAAGTGATAAAAAGCATAGTGTAGTATGTCAAAAGAATCATAAAATAGTCATAGTATATCGGAAAAAGTCATAGTATAATATCCATCCATCCATCTTCATCCGCTTATCCGGTATCGGGTCGCGGGGGCAGCAGCTCCAGTAGGGAACCCCAAACTTCCCTTTCCCAAGCCACATCAACCAGCTCTGACTGGGGGATCCCGAGGCGTTCCCAGGCCAGGTTGGAGATATAATCCCTCCACCTAGTCCTGGGTCTTCCCCGAGGCCTCCTCCCAGCTGGACGTGCCTGGAACACCTCCCTAGGGAGGCGCCCTGGAGGCATCCTCACCAGATGCCCGAACCACCTCAACTGGCTCCTTTCGACGCGAAGGAGCAGCGGCTCTACTCCGAGCTCCTCTCGGATGACAGAGCTTCTCACCCTATCTCTAAGGGAGACGCCAGCCACCCTCCTGAGGAAACCCATTTCGGCCGCTTGTACCCTGTATAATAGTATAATATGTTAAAAAAAAAAATTATAAAACGTCATTGTATAGTAAGTCAAAGAAAGTCATGTGTAATGCCACAAACTCCTCTTCAGGAGCTCTTCGAAGAGGAAAAAGGGTCTTAAAACACTCACAACCCAAATCACGTCCTGTATGAGCTGATGCCTTCAGGCTGAAGATACAGGTAACCAAACTACAAGCTTAAAAGGTATATATTCTCCTTTGTGCTGCTTTCAATCTAATTAATGAATAATAAGAGATAAGATGTGTGTGTGTGGGAATTAGCTGCAGTGATGTATGTGTGATTAATACTACTAAATAATATTTGTTGTTGGTGTGGTTGTAGGATGTGCAATACCCGGGTACTGGTGCAATATTTGTATCTATATATGCTATGCTATGTTATATATTTTTATATGGTGTTATGCAATTGAGCATTGTGCAATACAGAAGTTATTTACCACAGTATGAGTTAACGGGAAATGTACAATCATTATCAAAATTAAGTGCAATACGAGGGGGAGGATGTGTTGTGGGTTCTCTTCCGTTCCTCTGTGACTGTGAGGAAAGATTAGGGGGTATGGTGTGAAGTTTATTAGATGTTCATCATTGGATGAGATAATGTATGTTTGTGTTTCTATGTAGGTTGGCTGTATGTTTTGTGTGTGTGTTTGTGCGCGACGTGTTGCCATTTCGTTCCTCTCAAGTGCCCAGGATGAATTTCTCCTGTAGGAGACAAAAAAGGCTTATCTTATCTTATAAAAATTCATAGTATATTATGTCGAAAAAAGTGATAAAATGTCAATGTATGGTATGTCGATAAAAGTCATAGTATGGTATGTCAAAAAAGCCATAAAAAGTCAAAGTATAGTATATCGAAAATAATCATTGTATAGCATGTCGAAAGAAGTGATAAAAAGTAATAGCATAGTGTGTTGAAAAACTCATTGTATAGCATGTCAAAGAAAGTCTGGAAGAACATGCAACTTTCATACAAAATTGTGCATCCTCCAAATAAAGTATAATTAAAACAGTTATAGCATAGTATGTTGGGGAAAAAAACATAAAAAGTCATAGTATTGTATGTCCAGGAAAGTCTGGAAGAACATCCAACACCCCACAAAAAGGGCTAGGCCGCATTGGGGATCGAACCAAGTGTCTTACTGGTGCTAGTTGGAGCAGTGTCAACCAATAAGCCACCATGCCAACTAATAAAGTACATCAAAAAATTAAAATTGAAAATTAAAATAAAGGCCTAAAATGCCTAAAAAGTCAAAGTATTGTCCCTAAACTCGTGACTTGTGGCTAATTCTGCTGGGTGAACTTGGTTGAAAAAAGTCATACTTTAGTAGGCTATGTCAAAAAAGTTCTAAAGTTACAGTTTAGTATTTCGAAAAAAAAGTCATAGTATAGTAGCCTACTGTGTCTATAATGTAGTGGAATATTCCCCTCTGGAATGTAGCTAGTAGAGTAGAAGTAGCATACAAAGAAAGTAGCACAACATTAAAAATGTGTAAGTACCTAAAATGTGTGCTTAAGAACACTACTTGAGTATATTTATTTAGTTACTTTACACCATTGTGAAAAGGATAAGTCAGATAAATGTGAGGTTTGTAGTGGTAAAGAAAACGTTAACCATGTGATGATGACACGTAAAAAGTTTAAGAGACACATTTAAGGAAAAACAGGAAGAAAGTGAAGTTACACGTTACAAGGCTGTTGCAGACAAAGGACAAACAAGGTAAGAGAGAGAGGACCCTTCGATACAGTAGGTGGCGGTATTCAGCTTTCACGTTGGTTTGTAACCCGTCATTAACTCTAAAAAGAAGAAAGCGTTTCCTTCCGTGTAAAATGACTCCAACTTTCCTGTGCGGCTTCAGCTTGCTAGCTAGCTAACTAGCAACTGCATCTCAGTAGAGTCGGTCAACATACGGCTACTGCTACCATCAAGTTAGTCCAAATGGATTATACGGCAACTCAAAGTGGGTTCAGACAGCGTAAGTTACGTACGTGATTGTATCGATCAAATCAGCCTTAAGTTATTAGTTAGCTAGCTAATTAGCGAACGGCTTTCTGCAATCCAATGTAAACGGAGCTGGATGATCAAATCGTTAAACTTCAGTCCACCACCGTTTAACGTTTGTCACTGTGAAAGACAATAGCTAAATAAAGTGGAATAATTAGATAAAGTCTGTCTCTTTTATGTGGTGGAAGTGTCTGTGCAATGAAATGTTTAAAGCGAAATGTAGTGCTATATTAAGCTTGTGCTTTTGTAAGCTACACCTTCGTTTCCAAGCTTCAATCTGGGTTAGATTTTGGGGCTTGTTTTTTTTATTTTTTACTCTTCCATAAGCAGCATGTCTGATAATTAGCAAGTGATGAGTGCTTGAATCCTCAGTTTTCCACAATCAGACAGACCGGTGAGCACCACAGCAAAGGCACACTAAGTTGTTATAATACCAACTGAATACAAACTGATGCATCCTAATTTCTTAGATTTCCTCTCTGCTACTGTTGCATTTGCTTGCATTACTAATTTTCTACACAATTTCTGTGTAGACCTACTGCTTTGTTTGACATATCTGTTTCTTAAACCACTCTCTATTTTCATCCAGAGCCCAATATGCGTCTAAGGACTAGTTTGGTGGATGGTTCAGAAGGCAGCCAGCTGTTTGAGGATACGAGTGGAGCTGCATCTGGACCACAGACGGGGTACAGGTAGGGACCAGGCTAAAGATAGGCTGGATATTAAACTGTTGTGAATATATATTGTGTTATTGCATTTTGAATGTTTGTGTCCTATGTTGCATCAAGGAAAAAAAACAGGCTCATTTTGTCAATCAATCAAGCCATGCCTTCAGATAAAAATGTGACACTGTTTGTGTGTTTTTTTTAGCCGACACATCCATTAGGTTCTTTCAGTTGATATATATTCTTGTGTCCAGTAACCAGCAGGCCGGGCCTCAAGCAGCAGGATTTCCTGGCCAGTCTATCCTGTCAGACCCCATGTCTAACCTGGCCATGGCATATGGCAGCTCACTGGCGTCCCAGGGAAGGGAAATGGTAGACAAGAATGTAAGACTGAGTCATAAATAATACCTGCAATGGTGGTTTCCCAGAAATTATGCAAAAAGGGGTGAATAATGCATGTGTATCTGTCTGTGTGCTTGCTTGTTTCAGCTGGACAGGTTCATCCCCATTTCTAAGCTGAAATATTACTTTGCCGTGGACACAGTATACGTGGGGAAGAAGCTGGGCCTTCTAGTATTCCCTTACATGCACGAGGTAAGTCTTCTCACACCAGCTAAATAGAAGTTATTCTGTTAGGTCTGCCACGTTGTATAGGCAGAGTCAATCCTGTGTGTGTGGAAATATGTAGATGTATTTTTTTTTTTTTTTCCTCTGAGACTTTTCTTATTTTCAGAGTTGAGACAAAATACCTGTTGTTGTAGTTTTAAATTGATTGAAAAAGTAATCCAGACTAAACAGTATACAGGAATTGATGCTACTGTACTACATGCTCTCTTCTGGAAATTTATTCAGTAAGGATTTAGTTTGTGTGATCATGTGTGTGTTGTAGAACTGGGAGGTGAGCTACCAGCAGGACACTCCTGTGGCTCCACGCATTGATGTGAATGCTCCTGATCTCTACATTCCCGCCATGGGCTTCATAACATACATCCTGGTGGCTGGACTGGCCCTCGGCACACAGAACAAGTACATACATACATCCGTGTTTTTATCAACTTGATACCAGTTTGGAAAAGGGGCAGTAATCTATTGTGTTTGGTTATTGCTTATTCTTTTATACCCAATGATCATTAACAGTTAGGTAGCAGACTTCTTTATGACTTCTCGCATATCCACATGTCAGTTTATTGTAAATTCTAGTTTTTTTTTCCCCACCTAGGCACTGTCTTAGTTTTTGCCGGCTTCATGTTACGGATAGCTTTTCATTCTTATACACACCCACAGAGCAACAATAGCAACCACAAAGCACATAAACCTTCTGTAAGCAAATAGGACAGCAACATCTTACAACGAAAACAACCTCTGGATGGATTAATTACAGTGTTGCACAAATTTAACTTCTGTGTTTTTGCAAAATAATAACACAAGTTAAATAAGTGGATTCAAATTGTACTAAATATGGAATGGTTTTATGTATATACATACAGTACATACAAAAATGTGTAAATATATACAAAAAAACAATCATTGCAGCTTGAAGGTAATGATGCACTGATGTAATGAGTTCACAGTATATACAGGTAAAAGCCAGTAAATTAGAATATTTTGAAAAACTTGATTTATTTCAGTAATTGCATTCAAAAGGTGTAACTTGTACATTATATTTATTCATTGCACACAGACTGATGCATTCAAATGTTTATTTCATTTAATTTTGATGATTTGAAGTGGCAACAAATGAAAATCCAAAATTCCGTGTGTCACAAAATTAGAATATTACTTAAGGCTAATACAAAAAAGGGAGTTTTTAGAAATGTTGGCCAACTGAAAAGTAAGAAAATGAAAAATATGAGCATGTACAATACTCAATACTTGGTTGGAGCTCCTTTTGCCTCAATTACTGCATTAATGCGGCGTGGCATGGAGTCGATGAGTTTCTGGCACTGCTCAGGTGTTATGAGAGCCCAGGTTGCTCTGATAGTGGCCTTCAACTCTTCTGCGTTTTTGGGTCTGGCATTCTGCATCTTCCTTTTCACAATACCCCACAGATTTTCTATGGGGCTAAGGTCAGGGAGTTGGCTGGCCAATTTAGAACAGAAATACCATGGTCCGTAAACCAGGCACGGGTAGATTTTGCGCTGTGTGCAGGCGCCAAGTCCTGTTGGAACCTGAAATCTCCATCTCCATAGAGCAGGTCAGCAGCAGGAAGCATGAAGTGCTCTAAAACTTGCTGGTAGACGGCTGCGTTGACCCTGGATCTCAGGAAACAGAGTGGACCGACACCAGCAGATGACATGGCACCCCAAACCATCACTGATGGTGGAAACTTTACACTAAACTTCAGGCAACGTGGATCCTGTGCCTCTCCTGTCTTCCTCCAGACTCTGGGACCTCGATTTCCAAAGGAAATGCAAAATTTGCTTTCGTCAGAAAACATGACTTTGGACCACTCAGCAGCAGTCCAGCTCTTTTTTCCTTAGCCCAGGTGAGACGCTTTTCGCGCTGTTTCTTGGTCAACAGTGGCTTGACACGAGGTATGCGGCAGTTGAAACCCATGTCTTTCAAGCGTCTCTTGGTGGTGGATCTTGAAGCACTGACTCCAGCAGCTGTCCACACCCTTTTTTCACAATCTTGACTAGGGCGCGGTGATCCCTATCGCTTGTACACTTTTTCTGACCACAGTTTTCCTTCCCTTTGCCTCTCTATTAATGTGTTTGGACACAGAGCTCTGAGAACAGCCAGCCTCTTCAGCAATAACCTTTTGTGTCTTTCCCTCCTTGTGCAATGTGTCGATGGTCGCCTTTTGGACAGCTGTCAAATCTGAAGTCTTCCCCATGTTTGTGTAGGCTTCAGAACTGGACTGAGAGACCATTTAAAGCCCTTTGCAGGTGTTTTGAGTTAATCAGCTGATTACTTTGTGGCACCAGGTGTCTTCAAAATGTAACCCTTACACAATATTCTAATTTTGTGACACACGGAATTTTGGATTTTCATTTGTTGCCACTTCAAATCATCAAAATTAAATGAAATAAACATTTGAATGCATCAGTCTGTGTGCAATGAATAAATATAATGTACAAGTTACACCTTTTGAATGCAATTACTGAAATAAATCAAGTTTTTCAAAATATTCTAATTTACTGGCTTTTACCTGTACATACATAGAGACTGTACCTTTTTGTGCACCCTTCAGGTTTTCTCCGGAGCTGCTGGGAGTTCAGGCCAGCTCAGCGTTGGTGTGGCTGATCATGGAAGTCCTGGCGGTCCTCCTGTCACTCTACCTTGTGACCGTAAACACTGACCTCACGACCATAGACCTGCTGGCTTTTTCTGGCTACAAATATGTTGGGTATGTACAGCATCTTTCAATGTTCACATTTTCATCACCGACTCACCCTCTACTGCCTTTCACCTATCACTTGTATTTCTTGTTGTTTTCTCTTTTCTAGTAGCTCATTTTCCTTAAACTATGCTCATAACAAAACATGTCTTAAATGTTCTTAGTGTAACGCTACAAGGCTCTGTGGCTATGACTACCGTTGTCTGTGTGTGTCTTATTTCCCCAGGATGATTGTAGGGGTCGTAGCGGGCCTTTTGTTTGGGAGGCCGGCTTACTATCTCTCTCTACTTTGGTGCTGTGTTGCCATCTTTGTCTTTATGGTGAGTAGCAACATCTTCTAACTATTGAGTTTAAATTGTTGATCTTAATAGACAGATTTCCTTATTACAAATAATTAAGAACAGATGCACAAATTTACTATATTAATGCCATGGCACTGCATTGAATTATATACTATTATTATAGAATATTCAGTAGTTGAATCTTCCTTTCTTGGCATTCTGGATATTTTTTTCTTCAATCTTGTCCTCACCATAGCTCTCTGCAATATTCCTGTCATCTTTATGGCCCTGTCTGCAGACACATCTTATGCAAATAAATAAGTAAAGCCTTCCCCATACCTGTAACTGATGTCAAGCTATGACATGAATACACACAAGACAAGCCGTCATACTGTAATTGCACACCACCTCACATTTCTTCATTTTACTCTACACCTACCCTTACAACTCCCATCTCCACCTTTGTCACACATACCTATACACACAGTGGCCACTTTATTAGGTACATCTTGGTAATTCAGTCATAACATTTACCAATACAAAGTTTATAAGGTTAACGTTTTGGTGACATTGTAGGGAATGTGTGGATTGATTTGTGTTTTGAGGTCATAGTTTTAAAGTGGTGTTATACTGCCCTATATCCGATCAAGACATGTTTCTATTTTCTAACTATGACCTCAGTGCTAAAAGACACAATGTATTTAACACATTTCAAACAATGTCACCAAAGTCTAAACATTATGTCATGTGGTACATTTGTTTAATGGTTGATTAAAGAACATTTTTAATGGGTCTCTCCTCAGATCCGCACGCTGCGTCTGAAGCTCTTATCAGAGGCGGCGGCGGAGGGAAGGCTGGTGAGAGGAGCCAGAAACCAGCTGAGGATGTACCTCACCATGTCTATAGCAGGAGCACAACCCATCTTCATGTACTGGCTCACTTACCACCTCATCAGATAAAACACACACACACTCATTTTGTAGAAGATGAACTTGGCTGTACAAATGCCTTCGCAATCCCTTAAAAACACTCAAACACACACACATACACCCACCCACCCAAAAGAAGCTGGACTTGGATGAAACACACAACAGCCATACTAGTCTGACGCAACACATGCTTCAAGATGATTAGGAGAGGAAGTGAGGCATTACTGCCTTCTCTCTCACAGCACAACCCTGAGTCATTAGTTTTGCCTTTTTTGTGTCTTTTTTTTTATGTAATGTCTTCAAAAATGTGTAGCAAGACCAAACGGCTTTAAGTTGTTTTTCTATACTTTGTAATTATTTGTTAATTATGTTTTTAGGAATATTTATGTATGTATGTTTGTGTATAGAAACATTATTATTGCAGATGTTGCTTTGGTCTGATATCTCATGTGAATTTTCTGAGTCGACTAAGAAAGCAAACTAACCTCATGCAAACCGTCCATTTAATGACGAGAAAGAAGTCAAATCCAGGGTTAAAGGTGATTAACTGGTTTGGATGTTTGACTAGAATGACCTTTTCTCTGGCTCATGTTTATTTAATGGATTAGATAAATACCTGTCCTGTCATCATTGGATCTGGAAACAAGGGTTATCTAACTGGTGTGTAAGTGTGGCTGCAGTACCACCTCTGTTGTATCGGTTTAATCTTCTATGTGCTTTATTACATGTTCTTTGCTGCCTGACCACTCTTGAATAGAAATATCAACTGAGTGTAAGCCACGACATCAGGGCATAGACCTCACAATAAAATGTTGAGTTGACTTTGATGTCCTTTTAAATAAAAAGTAAACTATTTACTGCTTTTCATATTTAAAGTGGATTAAAGGAAAGGAAGAGATGGTCTGTTCTGGTAAAATTGTTTTAGTCTCTGAAATACTTGAAATATTTTAATGTTGAAAAATACATTATGCTTCAATGTGCTTGTAAATCATCTCATGCCTCAGCTGTTTTTATGTAGACAAGGTTGATTCAAACCAGGGTAGGACTCACATTAAATAATTCAGGAAACTATTCAGAAATCTTTTTTTTTTTGGCATTTTCCTCAGATTCCCTATTGATAAATGCTAAAACACCAACCTCGGTTAACTGAGGTGCCAAGAAAACCTTACAAATATTTTGACAAAGTGCTCATTTAAATAGGACTTCTTAAATTGCAACATCTCATAAACAAATGACTCATTCCTTATATACATGTAGCAGGTAATTTAAACACTTATTTCAAGACTAATCATGAATGGATCCCATCTCTGACTGTCAAAGTAGGCTGATAAATAAAGTCTGACTGAAGTGCTGAAGTGGTTGGGTTTTATGTGCTCAATTTGTTTTTCTCAGATGTGTCATTTACCATAGAAACAATTTGAGCTAAATTTACATTATAGGAAATGATTCATAATCAACCAGTCATGGAGGGAAAGGCGGTACGAATCTCTGAGAACTAACATTTTGTCTTTTATTCTTCCTCTATGGACCTTTTAAGCTAAACGTTTGCACTTTTTAATTTGGGGATATTAACCACACAATCAAGAATGGTATCTTATAAAAGATAATGCCAATGTAACGCATTCCACTAGGAAATTAAATAACCAGGCCCTGTAGGATATTAAAAGATTGTGTTTTGATAGTTGGCCTGTGGTTTACTAAAAACAGTTAAAAAAAAAACTTAATTTTAAACAAACCGCAAACCAGTTTTGAAGAGAATACATTTATTTAGTAGGTTGTTAAGGTACAATGGTCGAGGAAATAATCAATTTCCTGATTTGCACACATTTTAGTATTGTTTTTCTTGTTTTGTCACACAAACATATTTACTTCATTAACTTTAAGCTTGCGTACCTCATGGTATACAAGCTTACATCTTAATCTTATTCATACAGAAAAAAAAAAGAAGTGAGGTTATCATATCAAGTGTGGTTATTATACTAGAGTTAACCTAAGAGATGTGGCAGTCACTGAAAGCAATGGAAGTGGTCTTACAACTGCAGACTATATTTACTGAAGTAGAGAAAGATTTGTTTATCCACTCAAGGGTCCTTTATGTGATGTGTTGTTACCCAATGTATTTCTTTCCCTTAAATCTTTCCTAACTGTGCATATTTTTGTTGCCGACTTGCCAAAGCTGAATGAAGTGTGGAAACATCTTTGTAATAAATAACTCTAGCAGCGCAGTCAGCTTCATCAATATAAGATTTTATCATGAGAACCTTTTTCTAACCTTTTTCTCTATCTAAAAATACTTCAACAAAGGAAAATAAAAAAAACAAATGCATGCAATACTGTTTCTCAAACTACTAAATGACAATACATGGGCTGCTGTTAAGTCATACCTGCAAAATATTACTATGGATCCCATGTCTTACTTTATGACATGAATAGAAGAGGAAAGCATTACATTTGGCAGATCAGAGACAAAAAAGCCCCAAACTATGTACTTCTTCATTCAGTTGTGTCTACTTCCTTCCAGAAGCCTCTGTTGTGATTAATAGCTTTAAGAAGCCTGGTCTGCATTGTCCTCTCGACTGGGTATCTCTCGTAGATGGGCAGCAATAGCAGACAATGGCAGGTGAGGGATTCTGGCAAATGGATCTCAGTGGCATCAGGCAAGACGGCGACTCTCATCTTGATGCTCTCCATACCCAAGAACGGTACACGGTCGCAGCCTGTGAGGAACACTGCCGACAAAGACAGCATCTTAAATTGATTAAATACGATTTTATTGAATACTAAACTACTTTCTTCCACTGTAAAGCCAAACTTGATAAATGTTAATAAGCATAATTATAATACTTACAAAGGAACTTTTTTTTCCTCTGCCGTCAGATTCTCAAACACCTCCCAGAAGGTCACGATGTTTGGATGCTTATCATGGTAGTCTCCTTCATAAACTGTGTTCTGTTTGGAAAAATACAGTTGCGGAAAGTATATAAGTACATTTACTCAATTACTGTACTGAAGTACAATTTTAATGTACTTGTACTTTACTTTAATATTTCACTTTTTTCACAGGGAAATGGTCTACTTTTTACTCCACAGCAGATATGTGACAACTATAGTTACTAGCTACTTTTGGAATTAATATATTACATAAAAAAGCTTATTAAATACAATACATTGTCAAAGATTTAACCTGTGGTTCCCAATCTTTGTGCCTTGTGACCCCATTCTTCCAACACTGACTATATATTTTACAATTACAGTATTGCTTTAAAAAGGTAATCCATCAGCAAACTAGTCAAGACTAAGTCATTTTTTTTCATTATTTGGCTAAAGTTAAATTGTGTACTTTAAATCTCTTCTTGTTAGTATGTTTGGGTAAATGTGGGAAACTCCAAAATGACTTAAAAACACTGAATTTATGAGCTATGTAGTCAAGAGATCAAATTTGAAATTTGTTGCTGTTTGGTAGCTAAAGTTTTGTGTGACTTCCCCACATGCACTAGAACACACAAACGTCTAGGAACTATTTTCTTTTTCTTTTTTTTTATGTCTTAAATATAGTTCAACATAACTTGACTTAAATTTCAAGTCTCTAACCATCTATAAACATTTGGTGTGCATTGGACAACTGTCAGGAAAAATTCTGAATACCTGAATTTGTTATTAATTTTAAAAAGTCTACATTTCTGACTCTCTTTAAGATTCAAAAGTCAAAAGCTCTTGTGGTTTTCAGCAGACCTCCTTGAACACCTCCCAGTTGTAGATTTCTTGGCCCACCGTCACTGCTTGCAACTCCTCGGGCTGAAAGAACTCCACCACGTCCATGTCACACACCTTGAAGAACCCTCTCTTGAACGCTTCGAACACTCCCTCCACTGATTTGTTGAAGGCATAGTTGACAAAGGCGTCTACGAACTCTTTTCTATTAAGAAAAATAATTTTATACAATGTACACGTCGCTTCAACTGAGTGCTGACATTGTCCAGCGATCTTCCCTTACATCACCACTGCAAAGCTCTGTTTACATAAATGTTCCTTTTTATAATATGTAGTGTATAGAGAAACTTCACACTAAATCTTGAATGGCAGAAAAGTAATGTCGCACTGCCCTCTATTGGCCGACAGTTTTAACACAACAGAATGCAATCCCAAATTGCTAGATATCTGGGAGGATATTAGATATTAGAAATGTAATCCACGGTTACAGGTTGTGAGACTCCAAAACTCTGCTGCTGTGAGTACTGTGTGCAGACCATTACATACAGCCATTCTTGTAAATTCTGTATAAACATACTTGTTTGACGCTGTGACAGGTTTTCCAGTTTCTGTCGGATCGAGCTCAACATCCTCGCCACCCCAGGTCGCCTGTAATGAAGGCAATTACAGTCAGATTGGAATATTGCAGCAACACGTCTAGGCAACAAAGTCCATGTATGAAATAACACTGCCAGTCATTCTGACTGGGATTTAGTAGACCCACAGTGAAAGTAGTGTCCATTCTTTCGACTTCATCAGGAGTGTAGTCCTCCAACATGCACCGCCAAGACCTGAAGAAACAGCAAATATACACAACTATGACCTTGATGTAATTTCTAAAGTGTTTCAAATCAAAACTCCCAAACAAACCATATGACTTTCTGCAGTTATGCACATGTTTTCATCAAGAATTGCTGTAGATTGAAACAAAAATCGCAACAAAGATAATAAAAAATAAAAAATCTTACTCTCCCATGACAGGGTCAAACTCCTTCATGTCATCCAGTGAGGGTTTGACTCTAAGCAGCTTCTTGAAGAGAACCAGTGGAAAGGGCATGTGGACAATGTTGTGGTTGTAGAGAGCCAGGCCACACAGAACGCCAAAAAGGAAGTAAGTCCTTTCCTCTACTTTTGGCTATTTGGTTGATGACAGACATGATTAGTTTCACAGGATAATTAAGTCATATGTACAGTATATGTGTCTCTAACTTCTAAAAATGTAAAACGGGGCATCAATCATCAGATAAAAGTAGAGTTGAACATTGATTCTTTTTCTTTTATAGTAATCAGCTCACTTATTTATTACATTCATAAATGTTTTAAATGTATTGTGTGGCCAATTCAATCAACTGAACGGATTGTTTAATGTTTTAAAGAAAAAGGATTACTATATTTTGTATTTAATACACAGGTTTCTTTTGAACTATCTGATCTTACCCTGGGAGGGAACCAGGCCAGAGTCTTAGTCTCATTGTACATGAACATTGAAGACTCAGGAGCTAGCAGCTCATCAAACACATGCAGGAAGAAGTCCCTTTTGTTGACATCCATCACCTTCCTGTTGTCCACAAATTGCACCTAGGAAGGATAGAATTATACCATTTTTAATAAGTGTCCTTGAACACAAACTGAATTACTATCACCTTTAATGATAAATATCCAAGCAGGACCTGTGCTTTTAACACATGGTTTTGTTAAGTGATTTAATCAAGCAGACACTTCCAAAGGTATAATTACCTATTCTGGCAGCTCACATTTACACAATCCTCTAGCTGCCACAGTCAGATGCCAAATTATAAACTTTAGTCAATAAAATTCTACATTTAATTAATCTCATTATAATAAAATTAACTTTTCTAATTAGCACTGGCATGTTTCCAGGCAGTTGTGTCATGGAATATTTGATTTTACACATAAAGTAAAGTGAAGTCATGAGGCAATGGACAAGATGTTATTAAGTGGCATTGTGGGAAGCATAGGATCCAGTGTTGTTGAAGCGTACCCATACCAGGAACTAAATCGGTAAATATCTTGGCCTTTGTCTGCTAGGAGTTTGACATTTCTTGTCTTTTGTGAGTCCCACAACTTTATGGCGGTGCAAAACTAAATCGCTGGAGTACCCCTTTACTTCCTCTGGAATGAAGTAATATGAAGACAAAAGCTTCTAAATTTTGTTTCAGAACACTAAAGCTGGAAAAGATTTGGTGGGAGTTTACCAAAAGCTCCCTTTTGAAGGCGCAGTGGTCGGCTGCACCGAGCTGTCTAAAGGTGTCCTCCACCAGGTGAGTTCGTCTCAGAGTTAGCTGGAAGACCGGGGCCGGGGCAGAGTCTGGGGGATTTGCCCACAACTCATCAGGACCCTCCAAAGCCAGATGATGAACTAGACATTCCGCTCCCTGAAAGTACAAAAAACTATTTTTTTACCAAATCTCACAGATGGAAAGCAATTTTAATATAATTGTACAGTGCATGTAGCTGGGTACAGAACTCCAATTTTTAGACACTGAACAAATTGCCTCCATAGTACTGAGTGTCAAAAAATGACTCGTCATTGAACGCAGAATTTCGATACCAGATTTTGTAATTAATATATATTTTTTAATGGATTTTATAAAATTTGTATCGGGAAAAGACCCGGTACTGAATTTGCAGTATTGGTAGCGGTATCAGCAGTGAAAAAGACACCCAGTCCTAAGTACATGAGATATATTCATTACAATAAAAAAATGCAGCTGAATTATGCAGCAGTGAAGTACTTTTTTTAATTTTTAAACATACTGTACCTTCCCAATATATGCAACGATGTTAAAGACTCCCACCTTCTGAACCAGAGTGAACAGGAATGGGTAGCGGCAGAAAATGGCGGGTGTAGTGACGTCATCCTTATCGGAAAAATATATAATAATTAATGATTTACCAATACAATAAACAGTCCAACCGGACACTAAAAGTATTCAGGACAAATGGACAGATTGCTCCTCTGCACTGCAACACTGTGTATATTGTACAACATGGTTTTACCTCCACTTTAGAAAATTGCCACCAAAGAGTAACGTCCACAACTGGCGGCACACTACTATTGATTTCCTCTACGTAAAAGGTGCTGAGTGGGACTTTGTAGGACTTTCCAGCTTTGTTTGCCTGTGAAAGAATATACAATACCAAAAAAGTTAAACACAAAAAATATTATTTTTAATCTCAATAGCCATTTTTTCCATCTCTGGAACTTTCCCTCGAAACAAAGAACTTTTTTTAGGAACTAATTCTGTTTCACAGTGTTTCTGCGGGTCTGTATAGATAAAATTAGATAGATTTTAAACCCAAATACAGCAGCCATTTTATTATATTTTATTACATTTTTTAAAATTATTTTAGAAATTCTATTAAGTTAGAAAACACAATTTTCTGATTGGTTCATGGCGGTTAAGTTCTGAAACACAGAAACAAACAAGAAACAAACTGTAGAGACAGACGCTCTTAGTTAATTTTCCTCTGCATTTCATTTATAATGTCCAACGTGCAGTAAATGTCGTTGCAGTGAGACAAACTAAAGGTTCAATTATTTTTAATGATTTTAGATCAAATAGGCACACAGAACTGTAGTGTGAGTGTGTTGACCTGCATAGCTTTTTCATACTTCAGCGGATCAATTTGCTTAATCTTATCAAGTCTATAGACCACAGGGGGAAAAAGCAGGTTAGGGTCTGAAGGAAGGAAAGTCCCTTGAACTTATGGATCAGGGTAAAAATCTGAATTTATAAGGCTATTCTGAGGATAAGTGATTGCCTTTCATCTTTCATCACAAATTCATAAAGCACAATAGATCTTATACTAAACCCACCGAGGATTGAAATAAAAACAAACAAAGAGACAACAGGCAACAAACAAAAAAACCCAGCACTGACTTTGTAGAGTAGCTTGAGGACTTCCAGCAAGTATTTGACTCCTGGGTTATGCGTTGTCAAGAGGCCATTTCTTAGCATGAAGGCCAGGGCCTTTCTGAACACCAAGATGTGCTTCATTAGTATGGAGGGTGGCAGGGAAGACCACCAACGTCCTACAGAAAAAAAAAACACACCATGTATTCACTGCTGACTTATACGTCATATATCAAGTGAATATTTTCTCAAGTTATTAAAGAACAGATTTGTTTTAACTAATGATTCAAGTATAAATAAATTTAAATAAAGTAGTTAAATAAATAAAGTGTCTAGGAGTCATATATGACTCTACCGTAACATTTAAAAGTCATGTAAAAAAGGGGGCAAATTAAGTTAAATTCAATTTGCTTAGGCCATTTCTTGACAACAAAGCTGCCAAGTTATTCTTATATACTTTGATCTTTTCACATATTGGATATTGTTTTACAAACTGGTCATTAACTAGCATAAGTACTCATTAAATTGAAAGCATTGAATCTCTATTTAAGAAAGTCATAAAAAACTTTTGATAAAAAGGCAATGTCATTTCACCATTGCGATGTCTTAGAGCGACATACATTTTTAAGCTTTGACAATTTCAAGTATGCTTGTATATAAAGTGTTACATAAACTTTATAATATCACATACCACATGCTTAGGGACATGCCTAGTATTTATTCTTACTAATTCTGGCATATTTACATGGTGTTTTTTATATAACAATGCTCATAAATATGCATGGTCCCTATCACATAAACCAATAAAAAAAAAAAAAAAAAAAAACGATAAATGTGTATAGTTGTACATATAGATATGTGTATTGATGTGCTGTGTATATTTAGGTTTTGTTTATGCTTTTGTTCCATCTGTTAAAGCACTTTGTAAGCTGTTGTTTTCAAAGGTGCTACACAAATAAAGTTATTATTATTAATATTATTATTATTATTATTATTATAGTTGTATCCGGTACATTAAAAAGAATTGTGGTTGGAATAGGTTCTATGAGAAGTATTTAGCACATTGAGGGAAATATAAACTTTTTTTCAGGTACTTTGCAAGGCCATATTCAATGTAATGTCTAATTGTGTGATAGCTATCAATAATGTCCATTAAGCTCTAGGATCAGTACATGTTATCTGACAAAAAGTTTGCAGTGGTTGTTTACTTAGAGTCTTCTGATTCTGATCTGCAATCAAGACAGCCAACGGCAACACCACAGTCATGACATTAGACTCCTCTTGGAGAAGGGGGCAGGTCAGCAGAATCAAGAGGACCTCTGGTGATTTTAGGGCAGTTCTTGAAGCAAAAAGCAACTGAGTCAGCACTTCAAGCTGTACCTGCATGGAAAAAAATCTATGAGATCACATAGCAATTTTCACACAGCATGCATTTGTTTGTAGATAAATAAATCAGTGGCTACTGTACAAAATGTACAGGCGCAAAAAAGGTTGAGAGCCTGCCAGGACACGACTGCATGTTACTAGTTTTGTCATTCATTTAATTTACGTCTCAAGTAACAGAACAAATGATTGCAGTAATGAATGAATGACTTATTTTATGTTCTTTACTGATTGTTTGATCCATGGTATTGCTAGCAGCTGGTCAAACACTTGGCTAGCTGCCTCCAGGTCCACAGTTAAGGCATCTGCTTCAAATGGAGGCCCACTGCAAAGCATTAAAAAAACTGGTGGTGAGTAAATGGCATCACCTCATAATCTTAACATTATAACTGATTTAGCTACTACACAGTCGAAAGCGGACTCACTCAGCCTTTGTGAAACTTGCAACAAGACTGGAACTTGTCAGAAAGATCGAAGATATCTCTCTGTTGAATAAACAAAGAGGCGGCGTTACAAACACTGTAGTTGCTGCGTATGAGACTGATATTTTATATGTGCACTTACACAGTTACAACCATCAATACAATCATGAAACAATACCTCCTTGCCTCGGCGTTGCCATGTCTCATTGACAACCATTCTTGCAGTTTTGTCTCATCAAGCCGCCCAGTTATCTGTCCTTGGTCCAGGCTCTTAAAAGACACATATTAGATTTAACTTTAAAGCCAGCCAGATTAATAAACGTGAAAAAATAGTCATTTGAACTATGAATTAGTGTGAACAATTTTGACTCTAGTGGACATTAAATCCAGGTAAATAAAAAGTTTTACACCAATGTGTTTACTTTAAAAAATCTGGGTATTGTTCTGTGAAAGTCTATAAGAACAATGAGTGTTTAACTAGGTGGACACATTACCTGTGTAGGTGAAGTGTAAGCGAAGTTTGTATTCCACCCAGCTGATATTTTAAAGTCTGCTTAAACAAAAAAAAAATCTAAATTTAAAACTCCCCGTTTTACACCATCTTCTACATTCAGAGTACACAAGGCAAATCAATATATTACTCAAATGTTTATTAACTGAATACACAACATTTCTAGGGACTGTAATAATTATAAGTGTAATAATAAAATAATTATAATATAATTATAAGAGAGAAATGTTAGGAAAATTAGAGACAGAGCCACCCCATATGCCTCATTAAAATCTACTAAACACCACACATTCATACCCTTGGGTATGGCTGCTGCACCCTCAGCGGCCCATGGAAGTTGCACCAGAGTGGGAGTCTTACTGTCCTCTGGTCGTCCAGTCCCAATTTGTCCTTTGGCCCCATTGCCAAAAGCCCACAGCTGGCCAGAGGAGCATAAAACTAGAGTGTGACATCTGGAAGACAAGAAGCAATTGTGAATTTAATGTGAAACATGATTAACTAAACATAATGTTAAAGCATATAATAAAGTAATAAAGTACTTAAATTAGGCATCTCAAGTTAGATATTCTCAAAGTTATTGTAAGCATGATTTTATGATGTGAAAACTAAGTAAGCCTTCCTTTAATTAAATCATATAAGCACTCGCCTAGTTTTTTTTACCTGCCACATGAAACCTGGGAGGCGGGTCCATCCAGACCGACGACCAGCCTGGGTCTCAATTCATTCGAGGAGGAGTTGTGACCCAGCTGGCCGTGGCTTCCCTCTCCAAAAGTGAAAACCTTGCCATCCTAAAAATCACAACGTCACTCAAGATTATAAGAGGCAACGTCTTAGACTGTAATTATCTTCACAATGTGATAGTTAATGATTGGGATAAGGCAGAAGATTGTTTACCTTTGTTAACACAGCAGAGTGTGCCTCTCCACAGCTTATGAAGCGGACACCCAGAGGTCTGAGGGCAGGTACCATACAGATGTTGAACCTGCCTATTAAAGATGATAGTAATTGGAAAAATGTGCTTATTTCAAAATGATGATACATATAAGGAGCTCTGATCAATTAAAAGAAATACAAATCAGGATGTTGATGGGTTAATAGCCCCAGTTTGTATCATCTTTACATTCCAGTCAGATAAATAGTTTTCTGAAAATATAACACACTTAACACTTTCCGCTCTTCTGAAATTTCTTTCTTTTTCTTAAAGCTGTGGTAGGCACTTCACTTTTTTGTGTCGGTGGGAAAAAATCCCCTAATAATCTTTGTGAGCAAGTGAGTTTGTGACTGAGTAGAGTATTTGTACCATTCTCATCCACCCTGTTGACTCCCAGCTGGCCAGATTTATTGGCCCCACAGCAGTACACCAGGCCTGGGAGTGTGAGGAACAGAGAGTGTGTAGCTCCGGCTGAAACCTGAGTCACTGCGACGCCGGTCAGAGCGCACACCAGGACGGGTGAGTGCTGCAGTGACACCTCCTTCCCCAGACCCAACTGACCATGACTGTTCAAACCCCACGAGAAGACATCACCTCC